>JAZDUH010000177.1:472500-920000 GCA_036419115.1 Scarus forsteni
ACGCAAACTGAACCCAAACTGAGCTGCCACTCTTTGCTGCACTGGTCCAATTGACATAAACGAGGGAATATTCATAAATTCAGTGCAAGATTGCCCCCTTCCAATGCAAATGAGCCTCATTGCAAATACCACCTAATCCCCAAAGACCAGTGTTTTATTACCACAGGCAGTTAGACCCGTGTATTAAATCTGCGCTCTCCCTCTCTCTTGCTCAGAATGATAAAGGGATAAAACAGGGCAGATGTGTGTGCTAATTCTGAGCAAATGATGGTGAAATTTGCTGAAGCAATCCATTTTTTGTGGACCTGGCCCAAAGACTTTTGCTGGATTTAAGCTCTTCTTCTAGACTCTTCCATAGTTTAACTTCACAAACAGAAGTACTCAAACTTTTATGAGTGCTCCTTGCACTTTGTTGCTGTAAATTTAAAATGCCTCTTAAATTATATTTTAACAACCCCCCCTCTCACAAAGCAGAATTTGGATGTTGTATGGTAAAATGTTATTTTTTGCTTGTTATTTGTGCTGTTTTGAATTTGACTAGATCATCAGTGTCAAAATTGTTCCAGTTAGATTCTGGTTTTTAGAAAAGTTTCTCAGATACTAACTTAATCACACTCTCTGTCTCAGGGGGATCTGTTACACCTGACTATCCTGTATTTAACATTTTTAAGGTCTCATCTCTGTCTCCACAGTCTCATTTACGACAGGTTTTGCGGCACAGATCCGAACAGTAAAGATAACTCAGTGGGACTTCAGCTGCTGGGCATCGTCCTCGCCAACAACCTCCCTGCCTATGACTCAGCGTGTGGGATCGATTACGACAGGTGAGGTGAAACTACGATGTGGCGAGACTCCAGGTCGGTCTAGATGTGCTCTGGGACTTTGTTAGAATGGTCAGTTTTTCTTCTTTGACTGCAGACTCTGATCAATCTTCAGGTCTTTGGCAGTCAAAGACGTGAAGGTGTGGAGTGAGTGATCAGGTTTAGAGATCTGCATCAGGAATTTCACGCCTGTTTCTGACACAACACACCATCAGACCATCAGACCACAATGTTGAATTATCAGCAAGAATCCAGACATGCATTCTGACATTTAGGGATGGGAATTGATAAGATTTTATCAATACCAGTGCTATTAATGATCCTGCTAATCGATCCAATTCTTTAATGATTCCCTTATTGATTCCTGCAGATTTTCCATGTGGGCAAATGTTGGTCTGTAGATTTTCAGTATCAACAATGTCAAACACACGTTGCGGCAAAATCATAAAGTTTGCTGATGAAACACAAAGTGAACGATGCTTCATCTTTGCACTAGAGCACAGATTCACTGCAGGAGCCATTTATGTGTTTTTGGTTTTTGGTTTTATTATAATTAAATGCACTTTTGTTAGTTCATTCAAGGCATTTTCTCAAGTAAGAATAAATCTTTGGATATGTTCTTTTGCTAAATATTTGCTCAGCATATTGAGTTTTGATTAGTATGATTAATATTAGTTTATTTGGTGACAGGATAGCACTGTGGGCACCTGAGGTAAAGGTAGAGGCCAGCATGCACCTGGATGGGCAACAGAGGCAGCAGCCATGCTTCCCTTTGCTCTGTGCTTACTTTTTGGAAATAAACCTTAAAATTGCATGAAGAAATTTTCTTAATATGTCCATGGAGGACCTCAGTTGCCAGTTGTTTAGGTTTAGTTTGTCAAAGTTAACTAAGATCATTGTGGGAGACACAGCTAACCTGACACGCCAGATGAACATCTCCATATTGGAAATGTTTCACTAATCCATCTTGGGAGGAGCCCTGTGAAAATGTTTTCAGGGGCAGAACCTTTAAAAACAACAGCAGCTTGTGATTGGACGATCGTTTGGCTCATCACACTAATCACAGACCAATCCATATTGAGCAGCTCTGCTATTACGTAGCATATGTAGCGGCTAAATGTAGCAGCTAACGGCTTACAAGGGCAAACTACAGCTAATGGCCGTTAGCCGAAGCGGCTAACTGTTGTTCGCGGCTAACTGTTCTTATCCGCTACAGCTTACAGCTGGCCGTTAGCCGATAGCTTAACTAGCTTAAGACTATCGTTTTACATTAAATTATACCACACAGATGTATCATTTAACACTTACATGTGACGTGAACCTCGTTAAAGACAATCCCTACAATCCCTACGCTCTCCTCACAAGTAAACTTATGAGTAGAGCCTATTTCGCCAATTAGAACTGAGCAACCATGATTACTACAAGCTAAATGAGAGTAGCCGCCAGTATTTGTACAACAGGAAGTGACTTCACTTCCTGTCAAGACACTTCCTTTTGCCGTCACGCCTGTAGCTCCCGCTGCTCCTGCTGCTCCCACTGCTCCGGCTGCCCCCGCCTCTCTTCCCTGATTGGGCCGTTAAGCATTTAGCCGAGTGGAACCGCTGATGGACATGCATGATTTCAGAATCAGGCAAGTCCGTCTGCTCTGCAAGGCTAGGACAGCAGGAGGAGTGTTGGCTCTCAGGCCTGTGACTCCAAATTAGGTATTTAGATATGAGTGTGACTGTAAATGGTTGTCCATCCCTCTATTGAGGCCCTGTGATTGGCTGGCAACCAGCTCAGGCTCCACCACCTATGACCCCAGAGGGATAAACAGTAAAGATAGTGAATGGCTGGATGTTTGAAGCTGTGTCTGATTTGGTGTTCATGGCTGATTCGTTTGTCATGTAAGCTGTGAAAAACCTCTTCTCTGTGTTTCAGGTACGTCCAGTCTCTGACCAACAGCATCTCCTTTGTGAGGTATAAAGAGGTCTATGCAGCTGCTGCTGAGATCGTCGGCCTCATCCTGAAGAACATGACTGAGATGGATGAAGTATGAGACTCAATTCTGTTAATAATTCAATTAAATCATGTCAAAAGGTCATTTCTGTATGTTTATCCTGTGGGGAAACGACAGGTTTAGTTGTAATCTTGTGATAAATCAAACCTGGAGCACAGTATTATCAGAACAATATCCATATTAGTAGATAATTGCTGTTATGGTTATTGTTCAGGGCAGATATGAACAGTTTTTTTACACATTTTCAGAGAATATTTTGTCCGTATATATCTTTTATGGCTGCTGTAATTTTTCTCAGGAGGAACAAATCTGACATAGCAGTTTACCTCCACTTTTTATAATATTATGATATTAATATTGTTTATCAAAAAAAATTATAATAATCATGCTTAAATACAAACGCAGAAGGGGTCATAAGGGATTACGGCTGTCGTTGTAAAATAAATAGATTAAATGATGAGACTGCATTGCACCGTGAGAACAACCGCAGCCTGGATGGCGTCATTTGTCTCAGGGAATCTTGACCAATGAGGGAGTGTTTCTCTTCTACATCGCTCAGTTTGCTTTGTTTGTAAGAGTGAACTGTGAACACAGACCAGCTCTGAGCTAAGTATGCATATATGGGACACCGAGCCCTTTAGTTTAGACCAAAACGGTGGGTGGGAGGTGTGAAAGCAGCCTGATACAAGTCAACTGTCTCCATGCAGTGAACAGGTGAATATTGGTGAAGTGGAGGCTCTCAGCTGTTGATAGAACCTGAGTTTGGAGCTGCTGACTTATCTGATATCACAACAATCCTACAATGTCTGTCCCTACTTTGTACAACCAAGCCTTCTTATTAATCTGAGAAGTGCATCATCCTGTTTGTTTGTGTCTCAGCATCATCAGGAGCTTCTGAATCTCACTGTGAGTAAAGTGCTGAACCTGAAGAAGAAAGAAATGGACGACAAGTTCATCGTCTGTTTGAACAAAGTCTCCAAGCACTTCCCTCCGTTCATGGATCGGTGAGTTTGGATTTTTCTGCCATTATTTCTGTATTAACCCGTCATTTCAGAGCTCAACTCCTCAAACTATAAGCTGAGTTTTTCTTCTCCAGCTTCGTGAACCACGTGTTCTTCCTGCTGCCGAAGCTTCATGGCGTCCTGAAGACTCAGTGTTTGGAGTGCGTGCAGAGCCGAGCCGAGGTCATTCCTGAGATCTTCATGCAGCTGAAAACCACCGGGTTCATCCAGATGATGGGACACAGGTTAGTCTAAGCTCAGACACTCAGCATTGTCAGGCTGTCATGAGAGGCAGTCAGCAGGAACACCGACAGAGAAGGAGGGATCACGGCCATCAGGAGGTAACGGAGGCCCAAAGAGAGACTTGGGCTGCATTTGAAACGTCCTTCCTAAGTTCTTTCCTATCCACTTTTCCTTAATCCAGATGAGAAACATCACAGGGTCAAGGGAAGGAGGGAATAAGAGGAAAAGAAGGGAGAGAACAAGAGGAAAGGAACAGAGAGAACAAGAGGAAAGGAAAGGAGAACTGCAGTAAAAGAGGAATTTGACTGCTCTTTCACTTTGGTGTCATATTTATACAGTGACGATTTCTTGTGATGTAGTAAAGCCATGACGAACTACAATGTTCTGAAAATGAACTACAATAAGTGTCTTTGTCATCTGCTTTACCTCACGAAGTTGTTTGTGTCAGTTTCATCCATTAACAATAACAATTCATAAATGCAGATTGAGGGAAATGTGGTAACTAGTATATCATATTAATATAGGAAACAAATGCAATTGTTTGTTGATTATTCATCAACATTGCAGGAAGGTATGGAGAAAAAGAAAGGCCAATTAAGTGCTTCATAAGTTATAACATTATACCATAACTGTCTATCCATCTACCATTTTAAAAATCAATAAAGAAATGAACTAAAGGTCATATTTTTGAGAGCACTGACTTTGAAGCTTATATTTTTTCTCTACCTGCAAAAAGCATTTTTCTTAGTATTAGATAGCCTTTATATCTTGATAATCCCACAAAACTTGTCATCCTTTTCTCCCTCGTAACTTTCTGTAAACGTTCAGCGGGTGCTGATGTTATATACGTCACCTGCCATAAAGCATTATGGGTTGTTCCTTTCTCCTTTCCTTTCGTAAAGGATGGTCCAGTGTTTCCTAAGCTAAAGGAGATAATAAAAGAAGCAACAACCCTCCTTTCCTTAACTTTTTTAGAATTCAAACAGCACTCCTCACGACTGACGCTTAAATGCTCCCGGGTCATTTCTTCAGTTCGGAAGGTTCCTTTGGACAAAAGGACTTTTCAAACTCAACCTTAGGTTTATGGCGTTGGTATCAATAAAATCTCATCAGTTCCCATCCGTAGTCTGTCGTGGTATCTTCACCACAGAAAAAATGTTTTTTTTTGTTATTCTTTATTTTGGGATGGCAGTATTCATATTAAAATTTTTAAAATTTATACATTACATCAAAACAAATGGCCTTTTCCCATGTTATGACAACATTTTTTTTAAATTTTAGTAACTAATTATTGGAAGATTTAAAGAGTGTCCCTCAGAGTATTAAAGCATATTATAGGGAGAATCAGAAGAAAGAAAAGCTAATGATATACATTAAATTAAAGGTATGAAAATAAGTAGAACAACAAGTAAGCAAGGTTTTGTTCAAATGAACACACAACAGGATTATTACTTTTTCACGTGTTTTACCCACATGGTCCAAACTTTAAAAAAAACAGAGAAGGAAATCCTTTTACATAAATATTCTGAACTCTGTCAATCCACTCCTGTATTGTTGTTTCAGGATTTAACCAGCTTCTTGTGATTTTTACAAGCATGCAGAATAAATGTTCTAATCTCAGTTTATGTTCTTGAATAGTCCTCAGAAACCAAATCACTGCTGAAAACTAAGATAAAACTTAACCCCTTAAACATCCTGAATTCCTCACTGAGAGACTCGCTTTAAGTTTCTCTGCATCTTTCTCCTGGTGTCTGCAGAGATGAAGCGAGGCAGCGAGTGTGTCTGGACATCATCCATAAGATCATCGCTCTGCTGACGCCGCCGCAGCTCCAGGAGCTCCTGACGGCCGTCACGGCGTTCGTCTCTCATCCTTCGCCCGTCTGCAGAGAGAGGATGTACGACATCCTCATGTGGATCCAGGACAACTACAGGTATCTCCCTCATGTGTTTCACCGAGGGCTGGGTGATAACGCCAGGAAAATAAAAGCCCTGATTAATTTTCTCAAAGCACAATTTACAACTTAAATCTTATTTTACTCTCCACGAAAAACATGGAACTGAATAAAACGAGTTTGACCCCAATCTTATCAAAACATATTCAAAAACTGAACAGCGTTTATGTCTTAATCTTTCAGTGCATGCTGTCATTTTGTCGTCAAATATTGATTTTGTATTTTCAGGCAGGCTGGTCTAAATAATTGCAGGAAGTAGCTCTATTTTCACAAAATAAAACTCAAATAAACAAACTCAAACTTAAAATGTGCTGTGCAGAACACTGGCAGGGCTGACCATCGTTTAATCGGAGTAAATGTTTTCATATTTTCTGTTTTTAGTTTTATTTATTTGGACATATTTCTAAGTAAAGGCAAAGCACACAGTGAATAAGGCTAAGTCACACGTGTTGAGGTAGAAACAAATTGTGGACTTATTTACAGACTTCACCTTCAAAGTAAATGCTAATAAAATATTAACACAAAAAACATAAAAACAAACAGACAACTTAAAGTGGACCAAGAGTAGGTCAAATTCTCTGCAATAAATAATTGAGATTACTAGATTTATTTGACTGATTGCCAAACCCTAGTTACACTGATCAAACAGATCAGCATTTGGATTAATCTGTATTAAATGGTAGTACAAAACATGAACATCAACACTCTGTTATCCATGGATTCTCAGGGATGTTTATAAAGGTTTATATCATAAATTATACATATAGGCCAACAATATCTTTAATTTTACTTGCAAGAAGACTCGAGCAGCATGAACCTGTGTAGAAGATTAAAAAACAGTGACAGAGTAAATCAAGAAAGTAAAATGTTTGAATTAAGGTTTACAAGCTGAAGACTGAAACAGATGGATGGCTGTTATATTTGCTGTTATTTGATTTTTATTTTATTTTTTATGTGGATCACTTGGAAAATGTTTATGACATGGAACAGGGAGCTTGTTGAATGGTTCAGATTTTGCTTCAATTCTTCTTTATCCAGGTTGTTTTTGGTCTTTAAATGTCTTTTTTTTGTTCAGCACCACTTAAACCTTTTAGAAGGATGGTATTCTCTGTTATATACATCGCTGTGCTGTATTTATAATGTCTGGTGGGTTTTGTGTTGCTTACAGTGTGCTTCATATAAAATAAAATAATCCCGTTTCTCTTTGCAGTGATGCAGAGAGCATGGAGGACGTCACTTCAGCAGAGGTTTTAAATGCAGCCAAAGAGACGCTGCTTCAAGGACTGTCCGAAGAAAACCAGGGCCTACAGTGAGTAAAGAATATTGATTTTTATTTTTAAAGGACCATTTACACAAATGTTGATGTTTAATGCTTAAAGGGATAGTTCAGGGTTTTTTAAAGCAGGGTTTCTCGAGGCCATACCAAGAATAAATGATCTCTGCTCAGGGTAAATAAGTTTAGCTGTTGATGGACGTCAAAGCTTCAGGCTCTGCCGGATCAAGCTCCATGAACTCTTGTTTATCGTCTGTTTCAGGCTTTACGTCCGTAACTTCTGGAGTCAGGAGAAACGTCTGCCCACTGCCACCCTGGAGCGGATGCTGTCGGTGCTTCGCTCTCTGTACTCCTCTCACATTGAAAGATGTTTCTTGAGTTTGGCCACAAACCTGTTGCTGGAAACCACGAGCCAGAGTCCGGACTTCAGCAGGAACATGTTTGAGTATCCTCTGTCCGAGTGCACCTTCCAGGTGGGAGAACGCCGCTGCGTTTGAGTCTGAGCTGAAGGTTTTTCAGCTTATGTCTGATGACGCTCTTCCGTCTCTGCAGGACTACGTGATCGACTCGAACTGGCGCTTCAGGAGCACCGTGATGACCCCCATGTTTGTGGAGACTCAGAGCTCTCAGGGTCCAGAGAGTGTGGCGGCGTCGCAGTCTGGATCCATGAAGGGGAAACTCCGAGCCACTCAGACCACGCTGGAGTTCTCTCAGACTCAAGCTGCAGGTGAAGCGTCTGATTCAGATATCCTCTTGAGACCCATCAATTCATTTTGTCCTCTGTGGGGGACGGGAGTTTTAGTACTCATAGTTTAGGACCATTCATGCAGTCTATTTGATACCTGCTGTCCTGTGAAGAGACATCCTGGACTTTTAAATGGTGTCAGATATGGTGGAGTTTGGCTTAAGAAGCACATGGTCTTTCTTTTCAAAATGGCAGAAATCTCACATTTCACATGTTATGGCACCAACGAGGTAAGTGACATTGTTTTTGCAGATATCTTGTTCCTCTTGCTAAAAAACAAATGGATACTTCAGTATAAGAGTCTTAACTTTAGTTTAGGAAGATTTTATGAAAGTGCAGTGATTTTAACTCTTTCAAAACAAAACTTTTACTCAGAGTCCTTTGTAGTGGACAGCAGGACTAATTTTTCTAATGAATTTCCATACTACAGAATAAAGGCTCTGAAAGGATTTTGATCAGGATTGTAGAGGGAAATTCAGACTTAGAGCTGTCGGATGACGATGAGATGGAGGACCAAACAGTTCTGAAAGATGCTGAGGTCAGAGGAGGAAGGTGAGAGGTCAGATGAGGACATACCAGCAGCAGAGCAGGGACCAAGTGAAGACACCCACAAGCCATTACGGCTCAGAAGCAATGTGTAGGTCAGTTTCAAACATCAGGGTTTTGAAAGGACAGAATATTGTTTGTATCTCTCTCTTACTGACACACACACACACACAAAAACCACAATGATGTTGACTTACGTTATTGAATAGCATTAATGATACATTTATGATACTAGATTAATAGTATTACCAGAAATCCATGTGGAAATGAAATTACGTTTTTTTGATGTACCGAGACCCCATGTCCACCAAAAGAAACGTGATAAAAATTAAGTAAAATAAAAAAAAAAATTTGTTTGGGTGTGTTTGTTTCAACCTCAGCCCTTCATCTTGATCCACGCAGGACCTCTGACCTCTGAAAGCATGCCTCCTGCCTCACAGTCTGAAATTCTCTGGTTTAATCTCCTGCATCATTCCCATTTCCTTCAGGCCGCAGCACGACGTATAACTGGCTGACGGGCAGCAGTGTGGACACCATGGCTGACTACTCGCTGGGCTCTGAGTCTCTGTCCTCGCTGATGGTGTTTGAGAAGAAGACTGAGCGACAGAGTTCAGCCCGGAGAGCCGTGGGAGAAGGATTCGGCCTGAGGCGTCTGACGGCCTCCACGGACGAGGTGGACAGTCGGACCAAAGGTGAGTCCAAACCGGCTCCATTAAGGATTCATCAAAACACTAACAGAGCTTCAGGATGTTTTCCTCTGGGTTATTGTCCTGGAGAAGCTGATTCACCTGTGATATTACAGCATGATGCTTAATCAGCTGATGACAGCTGAAGAAGTCAGTAATATTTTGCTTTTTTACGGTTTTCCACTTCAGTCTCTGTTTCCCTCATTTGGGTAATTAAAGGATAAGTTTGGTTTCTACAGCTTTCACATTGTTTATAGAATGAAGTAGAACAATATACTCACCCAGAAGTCTTTCCTGATCCAAACAGTGCTTCGGGAGATATTTAGACCCAAAATCGAGCGGCGGACATCCGTATAATGGTAGCACACGGGGCATGTATAGCGCCGCTCCTAAAACTGAATTTATCTTCCAAAAACTCATTAGTTTCACCAATCTTCCATCATGGTCCACTTGCGCTACTCCTCCTTACAGTCTGTGTCACTCCAGACATGTTTTGTGGCTGTGCTAACCTCTGAACTAAAGAAGAAGAATGTTTGCCTCCGCGTCTGCGCAGTACTCTCTGGAGAGCTGTTCTTCTCTTTGCCTCCGCGTCCTCCTTTCGATGAGCTCCTCATCTGTAAACTCTGGCTCGAAACTGTAGGGACACCCATCATATTCAAAGTTCTCGTCCACAACATCTTCATCCGATAGATTTTCGTCCATTTTGCACAAAACAGGAAGACGAAAGTCGTGTAGCCGGCAGTCTGCCCCTGAAACAATGAGCCGCACTGCGCATGCGCGGAGGCAAACATTCTTCTTCTTCAGTTCAGAGGTCAGTACAGTCACACAACATGTCTGGAGCGACACAGACTGTAACGGAGGAGTTGCGCGAGTGGACCATGATGAAATATTGGTGAAACTAATTAATTTTTTGGACGATTAATGCAGTTTTAGGAGAGACGCTATACATGCCCTGTGTGCTACCATTATACGGATGTCCGCCGCTCGATTTTGGATCTAAATATCTCCTGAATCACTGTTTGCATCAGGAAAGCCTTCTGGATGAGTATATTGTTCTACTTCATTCTATAAACGTGAAAGCTGTAGAAACCGAACTTATCCATTAAGGATCCCCACTCAGCCCCCCTTTCAAAAAAAAAAAAAAAAAAAAAAGATCTGGGGAATGCTTACACCCTCTCAACAAAAACATAAGAAAAAGTAGACTGTCGGGGCAGTCCAAAAATGTGTCTTAATGTTCATATTTTAGATAGAAAAAAATAGGCATTTTGAGTAAAAAGTGTCAGAACAATGATCCAAAACAGCTCATTGTGTGGAAGAACTGCTACATATACAACATTTTATTTATTAAATGTGGCTTTTATTTGAAAAAATACATCTATTTTTGACCTTTGGGTCAGTATGCACTGTTTTTCAAAATCCTTGCCTGACCATATTGTTATAAAACCTCTCTTTTTCTGCTCTGTATCACTTTATAACAACAGTCCTTTGCAGATATGATGTAACAATATTTTATTATTTATTTTTAGAGTTTTACAGTCACTCCAGCATCATTTCCAAGAGATAGTCACAATAAAAAATATGTTTTTTTAGGTGAGGATGAAATTTTCAAACTAGTCTGACTTCTATCTTCATTTACTCTGTCCCAGTAACACATATACTGATAAGTCCACATCTGGAAAAATCTCTCTAGTGATTCTTTCATTATGACACCAAAATAATTCAGATAGATCTTGTGGTTGCAGAGATTCACTCTTTTCTTTCGAAGTATGTTATTGTGGAGCAGAAGGACCGATAAGGAGCTGAAGGTTTTTTTTTTAAAAGGGTTTCATAAAAACTTGATCACATTTTGAAACAAATCTTGTGTCTTAACATTTTGTGCTTTTTAATATGTTTTTGTTTCATCTCTTTATGGTCTTATCTTAACAGCAGTGAACGAGCAGCGAAACAGCATTCTGAGGCTGAGACGCAGGTTTCTGAAGGATCAGGAGAAAGTCAGCCTGAAGTTTGCTCAGAAGGAAATCCAGCAGCAGAAACAGCAGAAGGTCAAAGACAGAGAGCCGTGTGATGATCCCTGTTCGCCTGTTTTTGTCCTGATGAAGCATCATCAGGTTTGTCAAGGTGCGTCTGTATTTACCAGTGTTCCTGTGTTCCTGTGTTTTTGTTGTAGGAGGAGCGAGCCGATCAGAGGCTGAGGAAAGAGGCTCAGGTCACTCTCTATCGAAACTACAGAGTCGGAGATTTCCCAGACATCCAGATCTCCTACAGCAGCCTCATCACTCCGCTGCAGGCCCTGGCACAGGTGAGCCCGCCTCCTGAGAGCCAAATCTAAAATCAAACACAACATTTAAAGCAAATGAACTTCTCCTCATGTTCCTTCAGAGAGATCCCATCTTAGCCAAGCAGCTGTTCAGCTCTCTGTTCTCGGGGATCCTTAAAGAAATGGAGGAGCAGCGGCCGAGAGCGGAGAGCGAGAGGATTAAAGTGGAGCTGCAGACCAACATGAACGCTTTTCTGAGCAGGAGCACCGTCTGCTTCCCTCCGTTCATCGCATGTGTGCAGGTGCACCTCCATCACGACCTCTCACCTGGCATTTATTCTCTCAGAAAGTTTTCTCTTAAATCTTTATGCTAAGGCACTGTGAATCGTTATTATTTTATTTCCTGATCCCCCCTTCTTCTTTTATTTATATATTTATACAATAATAATAAAAAACTTTATTTGCATATCACTTTTGAATCAGGAGTTTACAAAGTCATTTGACAGCAGGAAGGGACATTTAGACAGCAAAGGACAAGCACATAAACACAAAGGAAAAACTGCCGAAAAGGTTCATTAAAATCCGAGAACATTTGAGACAAACACAAAGACCCCAGACAATACAAGAACCCTGATACATTAATGAGATCATGAGGACCGAAGTAAAAGCTGAAAAAAACAAAACAAATAAAAAGACAATAATAAAAATAATAGAATAGGGATAATAAAAAAGAGATAGAACAATAAACTGTAAGCTTAAAAGTTTTCCATAAACAGAAATGGAGTCTAGCGTAAGATGAAGTAAAAATAAAACAATCTGAATTAAAAGTAAATAAAGACACCGATCTGTTGACATAGCATAGAAGAAGTCAATAAAAACCTAGGAGCTAAAATGATAAGAGCAGCACTAACAATTAAAAGATTAAAAAATACTAGAACAGTGAAAGACAGAAACTGAAAGATTATATATTGATGTTTATATAAATTCATTCTGTATAATAATGATGCAGTGTACTGGTGTGTATGTGTTAATGCAAACTTTGCCTTTTTTTCTTTTTTCTGATCTGGAGAAGCTTCGCTGGTTCAGCATGCTGCCTTGATTGAACATAAAACTGTAAGAAAATGACAAAGAATATTTAGGAAAAACTGTAGTACTTTACAATTTTTAAAGTATGACAAAGGAAACCAGGGTTCATCAACCACATCTGTGCAAGGGCCAGATTTTTTCTTTACATATGCTAAGAAAAATCCACAAATAATATACTAATAAAAAAACTAGATCAAGGTTTCTCTTCAATTAATCAGGCTATCTAAATCTGATTTATGCTTGATTTAGTAATCCTACCAGCTCCTCTTCATTTTGCATTTTGGGTGTTTGGGGACAGATTTTTTCTGCAGTTTTTATATTTTTTTAATCATCATTTCTCAAACCTTAAAACTGAGTCCTGCTGCTGCAGACGCACTTGAAGGCTTTAATAAAACCAGGCTGTTGTTGAAGTAGTTAATTAAACACTCGATCTGTCCTTCAGCTAACCTGATATTATTCTCACTCTGTGATATTTTATTGATTTTTATTGGATTCTTTTTCCAGGACATGTGTCTCCAGCACACAGAGCTGCAGCAGCTGGACCCAGCAGCCGTCAGCTCCACCTGCCTGGTGAGTCTGCAGCAGCCCTCGGGGATCCTGCTGCTGGAGGAGGGTTTGCTACGGGTCACGGGACACCACGAACCTCCCGCCAAACGGGCACGAGGACGCAAAGACATCCCCCCCGACACCAAGAAATGGATCAACCTCGCAAAGTATGGCAGCATTTTTACCTTTGGAGCTAGGGCAGGACAATATGGCCTACAAATAAACCACAACATTCAGTTTGTGATTTTAATAGATTATTTCCCTCTCATAAAAAAACAAAAATCAAAACAAAACAAAAGTGACAAGAAATTACACAAATCAAGTTTTGCTTTTATGTTTTCAGAATATGTTCCCAAACTAACAGAAATTCCCTCTGAAAGTTTAAGTGCTTGTCTTATGTCTCTAATTGAAAGCTGAGATATTTTTGGAGTATTAATATGGAGATCTCTGATTAATATTCACCCTCATTTAAAACAAATACCTCAACATGTGCTTGTGCAAAACCGACAGGGCCTACCATCATAAATCTACATTTTTGGTGTTTATATTTTCAAACATTGCAACACCCTACAATCGGAGTAAGTCAAGAAAATACTTGATCATTAGAATTGTATATCTTGTGCAGAAAACTTTTCAGTGATTGATGTATTGCCCAGCCCTGTTTAGAGCCGTTACCTGTGTTGTGAAGGTGTTGTCACCTGATGACCAGCGTAAGGTCATTAACGCTGGATTCACTGAGCATGCTCTGTGTCCTGCAGGCTGTACAGGTCTCTGGAGGACTACGATGTTGTTCGCGGCATCTTTGGAGGAAAAGTTGGGACCAAGTCGATCACGTGTTCTGCTCTGCAGGCTGAAGCAAACTCCGACTTTGCAGAGGCGGTGAAGCTTTATAACGAGGTACCTCATGATTGAGTAACCATGAAGAGATGCTGACACCTAGTCCTGCACAACAGAACTCTTCTTCACTCTCTCCTCTCTCCTCCTGCCTTTTCTCCTTCAGTCCTGCCTCCTCTTTTCCTTTGTGCTTCCTCCTCTGTTCATCCTCTCTTTCTGTCCTTTTGATTCCTCTCCCTCTATCCTTCTGATCTTCATCTTTTTCCTGTTTCTCCTTCTCTCCTACTCTCTGTTCTTCCTGGTGCTTCAGTTCCTCCTTCTCTTTTATTCTTTCCCTCCTCTTCTGTCTTCCTTCTGTACTGCTTTCCTCCCTTTTTTATCGTTCCTTTCTTCCTTTTACATTTATCCTTCAACCTCCATTTACCCTTCTCCTGTTATCTTCCTTTACCTTTATTACACTATCTTTCATTTCTTCATTTTCTTTCTTCTTCCTTTCTCTGGTTCTTTCTATCTTTCACTGTGTTATCTTTCTTTCTTTCTTCTATTGTTCATTCTTTCTCTTTCTTTTGTTATTTGTTTGTTCTTCCTTCGTGTTCTATTGTTGTTTTTGTTTTTTCTTTCTTTCTTTTCTTTTTCTTCAGGTCTTTTTATCTTTCATTCTTTCTTTTTTCTTTCTTCTTTCTTTTATATCTTTTCTTTCTTTCTTTTATCATTCTTTCTTTTATTGTTCTTCCTTCCTGCTTTATTGCTTCTTCTTCCTTCCTTCCTTCAGTTCTGTTTCTTTTTCTTTTTTCGTCTTTCTTTCTTTCTTTCTTTTTTTCCATCTTTCTTTCTTTCTTTTTTCTTTTTCTTTCTTTTCTTTTTTCAGTTCTTTATATCTTTCTTTCATTTATTGTTCTTCCTTCCTGTTTTTCTTTTTTCCGTTCTTATTATTTTTCAATCTTACTTTTGTTGTTCTTCCTTCCTGTTTTATTGTTTTTCTTTCTTCCTCTCTTTCTTTTTCTTTCTTTCTGTCTGTCTTTCTTTCTCTCTTTCTTTCATTTATTGTTCTTCCTTCCTGCTTTATTGTTTTTCTTTCTTTCTTCTTTTATTTTCTTTCTGTCTTCAGTTCTTTCTTTCTCTCTTTCTTTTATTTATTGTTCTTCCTTCCTGTTTTATTGATTTTTTCTTTTTTCTTTCTTCCTTCTTTTTATTTTCTTTCTTTTTTCAGTTCTTTCTTTCTTTCTTTTCTATCTTTCTTTTCTTTCATTTGTCTTTCTTTTTGTCTTTCTTTCTTCAGTTGTTTCTATCTTTCTTTCATTTATTGTTCTTCCTTCCTGTTTTTTCTTTCTTTCCTTCTTTTCTTTCCTTCTTTTCTTTCTTTCTTCAGTTCTTTCCTCTATTCCTCTCGTTCCTTGACCATCCCACAGAGTCTAAGAGATGTAGTAGTAAGTATGCATTAATATATACTAACTCCTAGTCCTACCCAGCAGAACTGGTCATGACCTTGACCTGATGAGTGAAGTTCTTTTTCCGCTTTATTGTTCTTTCTTTCTTTCTACTTTCTATCTTTTTCTTTTCTTTCATTTCAGTCTTTCTTTTGTCTTTTCTTTTCTTCAGTTTCTTTTTAGTGAAAGGACTCGTCTCTCCTTCTCTCTTCCTCTCAGGCTCTGAACACCGAGGAGTGGAGCGACGGCGAGCCCACGGCCTCAGAGAGAGACTTCTGGGACGTGGCTGCGATGGAGGCCTACAGTCACCTGACGGACTGGAAGTCCCTTCAGTACTGCTCCACGGTCTACATCGACGACAACGCCCCTCCAGACCTCGACAAGATGTGGGCGGAGCCTCAGTACCAGGTGAGCAGACTGACTCTGAGGATGCAGTGCAGTAGAAACAGATGAACCATGTGCCAGGTGAGGCTGCTTCACGGCTCTCCTCTGCTTTAGGAGATGTACCTCCCTCACATGATCCGCAGCATGCTGAAGCAGCTGCAGCTCGGGGAGACCGATCAGACCCTCCTCAGCTTCATCGATAAAGCCATGAAGGTGGAGGAGCGGAAGAAGCTGCTGGAGAACAGCTACAGCCAGGAACTGAGCCTGCTTTACATCCTGCAGGAGGACTACGACCGGGCCAAATACTACACCAGCACGGCCATGCAGCTCTTCATGGAGGTCTGCCCTCACTCAGCAAAGACCACGCTGTGTTCAGGGACTGCTTTAGGAAACAGATGGAGAAATAATGGTCATTAAACCTCAGTCTGTCTTCTCCCTCCCGCAGAGTTACTCCAGCGTGGATTCTCTGCTGACTCAGAGCAGACTGACCACGCTGCAGTCGGTGCAGGCTCTGACCGAAATCCAGGACTTCCTGCTCTTCATCAGAGGAGAGGGTAAGAGCAGGGTGCAGGGAAATTAAAAAAACACACCAACAACATGAATAAAATCAACTGAACCAGATCGTCAGTGATATTAGGTGATATTTATTAGTGAGACTGAACGATAATAAAGCAAGGTGAGACGACAGAAGAGGGCCAAAGAGCGCTGTTCAGATCAACAACCAAGGGTAACCAGAGTACTACTTCTTACAAAAAATAAAAATTAAAACCTGCTACCCATGTGTAACCAAACAGAAATTACAAATGAACAGCACCCTAAACCTAGTGAGAAAAACAAAGCACAATTCTAAGTGTGAATGTGTGCAGTTCTCCAGTCTAACCCTGGGCCAATGGCGCCGCTTCACAGCGATATCCACAACAGAGAATGTTCTCCTGAGAGAAGGCGGTCCAGCTTCTTGTACTGCACACTTCTCCCTGATTGGCCAGGGCTCCTGCTCCTCACCAACCAGCTGTTCTCTCTTGCCTGGGCACATCTATAGGCGATGCACCAATCACTCAGCTGCACTCACACATTCCCCACACCCACAATTGGTCAGTTTACACACACACAGGGAAGGGATGTGGAAGCAGACACAACAAGGGTCCTGTTTTACAGCCTTTTCAGCCCGAATATGTATATTGTCACATGGGCACACTCTTTTATTTATTTAAGGGCGTTTTCACACCAACCACAGTTAGTGCGCACCAAAGAAGTTTTGGCCCAGGGTTTGGTACGTTAGTGTCAATGTGAATGCAACCACCGCACTTTGGTGCGCACCAAATCAACCGGTCCGAGACCTCCATGAAGGGGTGGTCTTAATCCGCTCCATCTCCCTACATTTGGTGCGGTTTCACTGGTGTGAAACAAAGTGGTCCGAACCAATCCAATTTTGATGCATTACTTCCTGTTAATCCCGCGGTTGAATCTTTTGCTTACTTAATCTGTCGATTTGTTTATTCTGGTTGAGGATTACGATGATTTACGAGGGTCCAGAAGGTCGCTGATGCCGTCTCAAACACGATAAGAAAAACATATTTGAAGGAAAATGTAGAAGAGAGCGAAACATAAACATTGGTTGTAGGAAATGGTTACCATGGTAGTCTCTTCTTCGCTCTCCTCCATAGCAGGTTTGGTAACCAGTTACTTGCGTATTGCCCCCTGCTGTTTCAAACTGAGTAAATACACAAGTGGGTCCGGGCATGGTTCGATATTGCCAGTGTGAATGCAAGCCAGTGGGGGAGGGGAAGGGGGGCGAACCCATGGCCAACCACGTCGCAGCATAGTTCGAAACAAGTGGACCTAATGTGAAAACGCCCTATGATTCCCTATGAATAAAGTTAGAGCATAATCCACATGAATAAAGTTAGAGCATAATCCACATTAAAACTGCTGTTTAAATGTAAAGTATCACTTAGTAACATATAAAATAACCTGTCTTCATTAACACACCAGAACATAATATTGGTCACTAGTGCAGGCAGAGACTGCAGTGAGAGAGCAGAGCAGACTGCAGCATGTGTGATGTCTTTTCTTTTTGAGACTCACACTGTTATTGGAAAATTAAAAGAGTGCACACAAGTGCAGTTAACAAGCTTTTCTCCATCAGCAGCTTCATGAAAGACTGTTTCTCTGAAAAGGTGATGAAGCTTGTTTTTCTTATTGCAAGAAACATGTTAAATATGATGTTCGATTAATCAAAATAACGATTCAGGTTGTCATTACCAGGTGCCTATTTGCAAAGAAAAACATTGTTTGTTGTAGAATTTGGCAGTGGTGCTTTCTTTTTATTTCAGTCTTCAGTGCTTCAGTGTCACGTCTGTGGTCTAAATATGTATGAATACATTTATATATGTGAAGAACAAATTAGGGTGGGAGTATTGCAGGTGATCTTGCAGAAAGTTCCTTCATACATCTCTAGGCTGGCATGATTGAGCTTGTTCTGCAGAGGTCTGACCAATCAGAGTCCTCCAAGGAGAAAGAGATGGAGCTAAGAGCGTGGTGACGGTGTGAGGCGACTGCCAGCCTGTAAATAATTTGGCTTATTTAGAAACTGCCAACAGTCCATAGGCGATACTGTCTGCAGCCTTCTGTGAACTCGGCTGAGGCTTTACTTGTGTGCTCGGACAGTGTCTGTAAACTCCCTGAAGAGGCTCATCAGACTGTGGACGGAGCGATATCCTGACACCAGAGCAGATCCCGTCAACCTGTGGGACGACATCATCACATCCCGGTGAGAGAAACGAGCTGTTACCCTTAAGATAACATCTGAAAACAAACACTGTCAGTGTTGGTGGAAAAGGCTCTTGTAAATAATAATGCCTTTTTTGTTTTTCTGTATTCACATTCTATGTTATGACTCATGTTAATGTCAACTATGTTTTTAGACCTGCACTAAGTCACTCAGGCTTTGAGAACTTCCTGTTCGATGTCATTCCTCACGAACCTGTCCGCATTTTCCTCCCTCTGTCGTGTTTGTGCCTTATGGTCCTGTTGAGAAAGAAAACTTCCCCATTTCCTTTGTAGACTGGATGGACTTTCATTAGAGAGACTATCACAACGCACAGATACACACTCTTCTGTCATCCATGTTTCTATTTATTTATATTTACATTGTCTCCCACCCGTGGATTGCTGTAACTCTAGGCTACACAGAGCAATATCACCATAACTTCTACTCTCTCAGACCCAAAAAATGACCCTTAAGCTTTTCACAACAAAGACATGATTCTCCCTCTCTCTCTCTCTAACGATGCAGAAACACCTTTTGCTTCACACATGCGCAGTAGGGATGTAACGGTTACCAGTAAAATGGTAAACCGCGATAAAATTTCCCACGATAATCGTTACCATGTCCAATTAAAATTACCGTTATATCGTGCTTGATCACCACACTGCCTCAGTAACGCACGGTGATGCTGCTCTTTGCCTGGAAAAGCCGGAACTATGTATCTGCCCTCGATTAAGGAGCCTCACGCGAGGTGCACATGCGCAGTTTGCATTGTTTGGCCTCTGAGTCTGACACATTTATTGACAAAAAAGACAAAAGAACTGTTATGAATATAATAATAAAGGGGTTAAATGATTTCAATTCTGTGTAAAAGTACTTTTAGAACATTTTGAGCACACTGCAACAATACCGCGATAATAATGATAACCATGATAATTTTGGTTACAATAACCGTGATACAAAATTTCCATATCGTTACATCCCTAATGCGCAGTTACTTGATTTCCGCTTGGGCATGCTCAGTCGTAGTGTACCGACCAATCAGAGAGCAGCTATTTTGAGTCACCTTTCTCACAAGATGGCAGTGCTCTGTGTTTGCCTGTGTTTTTGCAAAGAAAGAGAATATATCAGCTTTTTATATTAGATGTGTTACAATCCCTGTGTTGATGGGACAAAATGCGGTGAGTATTTTGCTTGTGTATAATACGCACCAAAATAAAATTAGAGCTTATTTAAAAGCAAAAAAGGGTGTGTTATAATTGAGAAGTAACAATGTTATTTAATTGTCTGTTTTTTGATATAACACTCTACATACCTCAGTGACCTGAATGTTTTGATGTCTTGCTTTTATGTGATGTTCACTATAAATGTTTGAAATGATGTACTTAAAAAATAAAGTTTAAAAGAACAACACTGCTAAAATCTCCTTTTGTTTCAGGTGTTTTTTCTTGGATAAGATCAGAGAGAAGCTGCGAGGCCACGCCCCCTCTGACAGCATGGAGGTGGACGGTTCAAGGGACGACGTTGACGCGTTGGTGAACGACTGTAAGTTCAGCATGAAGCTGCGGATGGCGGACAGCGCCTGGAAGCAGGTAAGGACCTGAACGTGGACACCCTGTGGAGGATCCGCGTTCCTCAGACTGACCCGTCTCTGCTGTTTCCAGAATAACTTCCCCGTGGCCACAAAGCTGCTGAGGGACCTCCACAGAGACGCCAAGACCGACCGGCGCTGGCTGCTGCGCTGGGTCCACAGCTTCAGCCGGTTCAGCCACAGGCGCTGTCAGGGTCAGGGGGCCGTGGAGCAGGTTGGCACCATGATCAAGGTCGTCCCGCTGCTGGGTGAGTCAAGGGTTTGGGGTCCCTGAGCCATCTGCAGTCCTGAAATTAAACAGAGAAAAAGCTTCTTTGGTGGTGAAACAATCACGATGCCCGCAGGCGGCTTTTGTTCTGAAACAGCATCACCACCATTGAGCCTGAGGCAGAGTGGACGGCAGGCAGCATTTTTTTTAATCGAAATTTTACCTCCAAATAATGTTTTGAAGATGCACCTCAAGAACGCAGTGGTATAGGTCCAGAGATAAAAACTGAACTGTGCTGCTCTAATTAATAACTCAGTCTTTTCTCAAGTCAGCAGCGCTCAGTCAAGGGGCTCTTTAGAAATTAACAAAAAATGGTAAATTCACAAACAAATACTCCAGATCATAAACATCACTTTTTGAAATAGAAGACAGACCAGACCGAGCACCAGCACAGAGCTCCAGACAAATCCACATCTTTTTACCTTAAATATTATGTTTGCTAATAAATCATTACGAACATCAAACAAAAAGAAGTGGAGCATGTACATTCAATTTCAACATTGTCTGTTCTTTGACCTATGAGGGGTCAAAGTTGATGATGGTGCACACATCTCTAGCAGTCTAACACCCCCAGACCCCGACAATGTTGCATGTTTAAAAAGTGTGAATGTTGAACATATCAGATAAGTTTAAGAGGTACTTGTTAAATATATTTATCTTTTTAATTTTCTTTTTATTGAACATTTAAACATACATTTTGCAGACACCTGGACACAATAACTGAATCCGTTTCCCCTCCAATGCTGCATCTTTAAATCAAACCTGACTCTTACCTTGAATCATGTTCATAAAATAACCTCACTGATTTATATATTCCATTAAAATTATACCCCTGAAATAGAGGTCATTAACTGTCTCTCATGCATTATGACCAGTTTAACTACTAAAGTTTTACCATGTTCCAGTAGCAAAAATTAATTGATAAAAACATTTCAGCTTCTGTAGCTATGAACCAGGGTTTATTTTCTTCCAATGATGGACGTCTCAGATAAAGTTTGACCTAATTAAAGATACATTTAACAATACTGTTCTCATCCTTGTTATAATAATTATTGCTAGAATCATTATCATAACAGTAAACAGCTGGGTCATTGGTAGCCTATTCAAAGCATGTTAATTATTTCTGTTTTGAATTAACTTTTATTAACATTTGCAATAGACACTTTTACAGGGCTTACGATGTAATATACATATACTTCACCCATTTGTTTTTCTAAAATGTCATATGACAGAACAACAGTGTTTTAAACAGAGTAATCAAAGCTTTAGGAAAAAACAAAGTCTTGCCTGGGAGGCTTTATATAATTAGCCCAATTTTACCAGCATGAGGCAAATAGTCCGGACTTATGATTAACACATGCTGTAATCTTTTCCATTTTGTAAATGTTAATTGTGACATCCATCCATGTCTTTAATGAAGGGCTCTCCTGTGATATTATTCTTTATTTCCAGATAAACTATAACATTTATATTACTCAAAAATGTATAATACTCCAAACATCTTTCTGGAAGCTCCAGGCTGCAGAGCTATCCCTGGTTTAGAGCATCAACAGTGACTCACAGGCTTAAAGGTGTTTCTCTGGTCACAGTTAAATGTTTAATTGGATGTTAACAACATTTTTTAACATCTTTTTAAAAATAGACGGACACATAGATAAGGATGGGTGTACAGGTAATTTCCTCTGGAGCCTTGTAGGTTTCAAACACCCACAGATGAGCTCGGTGCATTCCTGTTAAATAAATAAATAAATTCTGTTCTCCCGCAGACGACCTGCAGGCCGACTGCGAGGGCGCCTCCTTAAAGGTGTTCAGGTACCAGAAGATCCTCCAGGGGTCCACGCTCAGCCTCCTGGCCTCGGCCCTGAGCAGAAGCCCCTCGGTGCTCGAGACCCTCGACGCTAAGAAAGCAGAGCGGGTGGTGATGCTCTCCGGGACGGCCTGGCCCACCCACGACCCAAAGGTGCTCCATGTTGTTTTCAGCTCAGAGGCCTCACAGCCAGAAGGCTGCTGGTTCAATCCCCTCTCTGTGTGGAGTGTGCCTGTTCTCCCCGTGCATGCATGGGTTCTCTCCGGGCACTCCAGCTTCCTCCTAAAGACCAAAAACGTGCTCAGTAGGTTGACTGGTGGCTCTGGTTGCCCTCAGGTGTGAATGTGAGAAAACAGCTCAGGGCGTAGCCTTCCTCTCGCTCAGGCTGGGCATCTATCAAGTTGTTTTGGAGATACTGATATAAAATTAAAATGAGAGGCTATTTTAATATTGATTATAGTGAAAAGGTAACGATGATTTAAAACAAAAAACAGTGCCATGCCGAAATGATGTTCGGCAGTATTTTGATATTGACCTCTCGATCTGTTTTTAAAGTTTAGCCTTACTTGTTTTTCATTCATTTGATTTAATCAGAGCATTTATATTGTTGAAAACTAATTTAACTGTACTGATTCCTGTTTGATATCCCCTAAAGCAATATTAGAAGGCCTGAACACCCATTATTAACTTGTTTATGGTTATTTAATATATAAAGTTGCAGGGAAACTCTGGCACAATGTCTGAATTGTAGAATTTGTTGGGAATACAAGGTGATAGTGCCCTCCAGACACACTCCTGATAGGTTACGTTTTCTACCATGTGGCCCTTTGTTGCCACAGTTTTGCATCAGAATCAGGCCCATACATGCAATCGCAACCCTGATCATATGTAGGTCATTCACAAGAGCCACAGCAAGTGAGAACCTCCACATCGGGGCTTTTGTCCTACGTCAAAGAGGCTGGTAGGTGAATCCTTGCCCCTCGTCTCACCCAGCGTCGACTGGAATAGGCTCCTCCCCCACGTCCCAAAAAGGATCAAGCAGTATAGATGGTGGATGGATGGATGTAAAAATATAGTAATTCTTATAATCTGACGGTCTTGATTAAAATATGTCAGTTAAACATCAGGAAACATTTTTTCTGTTTCCCATAAGATAAGATGAGATGTACAGTACCTTTATTAGTCCCACAGGGGGAAATTCCAGAGTTGCAGCAGCAGCAGGATACAAGAGAAACATCAGAAGAGATTTACAAATGAAACGATAAGTAATTAGAATAAAATTAGAATTAAAATAGAAAATAGTACGAATACAACTAAAATGAAAATAAGTGAAAAAGAGCATGAGCCTTTCAGCAATATCAACTTCCTTATGAAGGAAAAGAAGTAAAAATTAAGTGGAAATTAGGCCCTCTTCACACGAGGACGTCCCCGTATTGTCTGGGCGTCGGCATCAAAACATGCATCGCTGTTTACACATCGTATTGTACATAGGCTTGTGCATTTACATGACAACGCAAAATCCTGTTGGGTTGCCCGTCTGGTTCTGCTCCGAGATGGATTCCACATCAACAAGTGCTCATGGGCACGTAACATGCTGCGTCTCTGCATGAGCACTTGTTGCTGTTGTTGCCGTAGCTGGTGGTGTTGGTGTTCTGTGAGCAAATGTTGGTATAAAAGTTGTAGCAATATTTGTAGCAGCTGGAACAAGATCAGAATCAGCCGCCATTGTTGTTGTTGTTGGTGTGTGTGACAGCGTGGGTTGGGGGCGGGCTGGAGGAGGGGTGCTATGAGGTCACCGTCTTTCTCTGACTTATCTGTTTATACCAACTACGGCATGAAGACGAATACGCAGATATTCACCTGCAGCTGTTTCCAAAAAAGATGCGGAGTCATGGACAAATACGCGTCTCCGTGTGTCAATATCACCAGATCGATAGTTTATTTTACCGGAGTCTTACAAATTCGTACTCATGTAAAGCCCACTTGAGATGGAGGTATACACGATATTAACTTTTAACAATATTTACACCACAGTTTTGGGTATATCTATATGGAGGTGGAGGTATACACAGTATTACAATTAACAATATTTGCACTAAAATGTGAGAGTTCAAGCAGGGAATTTAAACACTAGAACAAAAAAGGCTGAATTTGGGGTGTTTCAAGTAAAAAATACAGGTTATTGCAGGCTGGAGAGGTTTTTGTTATAGAGTCTAACAGCTGCAGGAAGGAAGGACCTGCGATACCTCTCCGTCACACACTTCAGGTGGAGCATCCTGTCACTGGCCGAGCTCCTTAGTGCAGTGGTTATCTGGTGCAAGTGTTATCTCAAGACAATTTACAATAGAGCATAAAACTTTTATGGATACACATGTATGCATAGATACATATAAAAATACACATATACATATATATACAAATATATGCATCCAACACCCAACATGAATCCATATAGCCAATCATGAATCCCTCCATCATGGCTCAAGAAAAACCTTCTGATAAGCAGCAGGAAATCTTGAATGTGGATCCCAGTCTCATGATGAACAGCAAATCCACACGATGTTGTGTTGGCTGTGAGGGTGAAGGAAGGGAGGTAAGAGGAGACAAGTGGACTAAAGTAAGAACTAAAGTTAGTGACGGATCCATGAACCATAGACCTGTCGTCATCAAATTTGTTTCTGCTGAAAACAGATTTATTAGAGGTTAGCCTCTTGAGATAATTTTATAGAAGTTTAATCAGTTAAAGATGAACTGCTGCTCTCTGTGTCACGTGAACAGTCTGTCTATGTGCCAGTGTGCAGATGTGTCGTGGAGGTTTTTCTCATTGGTGCAGACTGAAAACTGACCTTCCTCTATCTGTCCGTCCATCTGTTTTAAACTGCTGAGTAATGACCCAGCTTTGACCCCCTGAGTCTTTGTTAATGAGTGGTTTTGTCTGATCTGGTTTCATGCGTCTCCCCACAGGCGGTGGAGGTTGGCCTGCAGCTCCGAGCCCTGAAGCTTCTGTGTGAAGCATCCAGGAAGGCCGACGAGGAGCTGCAGTCGTTCTCTCAGGACTGTGTGGAGAGCAGCAGCATCACGGAGACGTTCATGGCTTTGGCAAACTTCTGTGACAAAATCCTGAGAGACGAGGAGCAGAGGGACTCTGGTGAGGAGCTTTACTGATGTGTAGCTCTCATTTTGGTTTAAACAGCTCTGCCGTAGGTCCGTATGATCCGAGGAAACACTGTCTGATCCTGAGACCCTCAGTGACCGTCCATGTTCTTATTCTGTCTCCCACAGAGACCCAGTTCCCGGACCTGATGTCCCTCCCGGTCCATGTGGTGGAGAGCCTGTTAAAGGCTCTGAAGATGAACTCTGAGGAGGCTCGGCTGAAGTTCCCTCGCCTGCTGCAGCTCATCGAGTCGTACCCGTCTGAGACCCTGGACCTGATGACCAGAGAGGTCGGTCTGATCCAGACCCGCTCAAGGTCTCTGTGAACACTCTGGTCTAAGTCTTACCCTGTCTGTCCTGTGCAGATGACCTCCGTGCCCTGCTGGATGCTGATTGGCTGGATCAGTCAGATGGTGGCCCTGCTGGATAAGCCCGAGGCGGTGGCCGTACAGCACTGCGTGGGTCAGATGGCGGAGAGTTACCCGCAGGCTCTGGTCTATGCGCTCATGATCAGCAGTGAGAGTTACCGCTTCGAGGACTCGGCCAGGGGACACCAGCAGCAGCAGTTTGTCAGCAGGTCAGCAAAAACCAGTCAAGGGTTTTTATTTTAACATAATATTATTTTAATATAAGATAAAGTCTGACAGGTTCCGTCATCAGCTCTGGCTGTTAGAGTCTGAAATACCTCTTATTAATATTAGTAAAGATAATTAAAATGGACAAACTTTTACTGTAATTTCATAATATTTATGTTTTAATGAGTTAAAGGTGTAGGTTTACTAGACTGGACTCCTGGGCTTGTATTCACAAACATCTTAAGGCTAGAAGTAGCTTCAGGAGAAACTCTCAACAATAATGGGCGTGTCAGTACTAAATTCAGGAATCCTAAATTTCTCTTTTAAAAAGTATTTCTCAAAGCATTTTAGCACCAAAACAAGCTCCTAAACCGGTGGAAGTTAGAAGTACTTAAGAGGACTCCTAAGTCACTAAGACCAATTCAGAAAGAATCTCAGCATGGCAAATAGAAACAAGTTTATCTGCTAATCATTTAACCAGATACAGCTGCTTAAAATTAGCAGATCATGTACTTGACTAATCAGTATATTACTCTGGGTTTAATGTTTAATCAGTAGCCTAGATTTTTTTATTTGAAGGTCTTTATTTAAATATGCCGACATGACACCTTTTTCTAAATTAAGTGATTTCTATGTAGAAAGTTCTCACAAAGACACATTCCCTGTCAGCGAATCACTGAAGGTGTTGTAAGTCAGGTGGTTCCTGAAACATGACATCATCCATAGCAACGGGGTCAGCTCCACCCCTTTGTTTTACTTTAAGAGTTCTCTGAATTCCTTTCCTAAGATTTGGTCTCAGCAGCTTTGTGAATAGGTTTTAAGAGAAAACTCTTAGTTAGGACCTGTCAGTGTCATTTAGGAGTCCTCCTGGTAGTAAGATAAAATGCTTTGTGAATGTGGGCCCCGAAGTCCAAAATAACAAGACCCTGCAGTCCTGAACTTACAGGACTCAAGTCCAATAATGAAGTCAAACACATTTAATTTACCAGATTTTAGTCTTAAATTAACAAAACAATGCTATAAATTACAAAGTTTAAGTTCTGCATGTACAAAATTAAAACCCTATATTTCTAAACTTTAAAGATTTAAGTCTTGAATTTACAACGTTCACTTATTCTACAATAAAGTCCTCAAATCTAAGATTAAAAAGATTTTCAACTTCCAGATCTCCAAGATTTAAGTTCTTAAATTACAAGAATGATGCAATAAATGAAAAAGGTTCAAGTCCTAAATTTACAAGATAAATCTCATACAGTCCTAAATAAACAGAAAAAAACCCTAGAAAGACGAGAATTTAGTTGTGAAATCTCTTTACTTAGATATCTCCAAGATGTAAGGTCTGATTTAAGTCTTATGTTGAAGAATATAAATATATATATAAAAAAGTCAGCACATTTATCTTACAAGAGGTTCTAAATTCAGTGTACTAAACTTGAATTGGCAGATTTAAGTTGCTCATATGAGATAAGACATGAGCTAAGTACTATAAAACATTTAGGTCATTGGGACTTTAATAAAAATCCAAGTCCCTGCAGACCTGTGTTTACAAGATACATTTAATTATACAAGATTTAAGTCCTAGATCTACAACAGGTAAGTCTTCAATTTTCTAGAAATTTGAGGTCGATGAAACAGTCAATGTACTGTCCTTGCAAGATATAAGTCATAAATTTCCTAGATTAAAATAAAGTATTAGAGCTTAAGCCTTGAATTTACTAGAGTGAGATCCTTTAATTCAAGGTTAAGGTTGTTGAGGTCCAGTTATCAACATTAAAGTCTTTACAATCCTAAATTTAACAAGACAAAGACCCCACAGTGAATATACAGATTTAAGTCCTAAATGTACTTGAATAACAAAAGTGCTTATATTCACATTGAGTCACATTATTGAAGTCCAAAAAGACAAAAAGTACAAGATTTCTGTTGAAAAAGTAGAAAAACCAGGTTCAATTTTGCAGTCATAAAATTGTATTTGTAATAAAATATACAAATTTGACATCCCGCCTGTCTGCCAGGGCGACAGTGTAGGGAAACATTTCTTTCATCTCGTTAAAGGTGTTTGATTTTCCTGAGCTCTGTTTTTGTTTTAACTGAAAAAGATTCTGTTTTTTAGTTTACATCTTCTGGCCCCTTTTACCTTTTTGCTTGTGACTCGGCTCTGAGCTTCTTAGCATTTCTGCTCTGCTGAGGTTTGGTGCCCCATTATTCCATTCTTCTCCAAACCCTCTGAGCTCTCCGTGTCTCCTCGGTGTTTGCAGACTAAGGAACCTTCTGGATAAAGACGGAGTGGTGAAGAAGTTTGTGGAGGCTCTGCAGCAGCTCACAAACCCTGACATGATTTTTAAGGTAACGTGAAGAACTGCAGCTGCAATCGTACATGTTTTCTGTCACAGATGAATAAACTTTGTGCTCTGCCTCAGGACTGGTGGGACGGCGTGAAGAACGAGCTGGAGAAGCCGAACTTTGACAAGAAACAGATGAGTCAGATGTTTGAGGAGATGTACTCATCACTCGGGGATCAGAGCAATGAGGGTCATGGGATGTTCAGGAAAAAGTTCATAAAGGTTTGAGTTTGTCCTCAGATGAAATCAGTTTCCCCTCCAGCTGTCTCAGACGTGGTTCTGCTGCTTTTCTGCAGAGATTTGTCAAAGACGTGGAGAAGGTCTTGGGTCCTAAAGGCAGTAAGCTGTTCGAGAAGAGGAGGGACAAGAGCATGCTGCAGCAAGTGGAGGATCTGGCCTCCTCCATGAGGGGATTTCAGAAAGAGCCGGGGAACCTGAAGGAGTATTCGCCCTGGCTGAGCGGGTTTAAAGCCGACGCCTTCAGCAATGAGCTGGAGATTCCCGGTGAGCCTGTGAAGCTTCACTGGAAACATCTGGACAGGCAACAGTCTGCTGAAGCCATTTTGTTTTTATCCTTTGTGTTTTTCTGCAGGTCAGTACGACGGCAGGTCCAAACCTCTGCCAGAGTACCACGCCAAGATCACAGGCTTCGACGAGAGGGTACGGCTCAGACCGCTATCCCGCCAAAGCTCCACCAGCACGCTGCTCTGACGCTCTGTGTCTCACCCTGCAGGTGAAGGTCATGTCCTCCATCCGCCGCCCCAAACGCCTGATCATCCGTGGCGACGACGAGCAGGACCACCCGTTCCTGGTTAAAGGCGGAGAGGATCTGCGTCAGGATCAGCGCATCGAACAGCTTTTCTCTGTCATGAACATTCTGCTGAGTCAGGACGCCGCCTGCACGCGGCGAGGCCTGACGCTGCGGACCTATCAGGTCATCCCCATAAACACCAGGTACGGAGCTTGGAGTTTAAAGCTATTAGCTCCACATCAGCACCACAGGAATTGACCGAACACCTTTTCTCCCACTGCTTTGTCCCCAGGATTGGTTTGATCGAGTGGATGGAGAACACGTGCACGCTCAAGGAGTTTCTGTACAACACTATGACCAAGGAGGAGGAGCAGAGAGCAGCCGGGTACAATATCTACTCTGAGTTTGACATGCTCTTCAGTGGGTTTTACATGCCCCCTTTACGTGACACTTCTGTGCACAAGACAAAAAGTTAGCAGGCCTGTGCTAAAAATATCATCACGCACTTCTCGCCGATACGTATTATCAACAGCACCGGTCAAAATCAAAGCCGAACTTCATGAATGAAGCATATGTTCGAAATTTTAACTCAAGTCTGAAATCTTTGAGGTCAGTGATCGGGAGGTTGCAGGTTCAAGCCCAGCTTCGGGCAACACATGTCGATGTGTCCATGGGCAAGACACTTAACCCCAAGTTGCTTCCACTGCTGCATCAGTGGTGTGTAAATGGGCATGAAAGGGCATGAACGTGTTAGAGATACTGAAGGATAACTAACAGAGAAACTCAGAACCATCAGTGAGTAAATGTGAGAGCAAATGGGTGTGAATGGGTAAGTGTGACCTGCGGTGTAAAGCCGCTTTGAGTTGTCAAAAACTAGAAAAGCATTATATAAGCTCAAGTCCATTTACCATTTACCATTAAATTAAGTGTTTTGAGTTGCAGAACAGTCTTTTTTTATCTTTGCTATGAAAAAGACCAAATTAAAGTTGTTGGAAATTCTGATAAAGGCGTTAAACGTGCAGCGTGTAGAAATTGGCATTTTAGCGACATCTGTTGTTCAGATTTTGGAATAAACCCGTCCATTTCTAAAACATCACATCACTTAGCCACGAGAGCCATTGACCAAAAATGATCGTGAACAGGGCATCATTTACAACAGTTACGTGGTAAGAGTTTTTCATTCATATTTGTAATTATTATTTTGATAGATTATAGATTTTCCAAACTTTTGTAGACTCATATATAAAAATTGCGTTTAACTCTTTTGTCCCCAAAACCCACACATAGACAACATGGCCGATCATGTCAGCCTCCACAGAGGGTAGACCCGCGATACATAGATATAAAAAGCTTTTTCTATCTTAAGAAAAAGAAAACCAAAGTTTATGAGATGATTGTTCACCTATTTTGACGGACTTCACATACAAATACAGACATTATATTCTATATTCACCATTTCTGTTTTGAGAAATGCTGCCAACTTCTACACACTACGCCTTTAAAGCATAATTTAATCCATAATTTGTGTTTATTGGGAAATACCCATCCTTAGTAGGGATGTCTCCCTCTCTCCTGTTTACAGTGTCAGTAGCTGCCTGAAACGGCTCCTTCCTTGTTGCTTGTACATAGTGGTGTAAAAACATGGATGTGAGGCAGCATTTCAGCATTTCCAGTGCCCACTTCCCAAAGTCTAAGCTTTTCCTGGAAGATTGTCGACATAGGGATTAAAAATCTCTGTCCCTGATGAATGCCCAATATTTTAATATTTGAAGCGAAATTTTTGATCGTTGTCAAACTCACACATGAAAGAAAATCAACCTTTTTTCTGACAACTTAGCTTTGTCCTGAAGAGCAGCTGGAATATTGTATTCTGTAGCATTTCAATGAGCTTAATGAAGTTTTTCTCACACCAACATGAATATTTTCCTCCGTCTCTGCACAGAGACTCTTCCCTCTGCCTCTGTGCCAAGGTTTGGCTGTTTTTATGACTATTGGAGTACAGGAGAAAGATAATCTGGGAGATTATGTCAAACCATAAAATGAATGAGGAGGAGCACAATGAGGTTGTAGCAGAAACATTTACTTCATAGCCTTGCACTGCAGCTGGATCATCCTGATTCAGTGTCCTTACTCAAGCTGAGGCTGAGATGAGATCCATACCAAACTTCTGCATTTAGGGTGTAGTCAGCGATGTGGGAGAAAACGAGTGGAGAAGTTGTTGATAAACGAATTTAGACCCGCCTCTCCCTTCATACCTCACCCCTGACTCCACCCCCGAAAGCTGATGGATGTGCATGGTCATGGAAACAGCCGTAGAAAGTAGAAACTGCGTAGCTGACCAATGTAGCTGTGGTAACCCCAACTCGTCAGACAACTCAACTGCTGTTATTGATAACATCACAACAACAGTACATTCTGGCAGATTAAACAATAAGATGAATGCCCAACGGCTGTTACTGTTATGTGAAGCACCACAAAACTAATGTTGCTTACCTATCCAGTAGAAAGACAGCGAATTCTGCGTCCGTTTTCAGGTCTGTCAATTAGCGGAGTTCCCTCCACCGTCGAAAAGCAACACCAATGTTGACCCGGGTCTTCGCTCTTTCATGGTCATAGCCCTTCTTTTTCACTTTTCACTCCTCTGAACTTTTTCTTTTGGGCTGTTTTTCAGCCATTGCTACTGCACATACTGTATTGTATCTCTCTCTTATGCTAACTGTGCACGCTACGCAACCTACTACTCCCCCTACCCCCTCTGTCTGATCTGCACATGAGTATGATCGCCCCCTGGATGTGGGGGGGTGTACCCTGTTTTGGTGACTCGGCCCGAGCCACAGTATTTACCTGCTGAAATTCAGAGCCAAGGCTGTGTGTTGAATCCGGACTTTTCTTTCAACATGCTGACAGTGGTGACAGCTTGTGGATGGAGAGAAGAAAGATGGTGATTTTGACATATAGTGCATTAGATTAGAAGATTGCTGACTACACCTTTAAATGAAAAACAAACATCACTTCTGACATGCTCAAACTCACAGCACAGGATGAGTTGAACACTGCAAATATTCAAATCTCTGGAAGTTTATTCATCCTATTTCAATTCTAAAAATCTCACATGACTTATTGTACGATAGAATTGCCTGTAATGTCCAGCTTCAAATCTTATTTTAGTATTTAAATTAAAAAACTAAAACCTGGATTGCTTGGAATGAGTTAAAGTATCTGCCGATGTGACAAGACAAATTTTACTTTTATGATGTGCAAGTAATTTTTGCTTTATTCTTTTTTTTTCAGTCCATGTATTAAGATATCCATCTGGACTTGTCCAATGAAAATGAAACTTTTTTTAGTGTTGTGGATATTTTTAAAAATGTACATAAATAAGAACAAAATAAGTAATGAAGAATAGGGACCCATACGAAAAGATAAAGATGTAACACATTTACTGTTATATTTACACATTTAGTGCAAAAAATACAGTTACTGTCAGTGAAAGAGAGTCCAATCAGGTGAATTTATGTACATTTCAGGACATTTTGCACTTAAAAATCCATCAGCAATAGATAAACACCATAAATGATAAAAGCCTGAACCAAATTAACGCTCAGTGTTGATGTGATGATGCTGTGTTTCTGTCTTGTTCCTTCAGGTCTGGAGATCTCTACAACAAGTGGCTGTCATCGCACTCTGCAAACTCAAAATCAAGAAACGCCATAGCTCCTTATCTTGTAGCTTACAAGTAAGTTCACACTTCCTGGGAAACAGAAAATACTGCAGGACATTAGAACAATTATGGAAACTGATACCAGCTCTCACAACTCTTCTGATTTAAAAACAGGTCTTTTTAAAACCTGTGAAAACTTGTTTAACCTCATCTCATGCTGATTTATCCGCTTTTACTGTGTAATGCTGTTCTTCTGCTCTGATGTTTCGTTATTTACTGCTCGGTGTGTCTCCTCCTTAAGTCTTCCTGGACATTGTTCTCATCCTTTGTGCCTTAACTGTCTTCTGTACAGAACGCCTATATTGTGCTGTGTTGAGAGTTGACTCATGTTTATAAAAACTGTTTTTAAAGCTATATTGAAGTATTTAATTTGATTTATTCTTCTTTCTTTTGTTGTTAATTCCACATGCTCCTTTGTCCTGTACTGCTGTAACACTTAAATTCACCCCCCTGGGTTCATTATTATTTATTTATTGAATAATTTTATCCATCCTCTGTCTACCCTCTTCTTTTCATTGTCAACAATCAGCTGTCATCTATTTATTTATGTTTGTATCTATCTACATCGATCATCAATTTGGTGTCTCTTTATCATTAAGTATAAAACTAAATACCTTCTTTTCTAATGTTTCTCATGTGCTTTTCCTCTGGGCCTTTCCTTTGATTCTGTTGATCTCTGTTTGACCTGATCGTTGATTTATTGTCTCCAGAGTTTTGCCTTTTTCTGCCTTTGTTTTACCTGCCTGTTTTTAAAGTGCTGTACAATTAAAGTTATTATTCTAAATGATCATCTTTCTTTAATTAGGAAAGCCAAACGAGCTGAGACTGTGAACAACTTCCTGAAGATGGTGCAGCAGTGGCCGTTAGACCTCCTGAAGTAAGATTGACCTCTGACTGTGACTAATCCAAAGTCATTATTGATTGATGAATAAAAGTTCTCGCCTTCGTTCCCAGACGAGCGTTCCTGAAGATGTGTAACGGCCCCGAGGCGTTCCTCTCGCTGCGATCTCACTTCATCAGCTCTCACGCTCTGCTCTGCGTCAGTCACTGGATCATCGGTATCGGAGATCGACATCTGTCCAACTTCATGATCAACATGGAGACCGGAGGCATGATCGGCATCGACTTCGGCCACGCGTTTGGTTCTGCCACACAGGTCAGCCGCACTTACCTGAAGACCATGTAACTAATGCTCTGGTATTGAACCCTTTCATGCATGAATTATTATATCATGAAAGAACAACTTTTTAAATTTACTTTTAACTTTCAAAGAAGTTTAAAATCATGCTGTTACTAATATCTTATTGCATTAGAGTCTATGTATATTTTAACCTGCCTGAGTCGGGGGGGGCGTTCCAGATGAAATTTCCTACTTGGAACTGGGAAATTCCGACTTCCGACTACAACTGGAACGCACCATCATTACTGGTGGACCCGGTTTGAACCACAGGCTGCTGTTTTCACCCCCTTGGCTTTATGGATCCTCCACATGTTGCAGGACGTCTGGCTTCAGTTTCAGCCTGTGCCCTCTTTCCCTCATGTCATGTCTCAACTCAGTGTGCAGGACACTGGTGTGCCTTTAGCAGGTGTATGCGTGCCCCGGGACTTTGGCCAGATATAACCATAAATATATATTTCTTAAAGCTGTAAATTCTGTAACTTTTTTAACAATCATAAAACCTTTAAGTTAACGCCTGCAGAGAAGATGAAAATATTCATTTCTGTTTTCCTGCTGTTTCTAAAACCTGAAGGATTATTGAAGTTTACCAAGTCTTAAATTATTATTTCATAATTTAAGATAAATATCTATAAAGTATGAAGCTTTCTGTGAGCTTTCAAGATCCATTGCAAGTAAATAAGTTTGTATGGACCAATAAGATCATGAATATTTGGGCCGTGAGGTTTAGACTGGAGTTTGAAGTGTCTTGGAGAAGTAAATGTTTAAACCCTGATCACTACCATAAATTCTTATTTTCAGTTAGAATATCATTGATTATACTTCTATGAAATGATCACCACAACCATTCAGACATGAGGACCCTCCTGAAAACCAGATGTAGCATCTCAAGAGGCTAACCTCTAATAAATCAGACGACAGGTCTGTGGTTCATGGATCTGTCACTAACTTTAGTTCTTACTTTAGTCCACTTGTCTCCTCTTACCTTCCTCCCTTCATCCTCACATCCAACACAGCATCATGTGGATTTGCTGTTCATCATGAGACTGGGATCCACATTCAAGATTTCCTGCTGCTTAACAGAAGGTTTTTTCTTGAGCCATGATGGAGGGATTCATGATTGGCTATTGGTTCATGTTGGGTGTTGGATGTATATATTTGTATATATGTGTATTTTATATATGTATCTATTCATATATGTGTATTCATAAAATGAGGAGCTCTATGCTCTATTGTAAAAGTAAAGTGTCTTGAGATTAGGAACTGGTGCTAAACAAATACAGACTGATTGATTGAAAAGCCTGAGAGCACATCTTTAAGAAGACAGTGAGACCTTCTCCAGGTCATAGAGGGTATATTGTAATAAAAATCTATTAATGATTTCTGTAATGTCTCAGTTCCTCCCAGTACCCGAGGTCATGCCGTTTCGGCTGACACAGCAGTTTGTGAACCTGATGGAGCCGCTGAAGGAGTCGGGCCTGATCCAGAGCGTCATGGTCCACTCCCTCCGAGCGTACAGAGCCGAGCCCGACCTGCTGCTCAACACCATGGACGTGTTCGTCAAGGAGCCGTCGCTCGACTGGAAGGTGACTCTTTAGTCATATTTATATGATTATATGGTTATATTTAGTTAACAAGAACAGGCCGGATAAGGACCAATGAGCCAAAAGGTCTTTGGGAACATCTTTGCAGATCAAATATCTGAATTTGATGATTCAGTCGTAACGTGAAGTACGGATGTCTGGCTCTTTGTAAAGTCAGCAGACATGTGAAAGATTTTCTCTTTGAACAGAATTTTGAGCTGAAGCAGCTGAAGAAGGGAGGAACGTGGACGGAGGAGGTGAACACCAAAGAAATCAACTGGTACCCTCTGCAGAAGGTCAACTTCGCCAGGAGGAAACTGGAGGGAGCAAACCCAGCTGCTATAACCAGGTTCAATTGTCCACAGCATCATTTCAATATTCTATCAAATTTAATTGTTTTATTTTATAACTATGATGGTTAATGTGGCTTTATGTGTGTTTGACAGTCAGTGCACCTTGTTCTCGACTGTTTTGTTGCCTGTAGAGATAAACGAAATAACAAATAATCAACATTTAATATCTGACCAAGGGGAGAATAATCAAACCTTTTTTATTAACATAATTTTTTAGGGCACTTTGTGCTTTTTTTTTGATAAAAGAGAGAGAGAGTGGCTGGGCTTGTGAAAGGGAGCGAAAGAGACTCTTCAAACAGGCTGCAGGCTGGATTCAAACCTGGACCAGCAGAAGCATGTTTATCCAGCACCACCCTGAAAATAATCAAATCTAATGGTTCAGTGTGTGCCTCAGTCTGCAGCTGAACAGTTTCAAACACTGAGCTGAATCTTTTTACCTTAAAACTTGAAATATGAGCCCTACATTACAGATTTAGTCGTATTGTGTGTCAGTTATTTCATCATTTTAGACTTTTCTGTTATACTCATTAGGACCTTGAGGCAGAAAATGACTTTCCCACCTGTACAGAACAAAACTCAGGTGGTTTTCACGCCCAGAGCGTGGCCCACAAACACATGATATTTCCTTTGGATCGTTTCATGGCCTTTTTTTTACTGTAATGTTTATTTTTATTTTCATTTGCCACAGAGTATAGCAATTGTATACACTAATAAAACAAAAATCACACAAACGGTAAAAACAAATTAAAGAAAAAGAAATAATACATAAATAACACACAAAGTGAACAGTGTTGTGGCAGACTTGTAGATCTCCTCGACATCAAACCATATTTATAAATTATTTTCCTTAGCTTTTCTCTTTCTTTTATCAGTCCACAGGAAAGAGTGATGAACAAAATAATAATAATAATTGCACAAGTTCATTTGGCCTCCGGTGGTGAGGTAAAAGAGAGTAGTAAATAGTCTGTGGATCGATAGTTTCAAACACTAATCTGAAGTTTTTTTTATCTTGCGTATTACATATCAGATGAAGAATTGTTGTTTCAGTACTTTCATCATTCTAAGATACTTCTCTTATTGTCATAATGACCTTAAGAGGCAGAAAATGACTATCACCTGTAACTCAGGTGGTTTTCACACCCACAGTTCATCGTAATGACCTCCAAAAACATGTCCTGTCATATTTCCTTTGGATTGTTTCATGTTCACGGGTCTCGCCAACAGGCTGAACTGTTCTGTCAGGACGTGCTGCTCTGGCCTTGTCCCAACAGTGAGAGACTGCTGAGTTTATACTTATTCCATCAATCTGAGCCAAGAACACCTCTAACAAACCTCTAAAACAAGCAGCAAGAAGTTCTTGGCCTGATCTCCTGTCCCTGAATCCGCGTTCATCACTCTGACTCGTCTAATTTATTTTTCACTTTCACAAATTTTTATTTTCATGTTTCTAATGTTTTTATTAATTTCTGAAAGAAAAAAGCAGAGGTCCAACATAGAACAATGCACAGTTCAATATTCAAAACACGGTCCCTTCTAAACAAGAAAAAGGAAAAAAAAGTGGAAAAAAGTGGACAAAAGAAAAGGAGCAAAAAGTGCCCTGAATCACCCACTTCCACCCTCACCAGCCCCCTCAGCTAGTCCCACCCCCAAAAACCAGAATCAATACAGTAAGTCAGGAGTTCCTTTCCTTTTCCAGGAAGGAAACCAGTGTTGGTAGACCCTTTCAAATTGTTCAGTTCTGTCTTTTATTGAGTAACGGATCCTTTCCAGATGAAGAGTGTGTGCCAGATCCGTCAGCCATCTTTTCAGTGTCAGCACTTCTTTCCCTTTCCAACACATCAGAATCAGCTTTTTGGCTGTGATTAAACCATCTGATAATAGAAGTTGTTACGTCACTCTTAACCTGTTCAGCCCCTTTTTAAGCCTTCTGCACGAAAATGACATTCTCATACAGAAAAGAGTGAATCACTGCAACCACAAGGTCTATCTGAATCATTTGGATGTTATAATAAAAGTTACACTTGAGAGATTTGTCCACATGTGGAATTATCATTAATTATCAGTTATCAAATATTTGACATTTTCATCCTCGCCTAAAATTTTATAGTGAATATCTCTTTGGAATGATGCAGCTGCAGCTTCAGAACTTTATGAATGAATGTCAAAATATGTGAACATACTCCTGCCAAGTTTGAGTCTGATAAAGTGATGCAGAGCAAAGTTAGAGAGGTTTTACTACAGAAGAGTGGTCAGGCTGAATCTTGGCTCAGTTTGGCACCTTTAGTCCCATTTGAAATTTCTGATATACCAAACTTTATATTTTACTTACATGTCCCTTTTGGTGTTTATACCAATAAAAACTGTTGTAACACCCTGTTACAACAGTTTTTATCTTCTGCTTACCCACGGCAGTTTTTGAAAAAAAAATATTGAAAAATTGTATGTATGTATATATACAGTGTCTCACAAAAGTGAGTACACCCCTCACATATTTCCAAATATTTTATGATATCTTTTCATGGGACAGCAGTGAGGTAATGACACTTTGATACAGTGTACGGTAGTGGGTGGGCAGCTTGTTAAACTGTTTAAATTCACTGTCCCCCCAAAACAACTCGACACACAGCCATTAATGTCTAAACTGCTGGCAACAAAAGTGAGTACACCCCTAAGTGAAAGTGTCCAAATTGGCCCCAAAGTGTCAATATTTTGTGAGGCCACCATTATTTTTCAGCACTGCTTTAACCCTCTTGGGGAGGGAGTTCACCAGAGCTTCACATTTTGCCACTGGAATCCTTTTACACTTACTAATGACCACATGATGGAGCTGTTGGATGTTACAGGCATTGCACTCCTCCATCTTCCTTTTGAGGACTTCACACAGACGCTCAATAGGGTTCAGGTCTGGAGACATGCTTGGCCAGTCCATCCCCTTACCATCAGCTTCTTTAACAAGGCAGTGGTGGTCTTGGTGGCATGTTTTGGGGTCGTGACAGGGCAGGCTTCACTCAGAACAGGCCTCACAATGGTCAACCAAAGAGGTTTAGTGCACGCCCTCAGCATCATATCCAGAGATTGTCTTTGGGAAATAGACAAGTACTACCAGCATCGCTGCAGGGGTTAAAGGGTTGGTGGGTCAGCTTGTCAGTGCTCAAACCATAATCTGCACACTGCATCAAATCAGTCTACATGACTATTGTTCCAGAAGGAGGTCTCTTCTAAAAATGATTCTCAAAAAGTCCGCAAACAGTTTACAGAAGACAAGCAGACTAAAGACATGGATTACTGGATCCATGTCCTGTGGTCTGATGAGACCAAGATGAACTTATTTGGTTCAGATGGTGTCAAGCATGTGTGGCAGCAACCAGGTGAAGAGCTCAAAGACAGGTGTGTGTTGCCTACAGTGAAGCATGGTGATGGGAGTGTTATGGTCTGGGGCTGCATGAGTGCTGCCAGTACTGGAGAGCTACACTTCATTGAGGGAACCACAAATGCCAACGTATTGTAACCTACTGAAGTAGAGCATGACATCCTCCCTCTGGAAAAGGGGCCACAGGGCAGTTTTCCAATATGATAATGACCCCTAAACACATCTCCAAGACAACCACTGCCCTGTTAAAGAAGCTGATGGTAAGGGGATGGACTGGCCAAGCATGTCGCCAGACCTAAACCCTATTGAACATCTGTGTAAAGTCCTCAAAAGGAAGCTGGAGAAGTGCAAGGTCTCTAACATCCACCAGCTCCATCATGTGGTCATTAGTAGGTGGAAAAGGATTCCAGTGGCAAAGTGTGAAGCTCTGGTGAACTCCCTCCCCAAGAGGGTTAAAGCAGTGCTGAAAAATAATGGTGGCCGCACAAAATATTGACACTTTGGGGCCAATTTGGACACTTTCACTTAGGGGTGTACTCACTTTTGTTGCCAGCAGTTTAGACATTAATGGCTGTGTGTCGAGTTGTTTTGGGGGGGACAGTGAATTTAAACAGTTTAACAAGCTGCCCACCCACTACCGTACACTGTATCAAAGTGTCATTACCTCACTGCTGTCCCATGAAAAGATATCATAAAATATTTGGAAATATGTGAGGGGTGTACTCACTGATATACCCAAAATTATTAGGATTGGTTCACGTTGTATCCATACTTTAAATATTTTTGAGAATAGGCTGAAAATGTCATCCCAGAATCCTAGCAGTTTGAAACTCAAGGCTACACCGAGCAACAAATCGTCTGTAGACTCACATGTATCATAGAAGGTTGAAATTTCAGGAAAAATGTTGTGTAACTTCACTTTTGAGTAATGGGCTCTTTGTAGGACTTTGAACTGGATTAAGCGATGTGTAGAATTTAAAGATCAGGCATGGACATGTTTTAAGCTGGAGTCCCAGATGTCGTCAGCGATTTGTCGTCCTATTCCCCCTCCCATTCTAGTTTAATCTTCATCATACTGGGGTGACATCCAGACAGATGGATATTGCTTGACTTCAGACATTCATCTAACTATTCAGGGGATGCAGCTTCAAATTGAGGCAGATGCTCCCTTACATAGTCCCTAAATTTGAAAATATCTAAACGGGGGGCCCAGGGTGGGTCATATTTTTCCCGAAGCTTTTCAAAAGATGCAAAATTTCCATAAAATAGAGGTCACCAATGGTAGCTATACCCAGCTCTTTCCAGGCTCTAAAGAAGCTCTCCATATTACAGTGGGCAAATTATGGATAAGATGCAATGGGTAGTAAAAAAAAAAGAGACTTTCTTGCGATTAAAGGGCTACAATTTTTTTTTTAGGATGATAAGAAAGTCTAATACCTGGTCTTAGTTTTTCTCAGTTTTAGTCTTAAAAATGTCTCAAAGTCATCGCTGGACCAAAAACTGTTCTGTTAAGTAAGATGAATAAACTCCTGTGTTCAGTAATATTCATGATCGTCTTTCTCTCCCGTTGGTTAATCATCGTCTCCTTTCGTCAGTGAGGAGCTGAAGCTGGGTTTCGAGAAGGCCGACTCCTTCTCGGGGATGCAGGCTGTGGCGTTGGGGAGCGGCGAGCACAACGTCAGAGCTCAACTTCCTGCGGCGGGGCTGACGGTGGAGCAGCAGGTGGACTGTCTGCTGGATCAGGCCATGGACCCCAACGTGCTGGGCCGGGTGTGGGTGGGCTGGGAGCCGTGGGTGTGAGGGGTCCGATTGGTTAAGACACGAGTCTGAGGAAATGTCTTTTATTGTTTTTGAATGTGGAGGCGGTGGGAGGAAGATCTGTAAGCATGTCTGATAAAAAACCTGTAAGAGGTGTGTGACCTCAAAGTTTTAAAAAGATTAACTAATAAATAAATGTTCTGTATCCTGTATTAAAGCTCCTCATTTGTTCATTCACCTGAAGAAAACACAGGTTTAACTCGTGTAATTCAAACTTAAATAATGTGTTTGAATAAATCATCACATCTCCCCTCAACAAGGCTCTAAAATTACAAAGCAGTGTTCACATTGAGTAGTTTTTTTAAAAGATCGTCAGGGTTTTAAAAATGATATTAAGAGCATTAAAAGACAATACTAAAAAAAGGGGGATTTTATCGTATTTTTTTATATAATAGTCTTTGCAGATCTCTAATAGTCTTTGCAGACTTGTCCTGAGGTGTCCATACAGGACCCACCACTGTTTAATGTATGAATCCTTGAACTGGCTGGCCCCCAAGGACAGAAGCAAATTTCATGGGTTATTACTTACTTTTAAATGTATCTTTTTCAATTTTCCATCATATTTAAAGCAGTTTCTAAGTCCTTTCAATTCACAAGACATATTGATCATTTATTTTTCTCAATTCCAAGAATTAGAAATGGAATTGGATGTCATGCATTTCTATTCAAAGCTCCATCAGACTGGAAAAACTTACTCCACTCACTCAGATCTGTTTCCTTTTTCATATTTTTAAATCATTTCTCCTTATATATTGCCAAACATCCTGTTCTTGTTATTAATTCTTTTTCTCTGCTGGACTCAGTCGGTCTGGACTTATATTCTCTTGTTTCCGCTTGTGTACCCCATATCTACAAGTATGTACTGGGCATTATCTGGTGCCTTGTTCCCTGATGTGGAGTGTTATATGTGGGAACGTACTGAATAGCATGCATTAATATATGTGTATTTATATGAGTAAGTATATGTATATTTACATGTATAAGTATGCGTATATGCTTATTGTTTATTACTGGCTGATCGGTGGGTGGCTATGCTTGAGGGAGCATTAGGTGTGAGAGACTGTGAGTGTGTGTGTGGTGTGTGTGTCTTCTGTGTTTAAATGTTTTGATTTATCTCTATTTATGATTTTATCATACTGATATGTTGTAAGGACCCCCTCGAAAATGAGATGATGCATCTCAATGGGTTATCCTTGAAATAAACAATAAACAATGAACAATATTAGAGTGTAAAACAGAACTGGCAACTGAGGGTTTGGGAGCAACATGCAGCCCTCCCGTATATTTCAAATTTCCAGAAATTGAATCTTATTTCTGCAGAGGAAATAATCTATTGTTGTGTTACAGTAATTAAATTTGTTTAGGTCAGACTGTGTGTGAGCTCTGAAGCTGTTTACAGTGGAGGTGTAGTGTTAACCTGGTGATGAAAGATCGGAAGCTTTTGCTGCAATAATGAAAAACAGAAGTAAAGAAGACGAAGAAACCTTGCAATGAAATTCTTCAGAAACCTGCAGATAATGTTCTGCAACCTCACATGATTTTGAAAGCTACTGAAGATCATTTGAGCTTCATAAATGGAGGGACAAAATGACTATTTTCATCTTTAAAAGTTGTGCTTTTTCAGATTATTCTTATATTTGGGTGTTTTCATAGTTCCTGTCAGGCATCAGTCAGCTTATCTAAACCACGACGGATCAGAAATCTACAAATAATAAACTTAAGAATTAAAAATCCAGAATATGATCAATTATTTGATCATTTAGTGAAACAAATATATTTCATGGCATTTAAATGTGAAAAGCCTGATGTGGAGAAGTATCCATGTTTGTTATTTAAACCAATTTTCCCATGAAAAAAATATGTTTCAGTTTTCATGACAAATGCAAAGTCCCCCTACACACAAAAATGTAATACGTATTAAAAAAATCAGAATAATGGGTTTATACAAGATCACGGTAAATAAAATAAATAAAAATTTGTGTAGAGAAAATTAAAAAAAAAAATGTACAGTTGAATTTAAATTATTAAAGAAAAGTGTGAAGATTATTTGATAAAACAGAAATATATTTTATCAAATGCAAAAAATATTTTATGAAACCTGCCACATCCCACCTGCTGTTTTTAATGGGAAGAATACTTGATTTAGACCAGTTTACTGAGTAATCTGATATACTGGAGAATGATTTGATTAAATGTATTGTTTCTTTTAATGACCTGGATTGGAATTTCTGATACAACAATGTCATCTGCATATAAACTGATTTGTGATGAGACGTGGATGTCTTGATTCCTATAATGTTATTATTATGGCGAATGGCTGCTGCTCGGGGTTCAATAAAGATAATAAATAAGGAGGGGGAGAGTTTTGTGACGTGCCCATTAGCGATGACTGTGGCTGAAGGTGGTTTGAGTTGTTTTTCATTCCTGCAGTATTTGAAGCCTCAGCTCCACAGCAGTATACAGCAGGGGGCAGTGTTGTAGGCCCGTCCACCCGAATATCCACCGTAGAAGAAGAACTGTGTTGTGGTTCCGGTCACTTCTTGCGTTAAAATAATACATCCATGGCTTCAGCAGTCTGGAGCTAACAAACCTTCTCATGGCCACGGAGCTGCAGTGAAAATGGACCTGCCTTACCTCGAAGAGTCCTGCGTGGGCCGGAAGAGGCGGCAGGACGTGTGGTCCCACTTCTGTTACATAAACACTGAAGACAAGACCCAGTGCATCGTTCCGGATCAGTACGGGGTTCCGTGCGGACACAAGATCGGCGGGAAAAACACGACCAACCTGAAGCGACACCTGAGGCTCAGACACCCGGAAGTCTCTGCGCTGGTGGGTCACAGCCTGTGTTCACATAACACCCTTAATATGTCCTTAATTTATGAATAAATGTCCGTTAAAGACTCGAGGTTCGTGAGGAGGGTTCACGTTCGGTGTTTTGTTTCGGCATGTAACCGTGTTCGCTGATGACTTCCGCCGAATGCTGTCGTCCAGTTTTTCATTTAATACTTTTTCAGTTAATGTTCTGACGCTTCAGAAAATGACAAATATATTTTAAGTGGCCAACAAGTATTTCCAACAACCGCTGAGCCATCCCAAATACGAATCGATTAAGCCCAGACACCAAATAGCATGGTCACAGTATGATCCAATACACCAGTCGGTGATTAGTTCACCTGTGGGTAGAATATTTGGCAGAAGTTAATTATGTTTTTTTTGTTTTTGGACAAACAGGCTATATGGTTCATATTGAGAGTGTTTTAAATTATAATTATGATTATAAATTAACTACTTTATAAATCAATGTGCAGAAATATCTATATATCTATATCTATCTATCTATCTATCTATCTATCTATCTATCTATATATATATATATGTGTGTGTGTGTGTGTATATATATGTATATATGTATATATATATATATATATATATATATATATATGTATGTATGTATATGTGTGTGTGTATATATATATATATATATATATCCAAATATATATATATGTATAACTTGTATCTACATGTATATGTGTATTTTTATGTACATATGTTTCTATGCATATATGTGTATCCATAAAATGAAGAGCTTTATGCTCTTTTGTAAAGGGTTCTCAGATAACACTTGTTATGAATTGGCGCTATATAAATAAAGATTGAATGATTTATCGATATACATATATATATACATCCAACACCCAACATGAATCCATATAGCCAATCATGAATCCCTCCATCATGGCTCAAGAAAAAACCTTTTGTTAAGCAGCAGGAAATCTTGAATGTGGATCCCAGTCTCATGATGAACAGCAAATCCACACGATGCTGTGTTGGGTGTAAGGGCGAAGGAAGGAGAACTAAAGTTAGTGACAGATCTATGAAGCATAGACCTGCTGTCTGATTTATTAGAGGTTAGCCTCTACATCTGATTTTCAGGAGGGTCCTCATGTCTGAATGGTTGTGGTGATCATTTTATAGAAGTATAATCAATGATATTCTTACTGAAAATAAGAATTTATGGTAGTGATGAACTCATGGGTGCCCAGACCACAAGTGCATCCCTACCATATTTATCTCCGTTAAGTATAAATGTATTAAAGGCCTCTTGAGATGTGACATCCCGTTTTCAGAGGGACCTAATGCCTATGTGGTGATAAATGGTAAATGGACTTGAGCTTATAAGCACTTTTCTAGTCTTTGAGTACTCAAAGCTGCTTTACACCGCAGGTCACACCTTCCCATTCACACCCATTCACTCTCACATTCACTCACTGATGGTGAGTGCCCTTTCATGTCCATTTACACACCACTGACCCACTGATGCAGCAGATAGATAGATAGATAGATAGATAGATAGATAGATAGATAGATAGATAGATAGATAGATAGATAGATGGGAACTTTATTAATCCCTTGGGAAGGTTCCCTCAGGAAATTGCAACTTGGGGTTAAATGAAATGGCCAAATATGTGTCATGTCTTTAATTGTAGTTTTTGAGGCTTTGTGACTCCACAGCAGCAGGCAGTCTCCACCAAGGATCCTAGGACACCTACAAGAAAAGAGCCAGACACACTTACTGTATCTATGTTTGTGTCTTTCAGATCCCAGAGACTGTTTATGCACACAAAGTGACCCTTGACAGAGAGAGACCACAGAGCAGTGTTCCTAATGTTCTGGCCTTTGGACTAAACTACCCTCCCGATGAAGAGGATCCTCAGGCTAAAGAGAGAGCTCTGGCTCTCTGGATCAGCCGCAGCGGTTTGCCGGTGAGGACGGTGGAGGACAGAGACTTTGTAAACATGATGGAGGTGATGGACCGGACGCTGACGCTGCCAACAAAAGACAAACTCAGCCGCATCATGGAGGAGATCTACAGGGACGAGAAGAAGAAGTTCACAGAGAGACTGTCCACTGCCAGGAGGATAACCGTCGGGCTGGATGTCTGGACAGCGACGGGCGTCGGTCACGTCTTCCTGGCTGTGAGCGCCGGTTACTTCTGCACCATGAAGAACGAACCAGAACAGATTCTCCTGAACCTCAAGCAGATCCCTCAGCCGCTCACAGCTCAGTCCGTCAGAGCGTGCGTGAACCACTGCACTGAGATGTGGGGCATACCAGAACACAAGGTCATCACAGTCCTCACCGACGACGGGAGGAAGTCCTTGGCTGCTTACAAGCTGGCGGAGGAGGGCGGGGACAGCTCCTCCTCCTCCGACGAATCAGGAGAAGAAGAGAGCGAGGAGGATGTGAAGGAGGAAGTGGACACCAGGTGAGAAGATCTGTTTGAAATGAGGAGAAAAATGCCTGTACTTTGATAACTGCACATTTTCAACTTATTCGGCAATGAGGGTGCCCATTCAACTGCTTATTAAGACCAATAAGTTCAAACTGAGCATAGGGGACTTTGAATGTGTCATAGTGGTCGGTCTGAGTGTTCCAGAAACTGTTGATCTGCTGGGTTTTTCACAACCATCTCCAGGGTTTACAGAGAATGGTCAGAAAAAGAGGAAATATCCAGTGACTAGCAGTTCTATGGACCAAAATGCCTTGATCAGAGGTCAGAGGAGAGAAGGTCAACGTGGTACAGTTGAGACTGTAAAGTGTCTCCTGGTCTGATGAGTCTGGATCTCTGCTCCACATTCAGATGGAAGCTCAGAGTTTGGTGTGAACATCATAAACAAGGATCCACCCTGCCTTGGATCAGCGGTTCAGGCTGCTGCTAATAGTGTGATGATGGTGGCATAGTTGCCAGGTCCACTTATTGCAAGTGACTTTTGACTTTTTTACGTTGGTTGTAAATATTGGCAGTTGCAGGTTGCATTTTATGTGCTTGTTCCAAAAGTGCAGTTTCTCATTGGGATCTGATGCCCACTGTACTATCAGGGATGGGAGTTGATAAGATTTTATCGATACCAGTGCTATTAACAATCCTGCAAATGGATCCAATTCTTTAATGATTCCCTTATTGATTCCTACAAATGCTGGCCTGTAGATTTTCAGTGTCAACAATGTCAAACACACATCACAGCATAGATAACGGCTTCTGCAAGTTGCTGGTGTTTCCACTCAGTTAAAGCTGTACAGTAGGCGCCTTTTGTAAAAAATTAAGCCACAATTCTGACACTTCTGAACCCTGTCAGTGCAAAGAATTGATAATGGAACTGATTAGCAAAAAGACTCATGATATTGATTATTTGATGGAGCTGTTAATGATTCTCAAATGGAAGTTGAGAAGTTACAAAAAGTATTTTCTCCCTCTCTAAACACAAATGTAAACTTTCTCGTAAAAAGAGGAAAAAATGATGTTTCCTTATCCTTATAGCCAGAATTAAATGTATTTCTAAAGTAGCTCTTACTGTTTCCACCACAATGAAGCTGCAGAGGATCAACATTAAACTTAGAAAAAAGCCTGACATTGACTGTTTGGTTACAGAAATCAAGGTTAGACTGTTTACTGAAAACAGAGTTATAAATAACAGTCGACCCTTTCTTCACTGCTGTATGAAGAAAAGAATGTTCCACCTTCAAACACAAGGGTGTGAATAAGTAAATTAGCCAAATAAGAAAAAATGTCACTGTGAAATTTAAATAGCATGTAGATGAAAAGTAAATCACCCTTTGTGTAGATTTCTCTTTAAAAAAGTGTTGTATCAAATTAGAAAAAATCTTGTTTGGGCTAGTTTTTATTGGTCTGGTTGCTTATTTCAGTAGAAAATCTGGCAATGCTGGATGTGGGGGGCATTTTCTTGGCACACTTTGGGCCCCTCAGTCCTACCTGAGCATGATTTCAACCCCACAGCCTACCTGAGAATTGTTGCTGACCATTTCCATCCCTTTATGACCACAGTGGACCATCTTCTGATGGAGACTTCAGCAGCTCCATGTCTCAGAGCTCAGATCAGCTCACACTGGTTTATTCGCTTCAGAAGCCTCCACAGCAACCAGATCTCAATCCAATAGTTTGGGATGTGATGGAACAGGAGGATTTCTGAAGGCAAAAAGGGTCCAACCTGGAACTAGCAAAGTGTGCCAAGTACAGTGGGATGAACTGGGCGCTATATTTACCTCCGCTAAAGAGGTTATGTTTTCGGGAGAGTTTGTTTGTCCGTCTGTCTGTCCATCTGTCCGTCTGTGAACAAAATAACTCAAAAAGTAATGGATGGATTTGGATGAAATTTTCAGGAAATGTTCAGCATGGGAAAAGGAAGAACTGATTCGATTTTGGTGTTGATCTGGATCAGCGTCTGGCCGCCATGGCGAAAAATGTGATTTCTGTGAATAACTACTGAACTTAAAGCTGGTGTCTACGATTTGAAACCGCAGCCTGCCCCTCCTTCCCTCACCTCTCCCCTCCGTGTTCCAAGATCCCGCCCCCAGCTCGTGTCGGCTCATATAAGCCCCCTCCGGCAGAGCTACGAGCGACTAGCACAATATATCAGCAGCAAACTCAATCAAAAACAGCTCAGCTCAACTGAAAGTATCAAACACGACAGACATCTCCCTTATAACACACAGCTCTAGCCATTTCAACTGGACCGGCGGCAATGCGGGTTTGGCGCTGCCATAGCGGAGCCGAGTGTGGGGGAGGATTAATCTTTCTCAGCCTGTCCTCCCTAGCTCAGCTTACAGTGCTAACGATTAGCGGCTAACAGGCTAACCCGCTCCCCTACAACTTATTAGCCCGTACAGGCACAAACTAACCAGAGTTATTCAGCAGACATCTCCCACTGTAGTAAACAAAGCCATTACCTGATCAACCAGGGGCGAAACGGCCGATGCTGAAGGTCTGACGGCCGGCTGAGGCTATTCGTTAGCCGTTAGCTCGGCTAACAGGCCTCCACCAGCGGGCAGAGCTCCGCTGGGCCCGCGGGAGAGGGAGGCGGATTCCCGGTTCGGGCGCTAGGCTTTCCTGCTCCATGATAGTTCAGTAGCTAACGCTGCTAGCTGCTCACCGGAGGTAGAGGGAGGCGGACCATGGGCAAGATGCTGCGCATCATGAGTGAGGGAGACGAGGATTGGATGGACTCATGGACTAACTCACGGACCAATTAATAGTTGCAGGTTCTGAGGTTTGATTGGTCAGCTAGTATGCAGCTTTTCAGCGGATATACTGAATGGATTTTTTTCATTCTTTTTGGTCTTTATACTGTGTAGATAGGACCATAGGACCATAACAGCCTTATAAATGGTGTTATTAATATGTACAAAGCTTCCAAATCGTAGACCATAGCTTTAAGTAGATATCACTATGAATCCAATTGCTAGTGGTATGTTTTCATGGTCAAGGATTCTAATTATTTCGATGAAATAAAGGTAGGACTAATGTTTATGGCAAAAATCACAATATGACTGAGGACTCTGGCGCTGGCGGAGGTCTGCGCTCTCTGAGTGCTTTTCTAGCCTTAGTTTGGTGTCCTATTTAATGGGAATCGGCAAATCAACAACTGTTGTTTACTCCTGAACATCTACTTTACTGACATCAGATATTATTTCTGTGTGGTGGACACTATATTGTTCAATTAATCATTTGCAGATTCGAAGATTATGTGAGGATTTTTGAAAACAGTCCCTCTAAAAATCACCCAAATTGGCAGCCATCTTGAATTTGAATGTCAAAACAGGTTAATTTTGTAATATAAATATGTATTCCTTGCCAAAAAATAAGGTCTGAAATCATATATTGTGCGTTATTGTAGATCAAACAATGAAAAAGATCATTTCCACAACAGCCATTTTGTGATCTCTAAAAAAATGTTCCCTGCCATTTTGAAAAATACATAAAATAAAAAAATTGTTTTTCAGCCCTCCTAGATGACAAATCCATGGAGAAACAGACCTTTGCTCCCTGGGGTCTGAAATTACCCTTCTAATTTCCTGTTAGTAAACCCCCCCTCTGACCTCACACTGATATTAAGCTCTTCTAAAGATGTTTGTTGTCTCAACTTCGGTGGAAACAAAACGTTAGAAAATATTAAAAACCTTAAACCTATGAGTTGTATTTCAGGCCAGCTACATTTTCAGTCTTAGAGTGAATTAGTCCTGCCTAAAACAATCGTATTCTCTTCTTATGTTTTTTTTTTCAGGTATGGAGACATTGAACGGACGCCATGTTTCCTCCACACGTTACAGACGGTCATCAACGTCGTCCACAGAGACGACTCTTTGTCCCGCCTCCTCAGAAAGGTAAAGTCAGTGGTCAGACATTTTCGTAAGTCTTCCAGAGCAACGGCGAAGCTCCGTCAGCTGTGTGGGCTGAGCCTCATCAGAGACAGCAAGACCAGATGGTCCGGTACCTTCCAGATGATCTCCCGCCTCCTGCAGGTCAAAGACTCTGTCGCTCGGGTGGCGGATGATATGGGCTGGGACTGTTTTCTACCGAGCGAATGGATCAAGATGGCAGCCGTCCAGGAAATCCTGCTGCCGTTCGCAGAGCACACCAAAACCCTGCACAGCGACACGATGACCCTGTCCCTGGTTGTTCCGGCGTTACTCGACCTGATGGCTCACCTCTCCCAGTTCTCTCTTCAGTCGGCCCACGGTGACCTGCAGGGACTCGCTGACAGACTCAGAGCCGAGCTACAGGAACGCTTCAGCTGCTTTCTGCGTCCCAGCGACCCAAAGTTCTCCCCCCTGGCGGCTGCGGCCTGCCTTCTCGACCCCACGGTAGCGGGAGACGCTCTCATCGACAACGTGGACGACGGGATCCAGGAGCTGTTGAGCGAGGCAGAAAAGTTCATCCTCTTCGCAGCCACGCCGCCGTTGATAAAGAAGGAGGAGGAGTGTGATTACAGGGAGGAGCCGGCAAGGGAAGAGCCAGCGTCTCCAAAACGACCACGCTTCAGGTTTCTGTCCACGAAGTCTGCATCGTCCAAACTGTCGAAGCAGCCCCAGAGTCACCTGGCCCTGCAGGATCTGAGGAAGTACAAGGAGGACTTGTCTCTCCCAGGCAGCTGTCCGCACGAGCAGGGAATCCACTTCTGGCTGGAACCTCAGAACTCTGCGTCATATGTGAGTTTGAGACCCCTGGCCTTAGATCTTCTTGCTATGCCGGCGTCACAGGCTTTCGTTAAGAGGGCCTTCAGTGTCACGGCTGACCTTACAAAGGTCCGAAACAAGAAGGCGAGGGCCGCCTTGGAGAGGAGCGCCTTCCTCAGACTGAACAGAGACAAGTGAACTGTTTCTGATTACCGCTTTGTCGTTCCTTGATACCTTTCTTGACACCGATGCCACGATCGATTTGGATTTTTTAATGATTCCCTGTTGAGAGAGGAGCATCTTTGATTCAAGCACACACAATAAAGTGGAGAAGTTGACGAGAGAACTGATGGGCAAAGATTCATGACATCAAAACTCTTAACTGTAACTGGCTTTGACTCCCATACCTAGAAAATCAAAAATGGTCACTTGTGTTGCTAGGAGACAAAAAAGGTCTCCTAGTACTGCTGTAAAGATATTTTGAGTTCACAAGAAGAGCTAGCAAACGAGTCGGCCTTACAACTAAGCAAACTTGTCTATAAGTAGAGAGTTTTGTGTTTTTCATAGTACTAGTGACACTTTTTGCTCCACTAAAGTCTACTTGTGCACTATTTGAACAATATGGAGTACCTGTACTCCAAATTTGAGTAGTACTAGTCAAAGTTGACTAGTGGAACTCAATAACGGTTGATATCACAGATATCAATTTTTTGCCCAAACGGCTTTCAGAAACAGAACAACAGCATGAAGATGTCGAGGACAGCAAACACTCATGTCTGTATTTGGAATTTTTGTGGTTTGTCTTTTCAAACGTAAAAACGAATGAGATGGTACCCTGATGACGAAGACGGTCTCTCACTGACATGCCGAGGATCCTCTGGTGTTTCTCTTCATCATTTTACAGGCTACTGGTTGCGAGGGGTGTCCCGATGCAACTTTTTCACTTTCACGATACTGATATGTCAGCCTTGAGTATTGGCCAATACTGATATTGATCTGATACGATATCAGCTGGACTCATAAATACTTTTATTACTTATTTTGTAGTATGGACTGTAAGAAAAGGCTTGATCAAGCTAGATTACTCAACCAGAGAGCAGTAGTCAGCAATAGTAGGTATGAGGTAAAACAGACCCATTTGTTATTAACCAATGGGTTCAATAAATTTAACCTTACATATAAGAATATACAAAGTACAATTAAATAAAATTGATGAAAAATAAATTAGAAGACCCTGAAAAGTAACCTCAATAAATCTGATAAAAATAAACATATATTTTTAAATTGCAAAATAACCACAGTGTTCAACTTAAACATGAGCATATTCTACAACTGAAATAAATAAATAAGAATGGACTACTTGTATCGAAGTGCTTCAATCAGAGATTTTAGATACAGGCCAATATCTGATATTTGTTGTTTTTTTTGCTGATGTTGGACCAATATCAATATTGGATCGCGACACCCCGACTGGTCGCTCCTCTAGCACGCGTAAAGGTGGGATGTCTTTTCTTTAGAGCTTGACGAATCTCGAACAAAAAGAGCTCCTTGGTCAATATCTCTGACTGAATCAAAAAGTGTTTGATACCATTCACTTCAAAAGGATGGTGTTCTTTCTACATGTGAAAAGGAGTCTATTAAATATTGGGTGCCGAGGACTTCTATTTCTTTTAATATGGTAAAAAAAAAAAAAAGGTATCAATATTTTAAGCTGTCTACTGGAGTAATTCAATGGTTTACTTTAGTAGAGGGAATAAATCGCAGGGGGCAGGACAGAAATCAATCGACTTTCTGTTGTGGTCCCAGACTCTTCTGTTGTCATGTCACTGTGACACATGACACAACGACCTCGCTGATTTTTGGGGCCGACGGGTCAGGAAGCTGTTGGGTCATGGCATAATTGTGTACAAAATGTGCAGTTTAACTGTATCATATCATAAATGACCTGACAGGAGAAGACAGAGAAATCAGAACAGTTAAACTTTCTGTCAGGAGGTGGTGAGGCACTGCATTGTTCTTTCTTTTCTTTCCCTGCAGTTCGTTTTTATTGCTGTTTTGTAGGTATTCTTCTTTATGCTGTTAGTTTGCATTAAACAAACTTTCACCAGCAGAGTTTTACCAAAAATGAATTTAGGTAGTCATCACCTGCAAATGAAACAGATGCCTTATGATGAAAACTGCTGGATGTATGAAGAAGCCTTAATGATTACTCTTTACTGCATGGACAGTGTTAATAAAACCTGAAGGGAAATGCCATTTTATTGAACCTTTCTGAATTTTTTTAACTTTATTCCTTTAAAAAAAAAAAAAGGTAAAGTCTGAATCTATTTGCATCAGTCGGCTGCAAATGAAATTCTTACTTTACATGGAAGGTTGAAAAGCAACAGGAAATAATCTGCTCCTGGAATCTGTTAAATAACATCCAGGCTATGAGATTCAGATGAAAATATAAACTTAAAAAAATACAATCTAACATGACTTCTATGGAAATAATAAAAAAGAAACAGAATGACAAAAAGTGACTTTTATATGGAAACAAAAAAAAAGGTAAAACAAGGTCTAGAACAGGCATCGCCAAATGGCAGACTCCGGTTCAGATCCGGACCGAGTGATGGTTCTGTCTGGACCGTGACCAATCTCTAATAAATTAACAAGAGTAGATTTTAATGGAGCATTTTTATTTTTTTTACAGTTGTGGTTATACAGCGGGCGCTGTTACTCCAGTTAACACTACTTGGCTATAAGACACAAACTGGACTTCAGTTTGACCTTTTATTATAGGAAATTTTATCAACTGGACCTCGGCGACTTTTAATTAAGTACCCCTGGTCTAAAATGAAAACTATTGTGGAAAATGACCAAAATAATCCCAACAAAAGAAAACTAACAGGGAATTCTAATTTTTACCCTGATGCAGCACCAACATTCATTCACAATAAAAGACTCTGTGACCATCAGTTAATCCATTTTAATAGATTATACAATCAAAAAACAGAAGTTGAAACAGAACCGTCAATATCCATATCTCATTTGAGTTCTCAAACTCAGTCACAGTCATTAACCCGACGCAGTAATTCATCTAATTAACCGGCAGCTGGGACCAGATGGGCGGATTTATCTGACATTACTTTGGCATGTTTATCCCCCTGAAACAAACACTGTGGTCTCTTCATCAAACATAATACTCTTTTTTTTTTTGTTCCTTTTTTTGGTCTTTGTGCAGCGCCGAGACTTTGCATAGAACTTTTACCAAACTGTGGATAGAGGTCACCGGGATGGTGAGCAAACGTACAGCTGAGGACGGAGCAGCAGGAAGAAACAACAGAGGATTTTATCTAGTGTGCACTTTGAGGAAAAGTCAGAATTAAAGGAAAGAATCCCAGGTAACTTTCAAGGATTAAGTCAAAATTAGAACTGAGTTAAAATTATATAAAAAAAAATCCCAAAACATTAAGGTAAAGTACTAGTGAAAAGTATATGAATGAAGTCTAACTCTTGGATTATTGAGTAAAAATGTTTAAGGGGTCAAAACGTCAGGATAAAATGTTAAAATAAAAGTCAAAATATTAGAAAGTTCTGGGACAAAAGTCAAAATCAGAGGCATGAAACCTCAAATATTAAGTCAAACAAAAACATTTAAAAGTACAAGAAAAAAACTGGACATGATAGAAAGGCAAAGTTTGAAGTCTAAATTTACATAAATAAATTCTAAACATAAACTCATAAATGGGGAAAAAAGTCAGACTAAAATATGAATACAAATGTAAATTTAGAAGTGAAAGAATAATATTAAAAATCCTTCAGCGACTGTCAAAATAAAACAGTCACAGATGAGACACACAGTTCTCACTTTTAGGTCAAAGCACATTCAGGGGAAATGGAACAAAACCTCAAACTAGTGACAAAATGATGAAGCTGTTGATGAATGAAGCCAAAATGAAAGAGAGAATATCATGAAACAGAAATCTAAACAACTTGGACAGAGAGAAAAGTATGTTTCCACTAAACAAATCAGATGCAAATGCCAAAGTTTAAAATGTTAAGTTAAAATGACGTAAGAAAAACAGAAACTTCAGGACCTGAAAATTTAAGAGTGTCAAAAGACAAGACAAAAGTCAAGTAATGAAAATAAAGTCAGAGTGACAAAAAAAAAAAAAAAAAGACCGGAAAAGAGTCGCAAATGGAACATGAAGGAAGTAAAAAGTGAAGACAAAGAAAAAAAAAGTGAAAATACCGTAACATTTTAAAATAAAAATAGTTGAAATCAGATTTCGGGGATAAAGTTTAACTTACGATGATGAATTTAAAATGTGGAATATAAAGTCTAAAGGAGAGTAGAATCAAAATTTCTTGAATTGAACTGAAATAAAAGTCAAAATCATGAGAACAAAATAGAAATTTCAAATTTAAAGTCAAAATGACAATGAGGTAAAATGTGCTTTGTAAATTCAAAAGGAGGTGGACTCGGTCAACATTTCAAAATAAAGATCACATATAAGTCAGATTAGTGTTACAAATACAAATTTCAGAATAAAAGCCAAATGTTGACAAAAGTCTTGATTCTATTTCGGCTTCTCTCTTCACATTCTGACATTCAGGTCTCTGCTTCACTCCTAAACTGTTTACCAACATTCTGAACATTTTAACTTTTATTTGGGTTATTTTGACTTTTCCTCAAAGTGCAGAATTAAAAATACCATCCTCTGATCAAATCTTCCTCCCTCATGTCTCTGTTTGTAGTGTAGAGAGAATCACAGATGAAGTTTTCAGAATAACCAGGACGCTCGGTTTAACCGTATTTCTTCGGTCTCGTTAGCAAAGTGTGACGGCAGTTTACGGCCAACCGAGTGTCACTGTGACGTATGTAGTAATAAACCCAAACACAGCCCACATTATACAACAATAACAAGGACATAAAGTTGAACATGAGCTTTTTTTCCATCGATAAAAATAATTTCAACATTAGTAATCATTCTTTAAAAAAATTACATTATATCTGCACTTACATAAAAAATAAAAATATCAAGTAAAATATGTAACAACCCGCTGCAGGAGAGTCGGCGGGGATAAAATAAAAACAAACCAGACTTCAGTTTGTACAGAGGCTGCTGTTACTGAGGCACCTTCATGAATCAGCCAATAACATCGTCCGATTTGAACCTTTCTGCACACGTGCACAGACCCTCACAGGAGCCGCATCACTAGGATCTGAAAGGGTTTGGTACCATAAAGAGTTAATCACAAACTGGCAAAGTAACTCCTCCTTTACCTCAGAGGGGTTCCAGGTAACACCTGATAATACGGTTAGTAATGATTGGCTTGGTTAGCAAGGTAGCTAATGAGCAACTAAGGCTGGTTAGTGATCCAAACTGGACAATTTCAGACCTCAAGGACCAATCAGTGGTCCGACCGTCATTTTAGTGGGACAAATAAGTCAAGGGTTTTCCAGTGTGAAGCAGGTTTAATATCTGTTCATTACCAAAAGGCTAACTAGTCACTAGTTACTTCTTTCACTGTGTTAACTCTTTACAAAGGTGTTAAATGATAAGTTGCCTTGTTCTTCTCATTAACTAGTGGTTACCTATTGCTGTACCTAGTCAAGTTCATTCTTTCTTTGATTACCTAGCAGTTACCTTTACTTCACCCAGTTAAGCAGCAATTATAATTCATTATTTCTCCTGATTAACCAGCAGATAGTTACCTTTTCTTTCCATAGTTTACTAGCAGTAAGATACTTTTACATAGTTAACTAGCAGAAAGTCACTTGTTTTCTTTCAGGCAAACTGATAGATGGTCTCTTCTCTTAACTGTTTAACTAGCACTTTATCTGTTTCTCTCTCTGGTTATGAAAAAGTAGGAGTAGTTGGTAACTTGTCTCTCCCATCATAAACTAGCTGTAAGTTACTTATCTGCTACTCAGTCTTTCCCTGATTATCTGGCAGCTTGTTTGTTATTCTTTTCATGGTTTACTAGCTGTAAACTAGCTTTCTATTCACTGAGAAGTAGCTCGTAGTTTACATTTTTTCTATTGTTAAGTAGCACTTATTACCTTGGCCAAGGAGGTTATGTTTTCGGGAGTTTGTTTGTCTGTCCGTCCGTCTGTGAACAAAATAGCTCAAAAAGTTATCGATGGATTTTGATGAGCTTTTCAGGAAATGTTCAGCATGGGAAAGGAAGAACTGATTCGATTTTGGTGTTGATCCGGATCAGCGTCTGGCCGCCATGGCGAAAAAGGTGATTTATGTGAATGACTACTGAACTAAAATAGATATCACTAGAAAAGCACTCGGAGAGCGCAGACCTCCGCCAGCGCCACAGTCCTCACCCATATTGTGATTTTCACCATAAATATTAGTCCTACCTTTATTTCATCTAAATATTTAGATTTCTTGACCATGAAAACATACCATTAGCAATTGGATTCATAATGATATCTATTTTAGTTCAGTAGTTATTCATGAAAATAGCATTTTTCGTCATGGCGGATCCAGACGGTGATCCGGATCAACACCAAAATTGAATCAGTTCTTCCTTTTCCCATGCTGAGCATTTCCTGAAAATTACATCAAAATCCATCCAAAACTTTTTGAGTTATTTTGTTCACAGACGGACGGACGGACAGACAAACAAACTCTCCCGAAAACATAACCTCCTTGGCGGAGGTAATTAGCATTCTTTCTATTGAGCTTCATCAATACGTTGATCATTCTTTCTCTGGTTAAGTGGTAATTGTTTAAACATTCTTTTCGTTAAGAACTATCAGTTTCTTTTTCTTTCCTCAGTTATCCTTTATGTAGTTAATCATAAAAAGCATATAATTTTCTTCGTTGGTTAGCTAGCAGCTAGTTTCTCGTTTTCACCGAGATCCATCAGATTGTAATTTTTTAAATTGTTAATATAAGTTTATCGTTCTTCATTGGTTAACAAGCAGTTAGTTAATGATTCTTTCCATGAAGAACAAGCATTTATTTTAATTTTTATCCCTGTTAATGGGTATTTATTTAATAATTTTTACTCTGATTACTCTGATTAACTTGCACTAAGTGACTTAGTCTTTAGCCTTGTTAGCTAGCAGTGGGGTTTTCATTTGTTCTGTGTTAACCATAAGAAAATTGGCAGTCAGAGATGGATTTCCAATGTTTTGATCTGACAGTTAAGCTCTTTTTTTGTTCCCTGTCAAACTAGCACTCATTACTTATAATCTCTATAGCTAACGCACTGTTTTTTTCTCATGTTCTTGTTAAACTTTCTGCTGGTTATAGTTTGCAACCATGTCAGTTTATTCAAAGAACAATGCACAGATTCTTGATAAATACTCTGATAACCTTGTAGTTATTGACCGATGCAGTCCCTGTTGGCTTGTGTCTTCTCCTTTAATGAGAAAATGTCATTATTGGTTAAAAAACGGTTAATTACTCATTCATTACCAGGTTAACCAGCTGTTCATTACTGCTGCATTACTAACAGTTACTTTGCCAGTTCAGTTTACATTATTGTTATCTGTCTGCAGATTTAAGGAGAGTTTTTTGTTAAAATAAAGTGAATTATTTTATACATTAAGGTCTCTGGGTTTAAGGCGCAGACTTTTGCATTAGAAACATTTTCTGTACAGACAGGAGAACTAAATTTAAGTACCATTTTAACTGAGAGCACTCTCTGCTTTCTCTCCACATAAACATCTTTATTTTAATTTTATATCTAACACCCTCCTCTGCACTGAATCAGTCTGAAATCTACCAAAGTGCATGATGCATACTTAACGTCACAGTCCATTTCTCTGGAAGGGGATCAGCGTGTATTGGCTGTAGTGTTTCTGCTTTAATAAAGTGAGTTAATTTGAATTAAAAGGCATCAAACCGAAGGATTTTGCATAACAACAACACTGGCATGTTGCACAAAGACGATCATTAGTTTGCACAGTCAGAGCACTCAGTCCTACAGTCTGATGATATTTTTGGCTTTGAATAATTAATGATTATTATTTTCTTCTACAAACTTTGACTGCAGATATTTCACGTATAGTGATGACTCCTTCACATTTAAACATCTAACTTTCTTAGTGTTAATTTCATGTCATTTTCGTCTAAAAACACGTCATGATACAGAGTGAACTGTTCACTTGGGCAGCTTCTGTTGACCTGAAGCAGTACTTCAGGAATCAAGGATGAACCCGTTCTGTTGCATCACATCGACCAAATTAATGTTATCTAATTAAATTGTCAGACTTTTGCATACAGAACCGTCACAGGAACAGTTGGGTGCCTCTAAAGAGCCACTACATAAATTATGTTAAAAAAGGACGAGAGCAACATCCTGTGGATTTTAGTATTATTTAAAGGACTCAGGACTTGACACCAAGCTCTGGATTATTTCAGTTTTCTACCTAAATTCTAACAACACTTTAGTATGGTAGTCTATAAAAATATGAAGAATATAATTTGTTTTTAGTGTTTGTGTCTTAAAAATCGAATGAGGATGTTGCTGAACCCTCCGCATTTGTTGCATCATGATTTGGCTTTAATTGGGGCCACTGTTTGTTTAATGACATGAACACTCAGAGGTTTGGGCGAAGTACTAAGACGAGGTTGACATGAACACATCATGAAAGTGCTGATGGTGTCATTCAGGTATCCGAGCAGGAAAGAGTCTCCCCCACCTTTAAGTAACAAGTTTTTAGTCCATAATGTAGAAAAAAAACAACCTCTTTGTGGCTTTGTGTGCATAGCATATATACTGAAGGCATCAAGTCTCTGGGCTTAGTGTCTCATACTGTGTTTTTAAATCTTGGGCCTCCACCCATTTATAAACTGCATCAGTTTCTTCACCTGCAGTTTGCTCAGCTTGAAGTCCTCCGACAGGATCTCGTCTGTCAGCTGCAGGAGCAAATTCCCATCGATCTTCTCAGTCACAAACAGAGAGACGATGTCGTCTGGCAGGCCGATGAACCGCAGAGACTTAGACACCTCCTCGATGGACAGGCCGGCAAGGCAGGATGGGGGCTGCCAGGATGGGCAGTTAGGAGTTAATGAGCTAGAAATGGAAAATATCTCTGTAGTGGCTGGCTCAGTTTGAGGCAGAGAGCTGTTTGAGGTCTCCTGTGAGCAGTCACCCATCGATCCTGCCGGTAAATCAACGCTCTTCTTTACAGCATTCGATTTTGGCGTCCTGGGCGGCAAAATGGGGCAGGAGAGGCTCTGCTTAGTGTTTGATTCTTCTATCCGTTTGTCTCTGTACATCTCTGAGTTGTAGCTCGAGGACTTGGTGCAGAACTGGTTCAGAGACGCTTTCTGCAGCTTGAAGTCTTTGCTGCTGTGGCCGTGCTCTCTGCCATCGAAGTCCACCAGGCTGGACGTGCACGTCTTTGGGGTGCTCGGCGTTCGTTTTCGGGGGTAGCTGTAGTAGCTCCGGCAGCTGCTCGGCAGGAACTCGTCCATGCAGTGGGACTCCCCTCCGCTGAAGTTGTTTGGCCATGACAGCCTGGAGGACATCCCGTCAGAGGGCAGGCTGCCGCTGGACAGCGTGGCGTTTGGTTCGGTGCAGCTCGACTTCGCCCAGTTACACGGATAACACACGTGACTCTGGTCCTGGGGTTCAGACGCCTCAGGCTCACTCGTCCCACTGCTGAAGGAAAAACAAGATTATACAGTAAATCCTAACATTACATAGACCACATTGTAACGTTGTTAAAGGTAGGGTCTGCAGGATTTTGTTTTGTTTGTAGACACAACATTCAAACGAAGTCCCTCCCCCTGAACTCCTCGCGACCTGATGCACCCTCTCCGTCAGCAGATGAAGGACACGCCTCCCCCGCACGATAGCCCAGCAGCTCCGAGCAGGAAAATGAGTGACGAGGTACCTTGCAAATTTTTATCAGATGTGTTTTCTTATTAGCGAGCTGCATTGCTTTTGTATTTGAATAAACACCAATGCTTATTGCTGGAGTATTGGCTAAAATAAGCCATTGAGTTTGACCATCTTCAGTTACTAGCAAATAAAGCTGACATTATATTGTGCCATGCTAACATGTTTTTTAAGGAGTGGCCAACAACAACATGTTTTTGACGTGTAGGCAGGTACAGTAAGCACACTTTCCCCGACCTCTGCTGACATAGACGAGTCTGAATCCTGAACACAGACCAGCAGCCCTGTCGGCAGAGAGGCCGTGGGTCGAGGGGTCGAGGGGTCGAGGGGTCGAGGGAGTAGGAGAGAACCTACTTGTCCAAAAGCATGACAGCTAACTCCACGCTGCTTTTCATCCCGAGTCGGTTCTTCAGAGCTCGGAAGCAGGTGAAAGCCAACCCTACTCTGGTTTTAGACCGAGCTTTGTCCACTTGGCTTTTGCTTCTGCCTGATTGTATCTTCTTTTCTTTGCTGTAGTGTCTGCCATCTTTGCAGGTCTGTGTAGCGTTCTGTTAGTGCATTTTAGAACACGCAGTCACTTGTGCATTAGGTACGCTGTGACTGGCTGGGGTATCCCTGCCTACTCTCCACCCAGACACATCCAGAGGAAACCAAAACATCAAACTACAGGCGGAGGAGGGGGCTGAGGTAAGCAAAGACACCATCACACATCAATAGAGACCCACAGGAGACGACGGAGCAGGATTTTTCCTGAGAGTTGATACTTCATGTTGAAGGAAAATCCTGTAGACCCAGCTTTAAGCAGAAAGCTGATTGGTAAAGTCTGTGTCTATGATGTCCTTCAGTGGTTTGAGGTGATACTACCACTGAATAATCAAGTGCTTTGACAGGATTTCTGCTTTATTTCAAACTCAGATTTCTTAGTAACAGATTCTTTAGGATCTAGGGGTGTTGGATCTTTGAAGAATTTGCCCTCTTTTACTCAGTTTATTTGGACGTCTGTGTGCACAGCGATTGAACTATGAGTAAAAAAAATGCTACTATGACTCTACTGTATCAGGACAAGATACAAAAACTGATGAAATCCAGAGCTGCAAGAACTGAACTGCTTACACTGACTATTATCAATATTGAAAACCGTGTTAAGTAAAATATTTGTTGATACATTGTGTTGCGTGGTTATTGCAACATTTGCTGTTGTGCTGAGCCATTCAGTGGAGCATTAAACAGTCAGTCTGCTCCAGAAGTTAGTTTGAGCTACAGAAATGTTTCACAAGATGGGAGCAGTCGATCTAATCAATATGATGATTACCAGAATACAGCGGGATCACAAGCCATTTTGCTGTGGCAGGGACATCTGTGAGCTAAAACAGATCTTTACTCATGAAAACACTGCATGTCTTACATGTTGTGGAGACCAGAGGAGTAGTAGGAGAGTGTTGGACTTGGACTTCTAGTGTCTTGCTGCCGAGGCTTGGACAGGACGGGGGCTGAAGGCGGCTGCTTCAAACTGCGAGGAGGAATTGGTGGGGCATTCAGAAGACGGCACTCCTCCTTCACCTGGGCAGGAAGGAACAGAAATGAACCAAATTGCAAAAATAATTTTAATTTACTCAGTCTTTGTGTAGTGGCAACAAATGTTATCTCAAGACACTCCACAAAAGCAGGTCAACTCTTCCTGTCTGAATGCAATATTGGAATTAAATGGCCGAGGGTATGACAGAGGCTTTACCAATATATTATTTAATGTTTATTTCTATTCAGCTCCATCTTAAGAAATGTTGAAACAGTGAACCAGTCTGAGAAAACTAGTTAAACTTCTGGCCCAGCTTTCATCAGAGGATATTTCACAACTCTCTTAAATATTGGTGAAAAAAGTTACAAAACTTCCTCTTATCATACATCCATCTTCTTCCCCTTATCTGTGGTCGTGTCGTGGGGGCATCATCGTGTCAAACATTCTAAATGTCATTTCTCTATGAGCTGTTACATGAAAATGTGAGCACTGTGCAGCCTGATATCAGACTTTGATTACAGCTGTTAAGAATGACATTTGGCATGAATCAACCTCTCTTTACTGTCTGCTGTAACCTTGAGGTTGCCAAACCAACAATGATTTGAATAGAAAGAAGGAGCCCTTTCAGTCTCCTGAGCTTTTTTTTTCACCTCGATAAAACTCTGTCCTCTGGTGTTCTGGAGCACTGAGTGTCTGGATTATTTTAGTGTCAGACATGGTATGTTTTCCAAACTTAGGACCACGAGACTGTGAGGTAAAAGATAGACCGTGAAGCGGGCATCTCAGGAAGACCAGATCCTCACCCTTGATTCACTGAGGGCTTTCACACCAGCATTCATGTTCATACCAGTTTAAGCAGAACAAAGGTTGGAGGGGGTTATGATGTGTTTTTTAATCTTTTAAACTCTTAATCCTCTTTTGGTTTTATTTACTTTCATTTTTATCTCCTATTTCCTTTTATCTTTCTGTAGTTTTAGCCTTTTTAAATTCTTTCTTCCTTCATTTATGTTGCTCTCTGTTTCTGTCATTTCTTAACCTGACAAGCCAGATGGACAGCTCCATGTATCTGCCACAGTTATTTCACTAGTCCATCTGGGTAGGAGCCCTTTAAATTTGTTTTCAGGGGCAGAACGTTTCAAGAAAACACAAGCTTGTGATTGGACAATAGTTTTGCTCGTCACATTCATCACAGACCAATCCATATCAAGCAGGGTTGCCTCCTATAATGAAGCAATGTTTTCATTGAATTTGTCATTATTTTTTTTTTCTTTTGTAGAGACATTTTATTTTATTGTTTAGTTTATATTGGTTGCTGATGCTGCTCAGTGATTTTTGAAGACAGTATGATGCAAAATGTGCCTGTTTGTTACTTGAAATGGCTGAATAAAGAATTGAAAAAAAAAAAGTAGCATACAAAGCAGCTAACTTAGCCGCTAACAGCTAACAACAGCTATGCTCCGTTCCATTAACCTGGGAACTGGGAAATGGGAGTGACATCATCTCTGACTTATCGGTGTTTCAGTTGAAGTCGGGAAAAAAACGTGCTGATCTACCAGGCTATTGTTAGCTGTTGTTTGCACGCCCTGTGTTGTTGTACACAAATATCACATGAAGAATGTGATTATCACTATGGCAGCATTTTTATAAGTATAAGTCTAACACTACTACGTGTCCAGCTGATTTTGAGCGACACACCCCAGTCAGAAGTGCAAATAAATTGATTATTACAGGAGCTAAATAACTGTTCACACGGGGGGCATCCATGTTCGATTGTCATCTCGGGGGTGGTGAGGGTCCCCCGAGTTCCTAGTAGGATATTCCGACCTCGGGGGGCGTTCCAGATAAAATTTCCGACTCGGAAGTGGGAAATTCCGACTTCCGACTACAACTGGAACGCACTATTAATGACTGTTAGCTGTTAGCCGCTAACTTAGCCGCTAACAGCCAACAACAGTTAATGACCGTTAGCCGTTAACTTAGCTGCTAACAGCAAACAGCCTTATACTTTCGTCTTACACTAAATTATACCACACAGATGATTCGTTTAACATTTATATGTGACATGAACCTCGTCAAAGACGATCCCTACAAGTAAACTTCTGAGGAGAGCAGATTTCGCCAAGTTTTACTAAGTATCTATGAGGACAATAGACTAATCGACATGTCCGTTTTTTTGCTTCCGGTTGTCGTCACGTCCGCATTCTACAGCTCCCGCCTCTCTTCCCTGATTGGGCCATTAAGAATTCAGCCGAATGAATTCGTTGGACAACGGAGGCTGGCAAGACGGAGCTGCAGGATTTCAGAATCAGGCGGGGTCTGTCTGCTCTGCAAGGCTAGTCATTTATGGTTCTTGCGTGCTTTTCCACTCTTCTGTTTTTAAGTCTTACACTTTGTCATTGTATTCCTCACACTTCTCTTTTATTTCTCTTTTATTCTCAAGTTATTTCTTAAAAATCTGTTAAGTGCTTTGTAACCCTGTTTTGAAAAGTGCTATATAAATAAAATTTATTATTATTACGTACATGGGTGGCATGGTGGCACAGCAGGTAGCGCACGTGCCTCAAAGCAAGAAGGTTCCCGGTTCGATACCCAGGTCAGACAGGGGCCTTTGTGTGAAGTTTGCATGTTCTTCCCGTGGGTTCTCTTCAGGCACTGTGGCTTCCTCCCACAGACCAAAAACATGCCCATTATGTTAATCGGTGACTAAATTGCCCTAAGGTACGAGTGTGAATGGTTGTCTGTTTTCAATGTGTTATAAGGGGTGTAGAAAATGAATGAATAATTACTAAGGCAGAAGAATACAACACAGCAAGATGATGGATCGCATCAATATTCCAAAAGCATTGTGCCTTTCTGAAGCTTTTTGATTTCATGCAGCAACTTATCACACCATGCTGTTGATAAGGAGGACGTAGGGAGGAAGAAAATGCCATCAAACATTTCGTATCCTCACTGCATGCTCTTCTCCATTTTCCTCGACTTCCTGCTCATTTTATCAAAGAAAAGACAAGCCCACTGCTGATGTCACGGTTCACAAGCAGTGAACCAACTTTGCACGATCCTTATAAGTTCTACCTTGTTGTGAAGGCAACGAATCAGGCTTTTCAACTATATAAAATACAAGACTAGCTGGTATTGTTCAAAGAGTGAAAGAACACAACAATCTAGGCCTGAATGATTTTAGGAAAAGATCTACCGTATTTTCCAGACTATGAGACGCATCAGTCAAAAATGCATCATGGAGAGGAAATACACATATATGTTAGTTTAGTGCTCTGATAGAGAGGTGGCTGCCTTCATGACATCATCTCTGACTTATCGGCATTCCAGTTGAAGTCGGAAAAAAACAAGCTGATCTACCAGGCTATTGTTAGCTGTTGTTAGCAAGCCCTGCGTTGTTGTTCACAAATACCACATGAAGAATGTGATTATCACTATGGCAGCATTTTTGTAAAGATAAGTCGAACAATACTATGTATACAGCTGATCTAGAGCGACACACCCCAGTCAGAAGTGCAAATAAATTGATTTTTAAAGGAGCTAAATAACTGTTCACACTGGGGGCATCCATCTCTGATTGTCAACTCGGGGTTGGCGAGGTTTCACCGAGTTCCCAGTAGGAAATTCCGACTTCGGGAAACATTCCAGTTGCAGTTTCCTACTCGGAACCCAGAAATTCGTACTTCTGACTACAACTGGAACGCACCAAAGATGTGGCTGAAATGGAGCTCGGACCTTTCTCAGAACTCTGCATTGCTTTTAGGGATGTAACGATATGGAAATTTTGTATCACGGTTATTGTAACCAAAATTATCACGGTTATCATTATTATCGCGGTATTGTTGCAGTGTGCTCAAAATGTTCTAAAAGTACTTTTACACAGACTTGAAATCATTTAACCCCTTTGTTATCATATTCATAACAGTTCTTTTGTCTTTTTTGTCAATAAATGTGTCAGACTCAGAGGCCAAACAATGCAATGGCATGAGGCCATGTATTCCGGTAATTTTAGATACATAGTTCAGGCTTTTCCAGGCAAAGAGTAGCATTGCGTTACTGAGGCAGTGTGGTGATCAATTTTTATCGTGGGAAATTTTATCGCGGTTTACCATTTTACCGGTAACCGTTACATCCCTAATTGCTTTACAATTTCTTTTTTCAACAACTTACAGGATGCAAAGCGACGAGGTGATGTATCTCTTTCTAGTTATGTAGCGGTAGTTTTTGATGTGTGACAACAAGCAATTTTTGGAAAACTTATTATCGTAGTTGTAGACGGCTATATATCGCTACTTACAGCCCGGTGCTCTAAGACGTGTAATATAAATAATAAAATAATATAAATTTGCTCTAGTTTTAATTGTCTTGTTCCCGAACTTTAGTATCCAGGCCAGTCCAGCCCTGTCCTATCTGACTCGACCAGAAGGCTTAGGAATAGCATTTATAGATAACCTATTTTGATGCTATAAAACTCATCTTAAAGTGTGTATTTCGATCAGGCATATATCTAAAAGTGAGACTTTTTTGTAATTACTTAGAAACTCCTCACAGTCTCTTTAAGGGATACTCCAACTTCTACTCTTAAACAGCTTTATGTTGTTGACCTGCTTCCACAGTGGAGATGTGATGCTTACAAACAAGTCGGCTCTTTTGAACGGCTCTTTTAAAGCTGGGGTTGGTGATTTTGGAAAACTAGCATGAATTTGAAAGTAGCATCTCCTCAGGGCTCTGCCTAGCCCCACCCACTGCTCACATGCACGCGCGCAGCCGCTATATCCAGAAGACTGATTCAACTCCAAACCCTCAGCAAAACGTGTTTGTTTCACACTACACCAAGTCATGTCTCAGTCAGCAGTAAGGAAACACCAAACAAACAAGTAAAGTTAGTTAGTACTCACAGCCGATGTTGATCGGGGTATAGGTAGTTCCTCTGACATTCTCCACATAGCTGTCAAGTCTCCTGTTTTGGCCATGAAACTACCGTATTTTCCGTATTTTCTCCTCTTTTCTCCCGTCCTCCTGCATCCGTATTCTCCCGTAAATTTCCCCTGTGACAATATATTAATAAAAGCATTCCTCTGCCTCTCCAAACTGAGCTCCGTCTCTAGCCTGAATGGGGCGGTAATGCTCCAAAATGATGGATGCCAACCACCGAAGAAGAAGAAGTCTCGCGAGAACTGCCACCTGCAGTAGCATGGATGGCAGTTCTCGCGAGATTAAAGCCAACAGCGGAACAAACTTAGAAAAACAAAGAGTTTATTTTAGATTTCTTGTACATCTGTCTTAAATGTGAGGGATACTGGAGCCTGGTTGGTGTTGTGGGACAGCGGACTTCCCTTATTTTCAAAGACAAAACTTGAAAGGTAAGCATTCTCCAGCGGAGTCTGTTCCCTACACGCTACACGCACTGTCTGTGCACGCCAGGAAAATGCACGCGCAGCAGGCACGCAGAATGGCGACGGGATTTGGTTGGTTTAAAAAAAGGTATTCCTGCAAGATTATTGGTTGATGTTTTCCTTGTTTTACTCCTGCTGTAGATAGCGGATATTTTTCGCTCTGTTTTAAGAACACATTATGAGTTGATTACCATCGGGTCATAAAGACCATTTTAACCAGTATTTCAAAAAGTGTATCTAAATCAGATCGCCAACCCTAGCTTTAAGTGAACAATGAGAACTGATTCTCACATGTGTGATGCAGTTTATTCGTAAGCTCTTCTTAAATACAAATGGCCTGCAAAATTATAAAATAGTATGTGTAAAATAGTTGAGACAGCAGATCCTGGGTCAGTCTGGAGCTCTGCAAAAAAGTGCAGCTTTGGTGATCACATAGTCATGTCTGAAATTGTGATATCAATCTAAAATAGGGATGGGAATCGAAAACCAATTCCAGTTGAGAATCGTTAACAGCTCCATCAAAGAATCGATATCATTAATCTTTTTGCTTATCAATTCCCTTATCAATTCCATTCAATTGACAAGGCTCAGAAGCATCAGAATTGTGGCTCAATTTAATTACACCTACAGCACAACCTTAAGTGAGTGGAAACACCAGCAACTTGCAGAAGCAGTTATCTATGCTGTGATGTATGTTTGGCATTGTTGCCACTGAAAATCAGACCATTTGTCCATATGCAAAATTTCAAATCAAATCAAATCAAACTTGATTCATAAGGCACTTTTCATACTTAGAAGCAACACAAAGTACCTCACAGAGGCTAAAAACAGCATAAAACCTGACCCCCCCCCCCCCAATTTTTTTTTTGCTGGAATCAATAAAGGAATTGTTAAAGAATTGGATCAATTAGCAGGATCGTTGACAGCACTGGTATTGATCAAATCTGATCAATTCCCATCCCTAATCTAAAAACAATAAATATTTCAGCCCTACAACAAATCAGAGTTTCAAAACTTTTTAGGAGCATAGTTTGGCCTGAACTGCTATCTTTGAATGTTTAGGTAGCTGCACCATGACTGATGTGACCACATTTCTCTCCTGCCATCACAGCATGTGGCCTGAATCCAACCTTCACCACCTGTGTTAATACATCTGCAAGGAGTATGAGGTGATATCATGCAGAATCCATGTTTTAGCACAGGCCTCATCAGCAGGAGGCCTAGAATATTCTAAAACTTTTAAGAATACATGTGTAAGATGGTAACAGATCCAGAGTGTACTCACAGCCTCAGATTTAGGCGGGACGGGTGGTGGCGTTAGAGAAATATCCGGACTCGTTGCTGCACTTAGGGGGCATGTGACGGGAAATGACAGCGCTGCTGTTGAAGAGCAGCCGTTGTTGATACTTCGAAGTCCTTCATTTAAAGACGACTTTGGGATCTGACCTCTGAGGTGGTCCAGCCAAAGCTCCTCGTAGGGCACATCTGACTTATTCAGGGATGTTTGTGGGTTTGTGTTTTCCAAGAGCTCGGGGAAGTAGTGCTCGTTCTCTGCGGGGTCGGCGGGGAGGCTGTCAGACGGCAGCAGAGCCCAGTCTCCACACAGGGTCATGCAGCCCTGTAGGTTCACCTCACTGTTCCCGTGCAGGTTGCTGCCGTACACGCACACCGAGAGTCGGTGAAAGGACTGCGTAAGCTCGTCGCGGGCGTAGGTTAGCGAGCTGGGGATGTGCATGTGGTTAGGACACCCGTTGGAGGTGTTGCTGCCTCCGCTGCTCCCACTGCAGCTCCCATTCCCGCTGCTTTTCTTTGGGCTCTTTCCTTCATCGTTCCAGTCTGTGCGAACATCCCGCACCGCTCGAGAGTAATCGTCGATGTCAAACTGCTCCTGACAGAAGGAGAACCAGCGGTGCACCATGGTGTCCAGCCACAGCTCGCCCTGCAGCAGTTCCTCCGGGATGATGAACCTCGGCATCGCCATGTGGAAAGGAAAGTGGGTGGGGATGATCTTGTTGCTCCGCAGGATGCAGCACACGACCACCGTTTTGGTCTGGATGTTGACCAGTTTGTAGCGATGACCTTCACGGATGAGGTGGAGGTCGTGCTGGTTGCGAGGCGGGCTGCTGGGCACGGTGACGTTGACAGGGAGGCGAGTTTTCTCCACAATGTTCCTGATGGTGTGCTCTCCATCCTGCATCTGCAGCTCCAGTGGGCTGCACGTGCTGAAGCGCCCTTTGCACTGGAACGGCAGGCTGATGCTCTCATTGGTGCGATGGTTCATGCAGATCAGGCACGGCATCTTGCCTCGGCCAATCTTACTGATGGAGTTCAGCTTCCCGATTTTCTTGAAGATGGTGTTGAATCTGGATTTTTCTTTGGAGGTCTTTGCGTAAAGGATCTCGGCCTGGCCCATCAGTGTCAGCTCATCTCCTGTGCTCAGGGTGATGTTGTAAACTTCAGTGTCTTCATTACATTCACCTGAAGCCATCTGTGAAACAGGACAGAAGACTTCTTACATTCAGCATTTCGGTTTACATTTTGAACCATTCTGAGCTATTACATTTCAATTGGAAACAACTGAATCAGCTGTTTTTGTCACCAAAACTCGACTACAGAAGAAAGATCATAGTGTCATTGTTACAAACGCTATATTAAAGTTATATATAACGGAGGAAGTAAAACTTGTCAGGTCCCACCCCTTCTCTGTTGGTCTATTAACATAAATGCTTCCTCAGTTTATAAAAGAAAAATAGATTGTATGAAATAATTTAGTGTTTAAAAAAAAAAAGGCAAAATAAACCATCAACAAAACCAATAGTCATCCTTAAGTTTAGTTGGATAGCTTCTGTTTTATCCATTTATGCACTGAAAATATATTTTTATGCATGATTTTAAATTTCATCAGGTTTGAGCATTGCTGTTGTCTTGTCTTAACCCCATTCCACAATTGAGCACCACAACGTGACACACAAAAGTTTAACAATTGTATGTGTGACCTATAAATCTTAAAATTAAAATGGCCCCTTAAATTATAATCCCCATCTTAAACTCTAGAAGGTTTTTGGTTTGCAGGTGGTACTGAATTATTCTGGGCCCGGTACATCACTAGTGGTGTTCAACAATATCCATGAATTTTACCAAATTTGACCTTAAAATAGTAAATTGATGTGGTCTAGTTTCCCAACCTTACAGATGATTCTTATTGCTATTTTGTGTACCTTAACATTAAACGTGATTTCTTCCATGACGTAAACCCTCTCAGGAAACGCTTTGGCAACCTCCTCCACGCTGTTGAAGTACTGCACCGGCTCCTTCACATCTCTGTCCTGCTCCAGAAGCTTAAACTGACCTGAAATACAAATAAAGACAAATCTGTAGGACTGGAATATAAACAAAGACGTACGTGAAGAGTGCAGAACTCTCTCACCTTCATAGTGGACTGGAATCTCTATTTTGGGCCCGATGACGTAGTGTCCCTCCTCCAGACTGTGAGCAGTGATCGTCGTCCACTGACGGCAGGAATGAATCAAGAGGTAGTCGTTCTCCCTGAGCCCTTCAACCAGCTGACCTGCAGGAGTGAACGCAGCAGTTATACCAAACAATCCAGGAGACAGGAGAAACATCACAGGAACACTGAATAATCCAGTTGAATCTTAACACAAGCATCAAATAGTATCACAGACACATTCTTTATGAACAGAAACTCACCTTTCATATATATACCTCTGGTTAGGAAAGTGATTTTGTGTTGAGTAGAATTTATTCATAGTTTATGATGTTCTGGATGAACTATTTTATCAGTTCAATGAAATATCTTAAGGCTTCATTATAATCTCCTCCCTTTGTAAGTCCAGTGTTGAATTACTGAGCACGCTCGGTCACTATCCTCCACAGACGGTGACTAATGCTCTAATCCATACCTCCCTAAAAGCAACGCTCCTGTTTCAAAGAGTCGATGTACCATCACAGCCTCACAGCAGAGGCTCAGCAGCATAACAGAAGACAGGATGGTGCAGAAAACTAAAAATAAAACATCCGCTGAGATAAAAAAAAATCAAATCTAAACACAGTCAAAGAGCATCGCCAATAAAATGTGATAATGTGAGGGTAAATCCACAGACAGTCTTCTGTTGGCTTGGTTTTGCATTATTAGGACTTTGACAGTAGAATCCATTTTTAAACTGGGATACAAAATACTGTAAGTTTGCTGAATTCAATATGCCAATACTTCCTAATATATTGAAGCAAATACAATAAATTTAGGACTGTCCAATTAAAGTAATGAATTAAAGGCTCTGTAATAAACAAATCATGACTGTCTGACTTAATCACAATAATTACAAACAACTTTTAATGCAGGCAAGTACGTTTTAAGCACTGTGGTCTAAAAATAAGTAATCAAATTTTAGTCTGGATATAATTACTGCCGTCCTTATTTATAATAATTAAATAATCAAAATAAGTTGTGCCACATGACATGTCATTTTAGCAAAGTTTGAGTTTTTTTCAATTTACAATACATTCCTGTATTGCCTGTTCTTTAATGTTAAAAATTATAGTGCCATAATTATATACGTTTAATTAAAGCAGGTTATGATCTCTATATCTATCAAAAATAATCACGATTTTTGCCACGATCCAGCCACCTGTTGTGACCCTGCTTTCAAACCCTCTATTGCAGTCAGATGAGGCAAAGCCATCTATAAATTATATCTTAATTAATAAGAGCCAATCAAGTACAGGGAAAGTTTTTTCATATTTCAAGATCTGCCTTTTTAAATGATCCAAACCCACATCATTATCCCATTATTGAACATACTTGACAGATTGCATGCTTTTCTCATATTATACAAGCCCAAAACAGATATACAGTACATTTTTTATTTTTAAAGAACACCAACTTTTCCCACACTGCAACTGATCTGCTCCTCATTTTACAGCCGTCCATCTGTTTCAGAGACAGATGTTAAATAAAATAAAAAAAACATTGGAATCTACCATTAATTAGGATGTATTTTTAATGGGAGGTATTTAGTATCAACATCTGACAATCAGACCATTTGCATTAAGTATCTATTATGAGAATAACGTATTTTCTATTTCGGGGACACCAAGTTTGGAGAAACTAAATTATATCATGGTTGCAATATTGCATAATTTGATCATAAATCTAACAAGCTATATTTCAAGCCTATAATGTTATATATTTAATGATGTTAAGTCAGCATCAAATCAAAGGGTAACTAAGCCTTAAAGACTTCCTCTTCTGACCCATTAAGACTCAGTCATTGTTCCCCTCAGACGCTGCTCATGTAAAAGTGAAAAGGAGAAGTTTGAAAAGTACAAAAATGGCACAAAGCTGCACAATTGGACTAACAAGTTTATGTGATTAGAGACCACTCAGCCCCAAGTGATAGTTTCCAAAATAAAGCACCAAAAACTGGGAAAGGTTTTTATTTAGAAGGTAATCTGATACCACATCGGTGCCAAATATCGATGAACCATCATGTTTAATACTGTGACGTACGCTCTAGCAATTTTCACGACGTGCACACTTGAATTCCAGTTCACTCCTTTTGAACCTGTATTCAACTAAATAAATAAAGACGAAAGTATTTCTTGTTCAAACTGATAAACTTTATGGTTATTTTGCAATTATTCACTCATTTGGAATCTGACGCCTGCAACAAGTTCTATAAACTGGGACAGCAGCAACATAAGACTGGGTAAGTTAAGGAGTGCACAAAACACCTGTCTGGATCATTCAACAGAACAGGGGAACAGGTTAACTGGAAACAGGTGAGCGTCATGCCTGAACATAAAAGGAGAATCACTGAAAAGAAGTTCACCAGTTTGTTAACAAACAAATGAGCAAATAATTCAAAAGTTCAAGAACGTTTCTCTTTATCAAACTGTAAGAACTTGAGTGATTTCATCATCTAAAGCCCACGATATGAAAGGTTCAGAGAATCCCAAAAAACTCTGCATGTAAGCATCAAGGCCAGCAACCAACACTGAATGCCTGTGACCTGTGATCCCTCAGTCACCCCTGCATTATAAAGCAGCAACACTCTGTATATCACAGTTCATCTCTACATCTACAAGGTCAAGGTCAAACTCTACCACGTAAAGTCAAATATCAACCCAGAAACACCGCAGGCTTCTCTGGGCCCAGCTCATCGGAGATGGGCTGAGGCAAAGTGGAAAAGTCTGCTGTGGTCTGAGTCCACATTTCAGACTGTTTTGGAGATCATGGATGATCAGAGCAAAGGTCACAGAATGCATCTGGGGGGGAGGTTAGTGCCCATGGCATGGGTAACCTGCACATCAGCAAAGGCTTCATTAATGCTGAGAGGAGAGAGACCTCAAACTGTTGAGCAACTAAAGTGGAACATCAACAAGAATGTTAAATAGTTCACCTACAAACTTGAGCAGTTAGTGGTTCACAAACACTGTGCAGTTAAAGGAAAAATGATCAGTTTGAACCTTATATGTGTTACATGTTTTATCTTTGTTGTGTATTTAATTGAACTGAGGTCACAAAGGATCTGCAAATGTCAAGTCAGTTTTATTTCCTCCTTTGGTGCACACTGACAGTTTCATGGCTCTGTCCACTGCTGCGTGTAGCATGCATTATGATGATCAGTGGGACATTGGTTAGTCTCACTATTATTTTGGCATCAACATTAACATTTCTGTATATTAACCGCTAAAGTATTTGCAGGACATTTGTAGTAAAGACGCCACACATAGAAACGATCCTGAACTTTCTATAGTAAGTAAATAAGGCTGTTGGGATTCTTCATAAATATTGTTTTGCAGATATTCAGATAATAACACCCTGCTTGTCTGAGCCAGCAGCCACAGTGTGCTACAGACGGCTAGGCGTCAGAGCTAACGGCTAACTAGCCCGTTAGCCCCTCGTTAGCCTGAGCTCCGGTAAGAAGCACTGACCGGTGTCCAGCTTGACGATCTGCGGCAGCCGGTAGGCGCTGACCAGCTGGTCCAGCGGCAGGGACGTGCTGCTCCAGGTGACATCCTTCAGGTTGTTGTACAGCATTGTTCCGAGGTCCATCCTGCTAGCTCACATTAGCTGACTGCTCAGTTAGCTCAGTGTAAACACGGTCACAGACGGAGATGCTAAGCTAACTACGCCACCGGGGGTCCACCTGCGCCGGTGAGCGGCCTCTGCGACGGCGATCCGAGCATTTTCTCCGCTGTGTCTACGTGTTATGAAGGTTTGACGGTTGATGAAGGTGCATAGCCATGTTTGTTTAGCTCGAGACGGCTGTCCACATCGATAACGGAAACACGTCAGTGCCCTTTCACAATAAAAGCCTTATTTACATTGAGGCGCAGACGGAGAGCCAGTGAAGGTAAGATGCAAAGTTTTTACTTTCCTCGAAATATGACCGACTTTCGACACATTTACGGACAAATGTCGTCTGATACAGTTAAATTACATTGGTAAGATTGAAGGTAATGTTTCAGTGGCTTTACTTAATGCTGTTTTAATACTTTTAAGCCAGTTTTTAGACGATTGAATCACGTTACTTCTAATTAAATCACTCTACTTCGAATTTAATCTCGTTACCTCCTATTGTCTTGTACGGAGGGGGCAGACAATACAAGGTTTTCCTTTGTGCTTCTTTTCATAGATGGTTTTTGCTTTTTTTGTAGTAAAGTTCCATCTTTGATTAATAAATGGGACAAACATTGAAAATGTTAAGCGAAAGCATTTTATTCTACAATAGGGTTGGGCGACATGGAAGAAATATATCACGATAGTGGCGGTGTCACTATCTCAATTTTATCTCCAATATTTTTGTACTCATAGTTAAGACATTTTTGCAAACAATCAAGCAGAACCCAACTTACATGCACATATATTCTAAAATGAACGAATAAGTAAGTCGAATTTTAATTAAAAGCTGTTGATTTAAAACTTAAACTTGTTTAATCAAGAACATTTTGGTTGATGTATGATTTTTGTAATTATCTGCAATTTTTCTGTTGGAACAAACATTAGGTAGACTATTTTCTGCTATATGAACCATTTTATTAAACCAAAGTGGGATTTTTTTTGACTCAACTTTATGGTTATGATTTAGCTGTTTTGTTTTTAAGTCTTTTTCAGTGTTTGCACTTTTTAAAACCTATTTATAGACACTTTTTTATCCTCCTGACTACTTATTTTTATTCTAATTACATTTTGATTGTTTTTGCACTGATTTACCAAGTCAGATTCCTTGCATGTGCAAACATGTTTGACAATAAAAACAAATTCTGATTCCGATGTTTTAATTCAATGCTGAAGAAATTATTTTAAAAAGAAACAGACTTGCATCTCAGTGTAAAGTCAGTCCTCAGGATTTATGCATGGAACTTTTGAAGGAGACCGAACAGAATATTTGTATCAATAACAGTGCAAATCTGCTGTGACAAACAGGAATATAGAACTAAAATAGACAGATAGAACCCCATGAACGACAATCTCTCTGTTTTAGCAGAGCTTGTTAAATTAAAGTTTAACAAGTTGAAAAATGTGAACTTGCAGGTGATGTCATGATGTCATCAGTGTTTTGTGGGTGCGTGACGACACCCATGACCATTTGTTTTAAATCCAGTCTACAGAGGAACATCCATGTCCGTGTGGAAACATTAGTCAGTGAGGATATTAGTTCCGCCCAGACGGACCACAGAGAACTGACAGACGACGCGGCTGCAGGGTCTGCAGTTATCTGTGGTTGGTAGGTGAGTGATAAGGATGCAGATGGAATAATGTCATCTAACACATCCTGTTAAATGATATGATAGGATCCCTGTGAAACCCGAGCAGGCGTGACATCACTGAGCAACGGTGACAAAATGAGCAATTTACAGGCTATGGGACTCGGGTTTGCAACGCAATCTTGGTCGCCAAGCCGTGCTCAGTGTGGCACCCCTTAACAGTCATCGTCTGTGTGTGTGAACACATAAAAATGTAAAGACATCCTCATTAGAAGGTCATGGTCAAGATCATCCTTTGCTTGTGAAAACAGTATCTCAGGAGAGCTTTTACTTGTTTTGTCAAACTTTGCTTATTCAGCTTTGATTATTTTCCATCATGTTCAACACTTGTTAGTGAGCTAAAACTCAAAAAGTCTGCAGGATTATTTTTAAATTCACTGCAAACTTCTTCTGAACAAACTGGTCAGACTCTTGAGGGACTGGGCCAAGTGTTCTTGGGCCTCATGGTCATCTCTTGGTTGTGAACTTGATGTGTTCAGAATTTTAGGAATTTCAGAAAAACTTGACTCTTCACCCAGACGATGAACTTTTGAATTAGTAGGAATAAAGTCAGCATCCAGCATCACTCTCTGGTGATGTGGACCTCACAGTGGTATAAACCACCCTGCTGTGCCTGTGTTTGAAATAGAATGATTTTTTAAAAATATATTTTTATACATTATTTATTATTTTAAGTTAGTTTGTTCAGGGGAATAAATTGAAATTCTACCCCTTTTAGATTTTAGTCTAATTGATGCTGGAAAAGTTTTAGTTTTTAATATCAAGTAAACTAAAATAACCCATTGCGGTGCCAATGTAAATGTAGAAACGATGACCGTGTGACTCACTTCCTGTTCTGGTTGGTTCAAATCCAGAGGACTTCCTTAATTTGCTCATTAGTTCAGACTTCTGTCAAACTGTCACCATGTCCTTTTTAGACACTCTGCGTCAGTGGGACGAGGCTGTGACCTGCGTGGACCAGGGGGATCTATCAAAAGCTCTCCAGATCTTCAACTCTATCCAAGAACCAAACTCCAAAATCTACTTTAACATCGGCTGCCTTCACCTCGTGAACCAGGACCAGGAGTCTGCAGAGAAGGTGCGCGTCTCCACGCTACACTTCAGATCCTGTGTTTTTATTTTTGTATGATTTGAGGCATGGCCTGGTCTGGATATGGACCATGAAGAAATTTAAAAAACCCTCGTTTACTATCTGTCCGTACAATTCACTGAAAAAGGAGAAGTTCTCTGCTTCTCTTCAGAGGAAGTTACAGAAGTTTCTTTTTATTTCACAGGCTTTCGATTGCAGCATTGGTAAAGACGAACATCTGGCCGTGGCCTTCTTTCAAAGAGGAATTACATTCTACAAAAAAGAAAGGCGAGACATCTAATTTCATTTTCATCCTTATGGACCATTTTATCACTTTTTACACCTAAATGTGACAGAGTATACTGATTACTGCTGATTTAAAACCGCACCGTCACTGTTATTATAGAAGAAAGCCTTAAAGAAACATCATTTCAGAAAACAGCTTTGAAGGAAAAACAAACGATTAAAAATCCCAAGCAAACTCTTAAAAGCTGTTTAAACTGCTTAAATACATTTTCAGCATGCCAGCATCAACGTATTTGTGCAGTTTCAATGTGTGCAAGAGTTTCATTGATATTTGTAATCATGAAAAGCCAGAAAATATTAAAGTTTTATAAATTAAAAAAAAAACTACAAACCAAACTTTGCCAAAACTAAAACTTTGCCCTCCCAAAACTTTAGTGAAAACAGTTTTCTGGACAAACATGGTTGAAAACATTCTGTTAAGATGTGAATGAAAATGTTTGAAGAAGAAAATGGGCTGAACAGTTGTTTTCATTTCCAGACATCACTGATGAAAAGGGCTGATTTGTAAAGTGGGCTGCTGTTTTTAGTACCAGTTTCAGTGATAATGACTTTCAGTCAAAAAAAAAAACTGAAGGTTGTTGTGAACTGACAGCATGTTTGTGTGAACACATAAAACACTCAGACTGCGAGCCTCGTGTTTATCCTCAGGAGAGCACTGTGGACCAGTATCTTCTCATTTTTACCAGCAAACATGAGAGTTTGTGACAGCCTCTGTGTTATTGTTCTTGATCTCTAAACCTTAATCTCCATTTTCATGATCTGTTAAAATAATAAACTGTAATTTCTTTTCATAGGTTTGAGGAGAGCTTAGGGGATTTTAAACGTGCCTTTAAAACGCTGAGAGGAAACCAGCTCATCGATTACAAAGCTCTGGGCCTCAGATACAAACTGTACGCCTGTGAGGTAAGAGCTCCATCGCCTGCTCCCTGGCTTCAGTTCAGAGTGTGGCTAACACAGTGTTACACAGTCAAACCAGAGCTGGACTCTTACATGAAGGCAGTGAAAGTAGGGCTGGGGAATATGGCCTTAAAAAGTCTCTGATGTTTTTCAACAGCACACAGTTTTTGATTCAAATAGATTTTTTTTACACTCAAAAAAAAAAGCTTCAGGTGACACAGAAATCAAGAGCCAAGCTTTGTCTTCATGTTATCAGAATATTTGACAAAACTAAACAGAATTACCCTCATATAGTAAAAGTGCATGTCAAAACTGTTGATCATGTAGTCAGCAGATCTGACTACATAAACACAGAGTTTTAACACGGGGCTCTCTAAACAGTATTTAATCTCATTTTTAGAACAAATACAACCCGTGCAGAACCTGACTGTGGAACCCCAAAAGATTTATACTTAAATAAATCAAAACAACATTTTGAAATAGATAACATTTTGATAAATAACAGACAAATATATAATATGGCCATTAAATTGTAAAATAGACAATATTATTATGAAATGTTTTATTATTCTTTGATATCAAATTATTATTATGAAATATTTCATAGTGATTCTTTTAATAATTTCATACTTTTTAAAATAATGTCTTTTTATTTATTTTTTCAAGCTTTTATAAGATAAAAAATGTTTTTTCAAAGTCAGTTTTTATTTCAAAATGTCCTTTTCCACCATGGCCTTTTTATTTCATAATGTCGTTTTTCAACAGAATGACTCGGTCTGTCAATCAAAGTACGTACGTTTCAAACGTTTCATGCACTCGTGTTGTCAGCCTTTCAGGCTTCTTAGCGATAGCGATAAGTCCCCACGTTTGAATCGATACTGAAAGTGCAACAGCCATGTCTGTGTAAAGGATCTATCACTTCACTGGCTCCGCTTTACGTGCTTTGATTGACAGACCAAGTCATTCTGCTAAAAAACGACATTATGAAATAAAAAGGCCATGGTGGAAAAGGACATTATGAAATAAAAATTGACTTTGAAAAAAAGTATTTTATATTAAAAAGGCTTGGAAAATAAATAAAAAGACATTATGTTAAAAAGTATGAAATTGTTAAAGAATTATTGTGAAATAATTAATTATAATAATTTGATATTAAAGAACAATAAAACATTTCTTAATAATATTACCTTATTCTACAATCTAATAGCCGTGTTATATTTGTCTGTTATTTATCAAAATTGTATTTACTTCAAAATGTTATTTTTATTTAATTAACTATGAATCTTTTAGGGTTCCATACATGACAGGGCTGAAAATAGTTCAGATTCATTGATTTCTATTATTGCCCAGCCCTTGGTGAAAGCCAGAGGATGAAATCAGGCTTCGGTTTAGAGAAAGTGGAGAGTAAAAACCACAGCTGAAGAATATACGAGAGATCAGCTAACCGCACCTCTGGTGAGGAAGTGAGGACTCATGTGACCAGCCGAGACACTGATCCAATTTTAGACACTTTCCCAATGTATAACCTTTAAAACACCAATTATTGCCTCCTGTACCAAACTGAGCTGAGCTGGGCTGCTGGAGACGCCCATAAATTAATTCTTTGTTTGGTTTACTGTCCCAGACTCTGCAGACCTGAAGTACATTCACACAGTATTTATGATTTACAGGTGAACTTTTCCCTAATAAGACATTCTTCACTCCATGGTTTAGTTCCAGGGATGTAAGTCACCGTGTTAAATCAAAATGAATGGATCTGTAACCCGTCTGTGTCCTGCTCCAGGTTCTTCATAACATGGCTCTGTCTGAGGCTCAGCTGGGGAACTGGGAGAAGGCTCAGGAGAACCTGGTCAAAGCTCTCGACTTCAAGACCGAGAGCAAACTCAACCTCATCGACAGAGCGCTGCAGTGTGTACTGGTCAGTGAACGTGACTCCATTTGTCTTAAAGAGCTGTTTTTTATTTGACTGGCCTTTAGTGAGTGTAACATCCTGACGGGGTGTTTCAGTGCCTCTCTCCTCCATTAACCTCAGACGTGAGGAGAAGGACTGATGCCACATCATTCCAGTTACAAACACTCTCCAGTTACAGGGCTAATCTGAGCCAGTATCCAACCACAGGACCATTAATCAGATCAATATTTGTACTCTAATGCTCAGAGCTGAATGGCATCAGCACTGAAAGTTTATTAGGCACTGTGTGATCATAAATGCTACTTTATTTTAAGGCTTACTTTGTACATTTACTCTGTTGATCTGATGTCTGTACAGAAACAGAAACTCTTCAAACCGGTGGATTTCCCGCCCAACGTTCTTTTTAAACCAAACAAACACTACGTGGCCGAGCTGGAGAAGAAGGACTACCTGGGCAAAGCCAAGGTAGGACTGTTGCTGATGGAAGCTGTTGGCGGATTAGTTATTTTACCTATAGAAAATTATCAAAATCATTTTTTCTAAAAGCCTTGATTATTTTAAATGATACCTTTACCTTTGAACACTCATCCTGAGCATTCTTTGATGGGAGTGAAGAGGCAGCAGATGGACTGGTCGCAGTTATCCAACGCTTTAATTATTATTTTAGTCAAGAATGCACAGTGCAGAGGCTCTGGGTTCAAATTATGCACCTCTGACAAGCATTCACTGCTGAGGTCAGTTCACGAAGTCTGAACCCCGACTATCTGTCCCTGCACCCTTGTATAGGCTAACAATGGTTTTCTGATATTGAAATATGAATCTTTGGGTGTTGTCGATCTCTCATTGGTTCATATTCCTCATCTGCACCAGCCTCCAGGCTGTGCTAATCATCCTCTGGTTCTTGTTGGTTATTATTTCCTTTCCGTTGGTTATTCTTTCTCTTACGTTGATCACCAGGCGGACCTAATCATGCAGCCTTGTGTGACTCTCCGTCAGAAAGATGCATGTTACCCCACACCCATCTACCTCAAGTGCTAATCTGACTCCTCGAGCAATCCTCTGTTCCTGTGTTTTTCTACTCTCATGACTGATAAACACTCCTCTTCTGATAGACACTCATGACCATGACTTTTCTACAGTTACAGTTTTCAGCATTAAGCAATACTTTCTTGTGTGAACACTTTTCTTCGTTTGCACTGAGCGGTGTAGCGCCTCTCAGGAGTTTCTAACCTTCTTTATCTGTTCTACACACATGGCTGCAAATAAGCATGATTATAAAAGTCTTCACTCTTCCTTAGATTATGCTTGCATAAAAATATAAATGTCTGTAAAATATACATGCTTGTATGATGTAATGACACATACTTTCCCTAAACGCATCAGGGAGAGCTTTGTGTGAGAGCAGAACACTTGAAGTGACTTCTCTGAAACTTAGAGTAATTAAAACTGTTTTAAATGTGACTTCTAAATCCGCTTTGACCTCCTCAGGTTGTCGCCTCTGTGGTTCCTCAGGACGACTTCTCTGGATTTGCTCCGTTGCAGCCACAGGTGATGTTTTTGCTCTCTTCTGCGATTGCTGACCAAACATGTACCTGCAGGTCACTTAATCAGGATCTTTCTGCAAATGATGCAAAAGTCTTAACGGTTGATGAAATTTCAAATGATTTTTGAAATTTCAGGCCTTAAAAAAATAAAAATAAAGTGTGATTTTACCAGTGAGAGTTCTCAAGTTTGATGTGGCCCATTGACTATGACTGTCTTTTTAAAATTTATTCATTTTTTTAAAGGCTGCTTAGCTCCAAACGTACCTCTTTTGAGGAAACAGGAAAAAAGGCTCATCATATAAATACATTTTTTATTTTACTCAGAAAATGTGTTTTTTTAATACATGAAACCCACTCACCAATGTGGAGGCTGATCAGTGGTGTTGTTGCTTTTTTGTGGTTATTTTAAATTTTTGCTTTATTTTTTGTAAACATAGGTCAATTACTTTACAGCAGAATAACTGCAGAATAAAATTAAATTTTAAAAACACACGCAGTGAGCACATGCATGTCTTTCCATTCAGGTGAAGGAGACTAAGAAATAAGAAAAGGGGAAATGATTAATCCTGATATTCCCGACCATTTTTTGACCTATTCTCTCCTCTTTTCTCTGCTAACTAAAAAGTCTTACAGAGGATATAAGTTAAAATATCATTTTAGAGTTTGTGACAGGAAAATTGTTCTAGAGACAGAACATAGCAATTTTTTATTTACTTGCAACCATGAAAATCCCCAGAGATATTAATCTTTTAACTGAGACCTTCAGGGACTGATGTTGAAGAAAAATAAATTTGCCCTTAAAAACAAAACATTAAAAGTGTCTTTTTTTTCACATGTTTTAGCCTCTCGCTCATGCCTGCATCGCTGTCCCTCTTTGGAAAGAAACGTGACTTCATATCCTGCTTTGTGTTAAGATTTAGCTCGCTGAAGTGTTACGTTTGGGAAGAGCCTCAAAAAGTGTTTTTTTTTTTTTATGTAATCCACTTTATTTATTTATTAAGCACCTATTAAAAACAACTTAGCTAACCAAAGTGATGCACAGTGATTTCCAAAGTAGAACGACATTAAATAAAAATAAATAATTTAAAAATGAACATTTAAAGCCTAAAAATAAAGTACTATTATATCAGGGTCAGGAAACATTTAAAAGCACAGGATGACTTTCTAAAAATAAAGAATAAATGCCACTTGAGAATAAAAACAGAGACCATAGAGATTTCATAAAGTAAAGGTTTAATTTATTTATTTGTTCTGCAGTTCAAACGTGTTGATTTTTCTCAGTAAAAGGAGTTTTAGAGGCAGAAAGTCTATGCCAGGCTGAGACATAAAATGTTTTGTTTTTCTTTCTGATGGTTTTTGCATGTTAAGTAGAAAGAGCATTATGGCAGAGGTTATGAGTGAAAAAGAATAAGAGGATGAAATCAGCGGAAATGAAACAGAATTCAAATAAAAATGTTTATAAGAGGAAGGAAAAGCAAGGATTAGGTAAGTCAGTTTGACAAGGTCCACAGTCACAAACTCTCTGGCAGAAGCTTCTGGGCTGTCCTGACATGCCGGAGAGTTTTTAGCTAACGTCCAAAACATGATGGTTTGATTAGTGTTTTTGTTTGCACCCACAGGTAGAGGAGAACCCGGTTGGTCCAAAGGAGCCTGAAGTTCTGAGGTACAGCAGTCTCTTAATTAAACTTAATTATGATTGTTGATATTTTAGAGCAGAGTCAGATTATTGAAATTGAATAAAAATATTATTATATTAAAGTATTGATGGGTTTTTTTGTTTTGTTTTCTTCAGTCTCTCAATACAACAAATTTTAAGACCACAAAACATTTTTTTCAACGGAAGTGACTAAAACAGCACGGACAGAAGCTTTGTGAAAAGCACTATGAAATTTGATGCAATATTATTATAAAGCTTCTATTTACAATTGTTTTAATCAACAAATAAAGCTACCCTCCAGTTATTTATAATACATGGAAAAGAAACAAAAAAGAAACCCTAACTAATACAGTAATATAAATCATTAATTATAAAACAAAAACAAATATCAAATATTTGACAGAATCATTTACATTTCAGTCAGTGTGATGATGTCTAAAGTCTACAGCAGGAGGCTTTCAGGGACACTCAGATGAAGATGTTCGACCAGCTCCTCCAACATCTCAGAGAAAAAAGCCGTCTGTCCATCAGCCGGAGCGTTGGTGCTCTGCTCGGTCAGTAACTTCTCCACAGGTGACCTCATGTGGTGTCTCCTCAGGGCTCTGGAGGGAGAACCTCACATCGTGCTCTTCGAGTTTGTCCCTGAGACGAGTGACGAGCTCGCCGTGGTGCCCGGGAACGTCGTGTTCGTCCTGCAGAGAGGAGCCGACAACTGGGCGTCTGTGGTCTTCAACGAGAGGGTGAGAGAGAACTCCAGGTCCAGGTCTTTGAGCAGAGGAACCATTAATGAGGGCTCCTAACAGTCCTGGTCTTTGTCCTTCACAGAGGGGCCTGGTTCCCTACAACTACCTGGAGCGTCTGTCGCTGGCCTCCAAACAGAACAAGGTGAGCACCTGATCTGAGGTAAGAGCCTGATCTTTGGTGAGGACCTGGTCTATAGTGAATACCTGGTCTTTGGTGAGGACCTGGTCTGAGATGGGGACCTGGTCGTAAGTAGTAACCTGGGGTCTGAATCAGAGTAAATCTGAGGTCTGATGTCCTGCTGACTCTGCAGGTTTAGAGCTGATGGCCTCTGCTTTTCTCCCAGTTTTAGACCTGACAGGAGAACAGGTACAGTGACCTAACAAGAGAACAGGTACAGTGACCTGACAGGAGAACAGGTACAGTGACCTGACAGGAGAACAGGTACAGTGACCTGACAGGAGAACAGGTACAGTGACCTGACAGGAGAACAGGTACAGTGACCTGACAGGAGAACAGGTACAGTGACCTGACAGGAGAACAGGTACAGTGACCTGACAGGAGAACAGGTACAGTGACCTGACAGGAGAACAGGTACAGTGACCTGACAGGAGAACAGGTACAGTGACCTGACAGGAGAACAGGTACAGTGACCTGACAGGAGAACAGGTACAGTGACCTGACAGGAGAACAGGTCAGTGACCTGACAGGAGAACAGGTACAGTGACCTGACAGGAGAATAGGTAAAGTGATCCGACAGGAGAACAGGTCAGTGATCTGACAGGAGAACAGGTACAGTGACCTGACAGGAGAACGAGTTCAGTGACCTGACAGGAGAACAGTTTCAGTGACCTGACAGGAGAACAGTTACAGTGACCTGACAATGACCTGACAGGAGAACAGTTACAGTGACCTGACAGGAGAGCAGGTACAGTGACCTGACAGGAGAACAGGTCAGTGACCTGACAGGAGAACAGGTACAGTGACCTGACAGGAGAACAGTTACAGTGACCTGACAGGATAACAGGTACAGTGACCTGACAGGAGAACAGTTACAGTGACCTGACAGGAGAACAGGTACAGTGACCTGACAGGAGAACAGTTACAGTGACCTGACAGGAGAACAGTTACAGTGACCTGACAGGAGAACAGGTCAGTGACCTGACAGGAGAACAATCACAGTGACCTGGCAAGAGAACAGGTACAGTGACCTGACAGGAGAACAGGTACAGTGACCTGACAATGACCTGACAGGAGAACAGGTACAGTGACCTGACAGGATAACAGGTACAGTGACCTGACAGGAGAACAGTTACAGTGACCTGACAGGAGAACAGTTACCGTGACCTGACAATGACCTGACAGGATAACAGGTACAGTGACCTGACAGGAGAACAGGTACAGTGACCTGACAATGATGACAGGAGAACAGTTACAGTGACCTGACAGGAGAACAGTTACAGTGACCTGACAGGAGAACAGGTACAGTGACCTGACAGGAGAGCAGGTACAGTGACCTGACAGGAGAACAGGTCAGTGATCTGACAGGAGAACAGGTACAGTGACCTGACAGGAGAACAGTTACAGTGACCTGACAGGAGGACAGGTACAGTGACCTGACAATGACCTGATAAGAGAACAGGTCAGTGACCTGACAGTGTTTAACACAGTTTTCTGTGGGGGAGTGTGGGTGTTCTCCATGTGCATGTGTTAATCTTCAGGTTAACTGGGGGCCTAGTAAAAGAAACTGCCAAAGTCTCTGAGACACATTAAGCTTCAAACCAAACTGACGTTGGCCCTCTGGATCCTCTGGACTCTAATGTTTACTCTGTTATTACCTCCAACAAAAGGGTCATGTTTTTGCCGTCCTGTGTTGGTTTGTTTGTTTGGGATTTTGTTTGTTAGTATGTCTTTAAGTTAGTCTTTTTATTTATTAACTTTGTTTGTATGTTGTTAGTTACAGTAAATTGTTTGTAAGTTTGTTTTTTTTATTCATTTATTCAGTTTGTTTGTTGGTTAGTTTGTACGTTTATACTTTGGTTTGTTTGTGGGTTGGTTTGATTGCTAGTTTGTTGGTTTGGTTTTTAGTTTATTAGTTTGTAAGTATATTTGTAAGTTAGTTTATTTGTAAATTTGAATATGAGGTACGTAGTTTGTCTGTTAGTTTAATAGTTAGTTTGTGAATTTGTAAGTCAGTTTGTTAGTTTTGTTGTTCGTTGGTTTATTTATTTGTTAGTTTATTCATTCATTTTCTATACCCCTTAGTCCCTTTCGGGGCCGGGGGGCTGGAGCCTGTCCCAGCTGTCATTGGGTGAGAGGCGGGGTACACCCTGAACTGGTTCCCAGTCGATCACAGGGCCACATAGAGAGACAGACAACCATTCACACTCACAGTCATACCTAAGGGCAGTTAACTTTTGCCCATGCGTGTGGGTAATTTATGTAAAACAGGGGTGGGAAGGTGGGTTTAAGGGAATGTTTTTAATTTTCTCTATGTAAAGCACTTTGAGTTGCACTGATTGTATGAAAAGCGCTTTATAAATAAAGTTTGATTGATTGATTGATTGATTTAGAGTCACCAGTAACCTAACAAACATGTTTTCAGTCTGTGGGAGGGACGAACACACAAACTTCACACAGAAAGGCCCCTGTCTGACCCAGGGATCAAACCGGGTACCTTCTTGCTTTGAGGCACGTGCACTACCTGCTGTGCCACCGTGTTGCCCTTGTTAGTTTCTTTTTAGTTGGTTTATTTATTTGCTTATTTATTTGTAAGTTTATTTGTTACTGTAGTTAATCTGGAGTCTGTCCGTCTGTCTGTCTGTGAACAAAATAACTCAAAAAGTTTTGGATGGATTTGGATGAAATTTTTAGGAAATGTTCAGGATGGGAAAAGGAAGAACTGACTCAATTTTGGTGTTGATCCAGATCAGCGTCTGGCCGCCATGACGAAAAATGCAATTTTCGTGAATAACTACTGAACTGAAATAGATATCATTATGAATCCAATTGCTAATGCTATGTTTTCATGGTCAAGGAATCTAAATATTTAGATGAAATAAAGGTAGGACTAATATTTATGGTAAAAATCACAATATGGGGGAGGACTGTGGTGCTGGAGGAGGTCTGCGCCCTCTGAGTGCTTTTCTAGTTTAATTGTTCATTCATCTTTTTATTAATTAGGTTTTGGATTTCTTAAAATTGTGAGTCAGTTTTCCATATTTAAAGATGTTTGGTCTCTGTTTTTATAATTGTTGTTCTCCATTAATTTCCCTTTTAGTTGAACATATTGTCAGTTTGTTATTGATGTGTTTTATAAGTTTTTCTTAGTTCTATTGATTCTACTGCGGTTTTATCTTTGGGTTGATTTTATTTCTACTGGATTGTCACTGTGAAGCACTTTGGTAAACTTTTGTTTTTTAAAATTTGCTGTATATAGAGAGTAGATTGAATTTTCAGTTTCATTGAAAGATTTTGAAGACCTTGTCAGAGATAGTTGGTCATGACAAAAGAGAGGAATTATTTATTCTGGTGTTAACCTGAATCTTGGTGTGGATCCAGGGTTTGTGGACAGAGAAGCAGAGGGCAGTCTCTCGGTATTTTTCACGATAACTGGCTGACAGTGTTGGAGATTTTTGGAGGAAGGTTGTGCTCAGGGGAAGACCTGCTGCAGTCTCTTCTCTCATTCATGTCGAACACACCAAGAATAAGCAGCAACCAGATGAGCCTGTAGCTCGGAGGTGGAAACGGAAGCCCTGAGATATTTCTATGGAAACAACAAGTGATATATCTCTGGTGTTCATCTGTGGCATTAAGAGCACAACAGTGATTATTACTATCTCTAATGTCACTGTGAGAGCCTACTTTTGTCTGTGATTCATAAATGTATATTCATCCTTTGTTTCAGGTGTTTTTCACACTCAGAGGAACAACAGAGACTCACAGACGCAGGTTTGCTGACTCTACTTTGACTTTTGTTCAGTTTCTCTCATGAAGACAAAAATGCAAAACCTGTCAGCAAATTCTTACGCTAAGTTTTTTTTTACTGTTGGAGCAGAAAATCCTCTTTAGTTTAAACTTTTATGAAGAAGAGCTGACGATCTTGAGTTCGCAGAAGAGCAGATTGTTTTCTGGGAGTTATGGTCAAGCTCATAAACACACTGAGACAAATTAAATTTTATACAACATTAAGTTTATACAATATTATTGTTATTTAACAACAATAAATGGTCTCAGTCCAGACCTGTGTAGGATCAGAGGATCAGTGTTGAAAAAGAAAACTCAAGATTGAACCTTTTAGTCTGGCTTTAGATTGAAAGGTACTTTATTGTAGAAAACTCAGTTTACTTATTTAACTGTTTTAGTTTGAGTTACGTTCAATAAAATTGAAGGGCTTTTACATTTTAGCCCACCCTGTTTTACTTTAATGAATGACTTTAAGTTATATCTACTTTTTAGTTGTAAGATCATGACTGATACTAAGTCTTTGATAAGTTAAGAATCTCTTTATCTCAGTTTTAGCTTTATATGTTTTTTTCATTCCTCTGTTTTATTCATGATTATTACTGTTATTAATGATGATATAGATTAGGTAAAGTCATTGTTTATCACTATATTCTAGCAGATGAATTCTTAGTGTGAGTTCATCATAAATTTGTGACAGTGTTTCCTCATTTCTTGTTTCATTTACTTTGTTTTTCTTTTGGGCTTCTGTCCTGTTGTTTTTGGTGTGTTTGCTCTTGTTTGTTGAAGTTTTGTTGCCTGAAAGTGCTTCAGAAATAACGCCTGATTGATTGATTGATTGATTGGCTAACTTCATAATAACTGCTCTGAGCTTGGATTTGTTCTGCCTTCTGTTTTATTTCCTCCCTCTCGTTTTCTCCAGGACTCTCCCGAGGACAATTCCTTCATCGTTAAAGTCCGCTCCACAGTCACCTTCGCCATCTCCATTCCTGCTGAGTCATCATTCGCTGCTCTTATAGAGAAAATCAGCAAGAAACTTAGTCTGCCTCAACGCGCCCTGACGCTGAGGTGGGTCCACATCATAAATATTGAACATTTCATCTGTCCAGGGTTTACGACCCAGCCAGCACAGGAACAGCAATCTTTTAACAAACTGTTTATGTTTGTGCTTTTATTGAACATTAAATGATATCTATGCACATTTTCCCTTTTTCCTCGTGTTTATATTTTAACTGTCATGACTGTTTATCCACATTAGAGGTAATAATGTCAAAGAGCCATAACGATGATTATTAAAATATTTCTGCTGGTTTCAGTTTAACCTCGGAGGAAACAGAGGAGAGTGTGATCGATGCAGACACGGACATGGAGAGAGTTTGGGGTCGAGCTAAAGGACGGCGGATCACGCTGTGGTGTCACTCCAGAGAGGTAAAAACACTTTAATAACATTACTGGTCATCATTTAAACTGCTCAACAAAAAAGTTAATTATTAAATTCATTTGTCATGAAGATGAGCAAACAGATATTTTATGATTCTTTTAAAAGCTGAAAATGTTTGTTGTCTGACCATATTCAGATATTTTCACTAAGTGAACTAGTCAAAGAGTTTATCCAAATATTTTTGTGTACTTTGAAAGCAGAAAACTCAAGAAGATCTCAGAAAAACTACTTCATACTGCTTTCAGGTACAAACAAGGTTTGCTGGGTTTCTGCTCTTACTGACCTGCACTGAGCCTTTGGAGGCTGTTTGACCTCGTCAGCCACCATAGTTGGTACATAAAAACAGAAATAACCACAGAAACATTTAAAAACATGAAGCTGAGGGGCTTAAAGGCTGCAGACTGAACACTGCTAAAGCTGCTCTGAACAAGGTACCTGAGAGAGATTAATAAAGTTGATGAATCAATAAAATTTTCTATGGAACAAAATCTAAAGTTCTTAATCATTTACAATTTTAACACTACAAACAACTTTAATCTAAAAAAAAAAATGACCGTGTTCTCTGATCACATTAACTACTTTAAGCCTGCAAAATGTCTTTAACTCAATTTAAATGCTTTTCTTCAATGGTTCTTACTTCTCTGTCAAGAAATATTCAGCTTTATATAAAAATGTTCAAATAAAACGTCCTCTAAAATGAAAGTTTAGACGGACGGACATACTTGAGCCTCCATGAAAGTGATGCACAATATCAGATTTCTGCAGATATCTGATATGTTGATATTTCTGAACACACAATGCTTTCTCAATAGCACAAAGTTGATAGAAAACTGACTTGTTGCTTTCGATGAGAGTCTGAGGGAGGAATTAATAAGAACAATCAACTCTTAAAAATGTTAAAGTCAAATGTTCCCGTGCAGTAATGGAGGTGAAGCACTGTGGTGCATTTGGCTGATTTTACTGCAGACATGTTGGTTGTGAATAACTACAGAAATTTCAGATACTGACATCAAACGGATAGTATGCCCTAACTGTTATCCAAATGTCATTTTAATTTTTGTTCTCATATTTTAGCTGGCTGATGAAAATCCTGAGACAGAGGTTCAGTTTGTGGCTCTTCACTCCTACGAGTCCACGAATCCAGAAGATCTAAACTTCCATGAAGGAGACAAAATCACGTTCCTCTCCAGAGGTGAGAGCGCCTATGTGAGGTTAAATAAACTCAGGATTATAACGGAAAGTATTTCAAACTCTTACTTGTTTCCTTTTCAGTGAACCAAGACTGGTTGGAGGGTCAGTGTAACGGGAGCACGGGGATATTTCCCGCAGCGTTTGTGGAGAAAGTTCCTCTCAGTGTGAAATAGTTTCATCGGCTTCACAGAAACTGAAGTGAAGGCGTAAAGAGGAGGAGCCACAGCTGAGGAAATGACAGAGAAATGATTGACTAATTTATTATAAAACAACCGCCGTTTAATTATCCCGGGTCCCCCTCTACAGACCTGCGCCTGTCCCGGGACAGTTACCTTAATGTCACTCATCCATCCATACAAGCAGAAATTATTCATAAATAATGTTTCATAAAACAGCTGCAGGTGTTACCGATGAGAGCTGAAGAGTGAGGACCTTCATCCATGAGGCTAGTTCAGCAGAAAACAGACATTTTGGTTTCACAGAAGAGTTTTTGTACAGCGAGGGAGAAAATCTGTTAAAATGGCCGCACTGGTTCACACTACGACTGATCCCTGGATGCTCTGTGAGGCGCACGCCGTCGTCTGTTATTGTCTAGAAGCCCCTTTGCAATAAAACCATCATCATGTGCCTTTACTGCAGCACCGTGACTGATGACATCCCATAATGAGCTAAAGCAGACCGGCTGCGTCCTGATGTTTGGACAAAGTGGTCAACCATGTTTGGTGGGATTTAATCTTAAAAAATTTAATTATAATTACATCTTAAATCAATAACCAAGTTCAAGCAGCTGAAGTGCAGGTGACCACAGTTAAATGTTCAGTTTAGTTTCAGTCACGACGGTGGCGACGGCGCTCCCTCCTCTTCGTAGGCGATGGCGATTCCTCTTCGCCCCTTCACCGCCTTCACCACCGGAGTCTCTCCCAGCTTCTGCTCCAGACCTCTCCAGCTCCGCCCGGCCAGGAACGACGCTGCAAACAAACACGTTTTTAAACCTAGATCCTCTTTATTATGACTGTATGTGTGATGACCTTGAATAAACGGATTTAAGCCTCTGATCGACTCAAACTCCTCTTTGTCAGCCAGTCCTTCTGTACCTGCTGAGTTGGTGTTCGCCACAGTCATCGTTTGATTCCTGAGAACGACAGAGGAGCCAAAAGTCGACTCCGCAGGCTCAGCGACCATCAGGTTGTTACTGCGAAGAGCTCCTGTGATTAAAGACACATCCGTCTCAGCGTCGCCATCCTGCTGATCATCGAGGGGAACGTGACTCCGCCCACCTGGTGTAGGAGGAAAAGGAAAATCACAGACATGCCAAAGATCAGAGGAGGAATGGGATTTCATGAGTAGATGACGGCTGAGAAGACTTCGGCCAACATGACTTTAGGCGTTAGAAAAAGCTGAAACCGTATTTGACCATCATTAAAAAAAGAAAACACTTTAAACCCTTGAATAACTGGCTCTGACCTGGCAGCAGGTGTCTGAAGTCAGTGACGTACTCCTCCGTCCACTCCCTGCTCCTGTTGCAGGCCACCTCCATCTCGAACGGCGTCACCACTGGTTTGTAGAACTCACTGGAGTCCAGCAGCGAGTTCTCCGGACACGCCACCAGCACGAAAATGTCAATCTCCAGGAAGTTGGCTAGTTTGGGGACATTGAGCTTCCCCATGGCAAACAGGTAGCTCTTCTTCCCGGCACGGCGGATCATCTCCTTCAGTCGCCCGATGACACCCAGGTAGTTGGCCACACCGAGCGTGCCCACCAGGATGCCCACCACGGCGGCATCCTTGGCCCGCTCAATGGCGTAGTATCTCTTCATCAGAGCGCGGTTTATGCTGGCCGACTCAGTCCTGCCCAAGTTTGTCTCGGGGTCGAAGGAGGAGAAGGAGCAGCCGTTCCAGGTCATCATGAAGTTGGTGAGCGTCGGCCCCTCCTGTCCCACGTAAAACATCCCGTAGTCTTTAATGTCCGCGCCACTTCTCAGAGAGAAACAGCGTCCAAACTGACAGATGTCCCCGTCTCCGTTTGACGCTCTGCGGTCCTCAAGTGTCCTGATCCAGCCGTGACTGTGGCACGTACCTCCTTCAGCCACAAGCTCTGAGAGCACAAGGTTTGGATACTCAGGTGAGAGGAGGGCGTGAAGGTCACCTGGACAGGAACGGGACGATTATTTAGAGCACAGAGAAGACGAGACAACAACAGTTTAAGTCTCTGCTTTGACACTAATGTTGATGATAATGCTTTATTTAGGGATGTCACAATGACACCTTTACTCTCTGATATGATTCTGGGAAATAACATTGATTGTTGTTTGATACGTCAGAGGCAAAAATGTGAGTTCTTCAAATTACAAACTTGGATTATTTTGATTACAATGACCACAGCTAAAAAAAGACAGTCCAGCACATTGACAAAACAGCCTTGAACTGATATCATCTTTACATTAAAGCATGTTTTCAAAAATTCTAATGAAATATTAAAAAAATAAAAAGTTTTTAAAAATGTGGCAGTTCTGAAGTTTATAAATTTTGTGATGCACTGAATATAAATAAACATGCCTATTAAAGAGATGGAAAAATTTAAATTTAATCCAAGTTTCAAAATTCTGTTTGACATGCTTTGAGAAATTGCAAAAGTTTTCAATTTAAAGCAGGTTCAAAAAGTTCTGATGAAAAAAAAAAAGATATGACATGCTCTTGAAATGAAGATAAAAGTTTTAATTTAAAGCAGGTTTTAAAAAATAAAGGATGAAATTAAAAAGGTTTGACCAGCTTTTTAAAAAATTGCAAAAGTTTTCAAGTTTCTGTTCATATTTTTTTGCTGTTTGAGGATTTTCCAGTTAAGTTTTGAACTGCTCAAGAACACCAGATGAAAAATTGGGGGACTGTTTCATCTCTGTCAAAACTTTTGGCCTCAGATTTCCACATTTAAACGAGACCCTGACAGAGTTAAAGTTTGAGGCATAAAAGTAGATCTGTGTGAATTATTTAGGAGTGGTGGTGAGTCAGACTCACTCATGGAGTGGACGTAGTTGACGTCGTAGAGGATGATGATGTGACTCTGCCTGTCGGGGTGAAGCTCTCTAAACGAGGACGAACACTTCTGCAGATCCATCGGCCGCCGCTCAAACACGTACATCAGCGGCAGCCGCGTGGACGGGCTGAGGCAGGCGGCGCCGTAGTGGATGATGCAGTCTGCACTGACGTGCTCTGCAGCGACCTCGTCCACGCAACAGCTGATCAACAACAAATAAAGATTTAGGGTGGAGGACGAGCACCGCCCGATGGTGTGAAGACCACAAACTCAAGAAACAAAGTTGTATCAGAAACATCTGAACTTTGTTGAAGCTGAAAACTTTACCTTCCATATGATGTGTCTCCTAAGATGTACGTGGTGGCCTCGCTGTTCCTCTCAATCTCTGCAGCTACTGCCACTGAATCCACCAGCAGGTCATCAGGGAACTGCAGAGCGACCTGTGAGCCACAAACATGTAAATATTCATTTATCTATTAATTTATTAGCTTGAAATCGAGTCTGTTTTAATCATTAATGCAGAAGCACGTCTTTGGTTGATTAAAAATCTAAATACAAAATATTTTACACCTTAATCGGTCCAGACAAAGACACAAAACAAACTTTAACTGCAGGATGAGTATCCTGGCCACTTCATTAGGCACACCTCTCTAGTATCAGGTTGGACCTCCTTTCTTCTTCAAGGAGTGGAAACATCCTTCAGAAATGTTGGATCTTATCTCGATGACAGCATCACAGAGAATCTCCTCCTCTGCCACATCCCAAACTATTGGATTGAGATCTGGTGACTGTGGAGGCCACTGCAGTGAATGAACCAGTGTGAGCTGATCTGAGCTCTGAGACATGGAGCTGCTCAAGTCTCCATCAGAAGATGGTCCACTGTGGTCATAAAGGGATGGGCATAGTCAGCAACAATCCTCAGGTAGGCTGTGGGGTTTGGACCATGCTCAGGTGGGACTGAGGGCGGGCCACCAGAAGCAGGCTGAACCACTGATCCAAGGCAGGATGGATCCATGCTTTATGATGTTCACACCAAACTGAGCCTACATCTGAATGTGGAGCAGAGATCCAGACTCATCAGACCAGGAGACACTTTTATGATCTTCTGCCGTCTGTTGTTTCCTGTTCTCAGCTGACAGGAGTGGCGCCAGGTGAGGTCTTCTGCACACTTTGGTTGTCAGGAGTGGTCAGCGGAGTCACTGACCTCTGACTGGATATTTCCTCTTTTTTAGACCCTTGATTTGGATGCCAGCCCATCCATGCTGATACTCCGTCACCTCTGCGCGCCTGACTCCAGTGAGTTGCTGCTATGTGATTGGCTGATAACATTTCTGTACGTTTAGGCAGGCGAAGGGGCGCACCTGTGGTCTCATGTTGAGTTGTTTTCAGCCCACACCTCACAGTTATTGACACGCTAACAGGCTCAAACGCTCTCACCCTTTTGAACTGTCGTCCCAGGATGAAGTCGCAGGTGTCCCTGATCTGAAACGACTCCTCCAGTTTCCCCACAGGTGTGCGTGTCTTCAGGGAAACATCCAGAACCTTCTGTATTACAGTTTCCGAGCTGCTACTGAACGCATCAGCCATGATCAAGGAGACACGCGTACCCTGGAGGAATAAAACATCACAGTCAACACAGATTATTCATCATTAATAACTGTAAATAAATAGATTTACTTATGACGTCATATTCATGTCCTGTTCTACCTCTCGGGTGGTCTGGGCGGACGTGTACGAACTTATTTCCGGTCTTTAATAATCAGTAAATATAATTAATTTTCTTTAAAATATTTCCAAGTACTCACAGGTCAGTCATGAAGGTAAATCCTGTCTGTCAGACCCACACGTGCAGCCTGAAGAGACTTCATAACATTGCTGCTACAGAGGAATCACTTCCGGGTTCTTCTTCTTCGTGGGGTATTCACTGCACGCTTGAGAGTTACATTCGTTCATTTACCGCCCCCAGCTGGTGCGGAGGACTGTGGGGGTCGATATCAATGTTTAAATCAATACTTTTTAGATCCTTACACGGGAATTCCTTCAGTTTTTTGCAAACAGAGAAATCATTCGAGTTCATGAACTGAAAACTGAAAAACTTCTTTGTACCTCAGACCATCAGACTGTACAGCTCCTCACTCAGAGGGACAAGAAGGAACGAGACTGAACACGGGTTCTGCATATTTGCCACACTTCAATGTTTCAGATAATCACACAAATTTTAGTATTGGACAAATATAAGGTGTAACACAAAATGCAGTTTATTAAAGATGAACTTATTTATTAAGGGAAAGAAGCTCTCCAAACCTATATGACTCTATGTCAAAAAGTAACAAAAAATCAGTGTGTATCTATACATATATATTTATGTATCTATACACACACACACACACACACACACACACACATATATATATATATATATACACACACATATGTATGTATATATAGAGAGAGATAAACATGCAGATATCTGCTGCTGTTCCCAGTCTTGCTTGAAGTCACAAACATATGAAGTGCACATTTTCTGCCTCCTTGTGCTGTGATGCTTTTACTTCTTTGACTTTTCATTTTCAAAGTATGTGGAGCAGAGCACGAGGATTTGATCAGAAAAAGACAAAAATTAATCTTAAAACTAATCGATTCTCCACTGGAGTCGGCTTTTCAATCCCATCCCGACACCTAAAGGCAATTTAGAGTCAGCTGTTAATCTGATGAGTATGATTTTGGTCTGTTGAAGGAAACAGGAGACCCAGAGAGAACTCAAGCATGCACAGGGAGAGCATACCAACGCCACACACCTGCCAGGGAGTCGATCATTAATGACAAAGTCATCCAGGTCAGTGTCCTGCTTCTGTTACAACCCAGCCTTAATCATGCATCACAAAGCAGCCACATCAGACTTTTCATTTGTACCCAAAATAAAATCTCTTCTGAATCTACAAATACCATTCAAACCAAGAGAAATAAATTCATTTTAAGATTAAAGACAGTCCAGATAAATAAATGTTTCAATAAAATCCACATAAAAACACTGTATGTGTCTGCATAGTGTTTTTATTAGTTGATGAAGTAGTTTCTGTTCAGTTTCCTTTATCACAACAATAATGGTGTTTTTCTGGAGATTTAAAAATTATCCTTCCACTGATTAAATCCTGCATCAGTTCAACTTAAAATACATTTAAAAAACATATTTAAAAGCATTTACCATCTGTTTTAAACAGATTTAGAAGAATAAAACTTCATTTTAAATGTCTGAGTCACATTAATCCAATAGAGAGCTTCTAGAATATACATGTTCCACAGGAATGACGCCAAAACTTCAATAAAACACATTCATATCTGTACATTATAAAACAGGCAGCTTAGGGGACCAGACAGAGTCCTGGGTGGGTGAGTATTTCAAACATGATTGTTCAGAATCTTCAGGTGGTTGTTTGTCCACGATCAGACGTCTGAAGATTAACTCCTCACCAGGAGATGAGAATTCAAGTGTTACCAGAGTTTATGAGATAGTCGAGCATCTTTGACGTTTACATCCAAATACGATAAAAACCGAGGACGACGGTGAGGCACGTGAACACTGAGCCTGGAAGAGAAAACATTCAACTAGACTTATTTATTCTGATTATAATAATTGAACATGTGTTTTATTCTGATTATCATAATTAATATTTTCTCTATTCTGATGATCTAAATGATCTTTTTCAAATCCTGATTATCATAAATGAACACGTTTCTTTCTGAGTCGAGGTCAGTTTGGAGCAGAAACATCCATCCTTCCTCTCGTCTCTTCTCCTTTCTCTCTCTAAAATGATGATGAACAGGGGAGTTGATGTTTTACCTGCCAGGTACTTGATGGTGTCCAGCTTGTGAGACTCCAGCATGGTCTTCAGACCGGCCACTTCAGTGTCGATCTTCATGTTGGTCTGAGTTAAATATCGCTCCTGCTCTGCAGTCTGAACAGAAACAGCAGAATCACTGAGCAGCTCCGTCTTAAAGAGACGATGAAAACCTCACAGACTGAAAACTTCACTGAAGGACAAAGTTACTGGATAACTTTCCTCTGGAGATGCATCTTTTACAATTAACTAGGGATGGGACTAAAAACCAATTCCAGAGAATTGATGACAAACAGCCAAAAGAATCACTGCTCTTCTGTTTAATTCCCCTATCACGTCCTCCTAGAGGTATCCGGCTCAATGGAGCAGCTTAACGTAACACAATATAACAGGAACTACACAACATCACACACACACAAAACAACAAACTAAGACATTTTACAGAATAGCAGGGCAATGGCTTTAGCACGGTTAACACTAAAAATGCTTTAGACTTGGTTGATCAATACAGAAAATCCACATAAATCTATTAGAATTAGATGAATACACTGAATCAGTTATGGCATTGACATGAACAATATCATCAGACCAAAAAAGGTGCTGCCAGAAATTGGCCTAAGAAGTTGATTACTGGCAGATCTGTAAATTTTCCAGATATTTTGACCATAAAAACTGTAAATAAAAGTCCCACATACTGGCTGTTATATGCAAAATATACAATAAACCACGTTTATTTGCTCCTTCATCACTGCATATCCACTTTTATGAGTCCAAAGACTAATTTATTAAAGACTAAAATGATTTGTCTTGCTTTAAGAAAATCCAATATGGTGCATCCCTGATTCATATCAATAGAATCTCATCACTTTCTATCCCTACTGGTGACACATCCAAGAAACTCCCGGATCTGGAACACCACCAACACCAGACCTCTTCTTCCTTGATCCATGACCAACACCCCTGCATTATGTAGTTAAAATCTGTCGAAAACTTTTTGAGTTATCTGAACAAAGACAGTAAAATGGCAGCAAAAATGAAACCTGCCTGGCAGGTGAAAACATGATGTGAAAGAAGAGAAGGACCAACAATGATAAAAAACGAGATCATTCATCTTTCACCATGTTCTTCAGGTAAAAAGACAAATGCTGAGTGAGAGGTCATTTTTTTAAATAAATTGAAATTTTAAGAACAGAAAGTCAAAATATTCAGAGATGGTGGTAAAAGTGTTTGAATGTTAAAAAAAAGAGAAAATGTGTGAAAATGTTCATGAGGAAATGAGAAGGTAAAAATATGTTTGACTGTTGTAAAGAGTTAAATTATTAAGGATACACTACTGTTCTCAAAGTCAAAACTAAAACATCCTCTGCGTCTCTTGTCCTCTTCATGCAGAAGCATTATAAAAATAATCTGTTTATTCATGACCTAATCTGCTGCAGCACCTTATGAATACACACCATCTCCATGATGTCAGTCCGTGTTTCCAGAAGCTTCCTCTCGTGTTCTGCTTTCTGAAAATGATAATATGAATTTAGAGAAGAAAGTTAGTTAAAGGCTCGTTTAAAACTCTTCTTTAGTCTAACTCAGCCTGTTTCTGCTGAAGCCTTCTAACTGAGATTAACAGTGCATCACATTAAATTAAATCCTGGTTAACTGAGACAAGGACAATCAGATTTAAAGGATAAGTTCGGTTCCTGCAGCTTTCACGTTGTTTATAGAATGAAGTAGAACAATATACTCACCCAGAAGGCTTTCCTGATCCAAACAGTGCTTCAGGAGATATTTAGATCCAAAATCGAGCGGCAGACATCCGTATAATGGTAGCACACGGGGCATGTATAGCGCCGCTCCTAAAACTGCATTAATCGGCCAAAAACTCATTAGTTTCACCAATATTTCATCATGGTCCGCTCATGCTACTCCTCCAAGACAGTCCGGGGTCGCTCCACCCATGTTTTTGTGACCATGCCGACCTCTGAACTGAAAACTTTCTTTATGGCTGCCGCGCATGTGCAGTACGGCTCGTTGTTTCAGGGGCAACCACCAGCTACTCAACAACTTTCTTCTTCCAGTTTTATGTAAAATGGATGAATATCTATCGGATGAAGATGTTGTGGACGAGAACTTTGAATATGATGGGTGTCCTTACAGTTTCGAGCCAGAGTTTACAGATGAGAAGCTCATCAAAAGGAGGAAGCCGTACTGCACATGCGCGGCAGCCATGAAGAAAGTTTTCAGTTCAGAGGTCAGCACAGTCACAAAAACATGGGTGGAGCGACCCCGGACTGTCGTGGAGGAGTAGCGCGAGTGGACCATGATGAAATATTGGTGAAACTAATGAGTTTTTGGACGATTAATGCAGTTTTAGGAGCGGCGCTATACATAACCTATGTGCTACCATTATACGGGTGTCCGCTGCTCGATTTTGGATCTAAATATCTCCTGAAGCACTGTTTAGATCAGGAAAGCCTTCTGGGTGAGTATATTGTTCTACTTCATTCTATAAACAATGTGAAAGCTGTAGAAACCGAACTTATCCTTTAAGTCAAAGGAAGAGTGAAGCTGCATGAATGTTCTGTTACTCCACTGAAACCTCACCATCTCCTTGACTCGACTCTTCTCCAGGTTCATGTCCAAAATCGTGTCCGAGCGAACTTTGTTCATGACGTCCTAAAGCAGAGGCGAAGCACAGCGTTAGAACAAGAACACAGAGGATAAAAACACAAATAAAACAGCCATAAATCAATATTTACATTTGAATATGGCTCCACACTCTAATTTAAGAGAATCAGGATTATCACTTACAGCCAGCTGGACCTTCATCTGCAGCAGCTGGATCTTCAGTTTCTGACAGAAAAGATAAAAATATAAAATTATTTAAAATAAGACAAAAAAGAACAGGAGAGGTGTGGATTAGTCAGGCCTTTTCTGGCTGAAATCAAACATGAGAACATAATGAAGGACAGAGGACTCATTCAGAGAAGGCTGGTGAGTTTAGGTCTCATATTTATGAAAATTATAACAATAATAAAAGTAACAGCAACAATACTGACACTTTTATTTGTGTAGTACTTTTAAAAACGGAGGATTACAAAACACTTTGACAAACAGACAAGAACATGCAGACGAAAAGAAGGAAGAGTTTAAACACAAAAGGAACAACAAAACAACAACAGCAGAAATTAGGGCTGGGCAAAAAATCGCTTAAATCAATTAATTCGAATTAATTTCTGCGGAAGATTTAAAAAATAAAAAAATCAAGATTTTTTTTCTTGCCTTAGTCCAATTGTAAGTTGTTGCAATTTTTGAAAAAGATTACTATTTTCATGATGGTCGGTCTTGTAAGGTTTGCACAAGCATTTTCATAGGCTTGTATTTGTTATTTAAGTAGATTAAATATTGATCAGAGAGTTTCATGCTAATACTGTAAAAATACCTCAGACTTTTAGTGTTTATGTAGACAAACCTGCCTACGTTTATACTACATAATCAACCTTTTATGACCCAGACTTTGACTTTCAAAGGGAAACATTTAGACAACATAAAGGCAAAACTTGATTTGTTTCATTTTTATGTCACTGGGAGTTTTGTTTCTTTTAGGGAGGAAAAAATCGATTAAAATCGTAAATCGAGTGTTGCGGAAAAAAATCTGGGATTTTATTTCTAGGCCATATCGCCCAGCCCTAGCAGAAATTAAAGCAGAAACTTAGGGAGTAGGGATACATACGTATGTACTGATATCAAATATGTTGATATTTAGGAACTCATACCTGAAGATCCTGATGTTGATATAAATATTTTTGGACGAAGTATGCAGTCTTCACTTCACTTAAACTGACCTTTTTTTTTTCTGTGACATTTTATTTGTGTTGTTAACAGAATGAGGAGCAAAAATTTTCTTCTTTCAAAAAACTTCAATGTAAACACGAAGTTCAATTGAGGAGAAACATGTAACATTAAGAAAGTCTGACGTTGCAGTCTGTTGCTGATTTATCGGCTGTAAATATCAGCAGAATATGTCATTCACAGAAACTGATATTTAAACTTTGAGCTATGACCTGATACCAATATCAAACAGATAATACTGCACGTCCCTGTTAAAAACACACATCAAGCACAACAAGAGCCAGTTTTTATGGCATAAGAGCCAGACAACGAAGAGCCAAGCAACAGAAAATGAAACATGACGACCAAAATAGAAGATAAAAACATAAAAAGATAAAAAAATCTGGAGAATAAGAGAGACTGAGAAAGACAGAAACAGACTGGAAACAACAAAGAAAGAAAAGTAATGAAATAAAGTAAAAACCCAGAATGTAAAAATCTACAAACATGAAGCAGAGATAAAACTAAAGAGACTAAAGAGAGACCAATAAAAAGAATTAAAGTAAAATATTAGATGAAAAGATGACACAACAGGCAGAACATATATAAAATAATAATAACGCAGTACTGCTGTGTTAAAGGAAACATAAAAAGCCAACAACAGAGGAAGGATCACAGGATTTATTCATGTAAAATCTGAATTATTCCAGGATTAAAACCTTCAAATCACCTCATTTTCTGTCAGTAGCGTGGAAAACTCGCTCTTCTCCAGGATGATCATGTCCTTCTTCACGGCTGCGATCTGGGACATGACGCGCTGCAGCATGATCTCCTGAAACACCACAAACAGTCTGACCTCCTCATCCAGGGAAATAAATGATAAACATAGTAACAATAATAATGATAAATCAAGACTTTAAATGATTGAGAGTCAACAGTGAGGAGAAAAATGTGACGCTGATCCTGAAAAATCCGATTACACCTGAACATCAGGCAGAGTTGCTGTGACTGAGTTTGATTTGTTCACCTGAAAAAGTCGACATGCAGAAAAACGACAGAAACTGAGGCGACTGTCGGCTGACCTGCTGCACTTTGGTGACCATGTCGCCGTAGATGACCTCCATGTTGGAGCTGGTCATCCTCATCAGGACTTTGACCATGACCTCAGCCTGCTGCGTGGTGAAGCCTGCACAGAGGAGCACGTTCATCCCATAACAACTCGACCAATCAGAGGCATCGTTACATGATTTCAAAAGAAAACACTGACAAACCGTTTTCCTCGAAGAGCCGGACCACGGCGTGGGTGTCAAACATCAGCCTGCTGCACTCGGGCTTCGGGGCTCCTGGTTTTACGTCGTACTGAAGGACCGGGACCGAGGTGCTCAGGTCTGAGACAAGGAAAAGAAGGTTTGATAAAAGCTTCACAACTCCTTCAGAGTGGAATTAAAGAAAGTTTCTTTCAGACAGCCAAACATATTTCAGTCAGAATGGGAATCAGAAAACAACTCCAATAAAGAACTGATAAGAACTCCTTCAAAGAATCGATATCATCAGTGATTTAGTTTGACAATTCCTTTAAAAAGTTCCTGAACAACCCTCTTAACAACTCCCTTAATGACTCTGTTATCAACTCCTTTAACAACTCTGTTATCTATTATCTAAACAACTCCCTTAATAACTCCCTTAACAGATCCCTTAACAACTCTGTTATCTATTCCATTAGCAACTCCCTTAAAAACTCTGTTGTCTATTCCGTTAACAATTCCCTTAACAACTCCTTTAAAAACTCCCTTAACAATTCCCTAAACAACTCCTGACTGATATGTGAATCCCAGACTCACTCTCTTCAGAGGTTGATGACACCCAGGATGTCAAAAATGTACCATCGCACTGACTGGGATGCTCGATATTATCATAATGCTCAGCGGACATTCAGTTTTTGCAGATATTTTCAGCCATAAAAATGGCTCTATATATCTAATATGATGACAGTGATATTGGCAAAATACTCAGATGCTCATAATGCATGACGTTCGCATCACAGCACAGGTACATTAAAAACCAAGGGTTTCATTTATTAAAAGATTGAAAATCCATTTCTGCATCTAACTGCTGTCAGCAATCACAAAAATGATGAAAATCATGATCAGCAGAGGGTTTTTGAAACACCAGTTTTTTGATAACTAAGATTGTCCAGAGGGTTAATAACACAATTATCTGCTGTGCTTAGACACAAATTCACATATTTTGGTTTTGTTTTGACCCTCCTTTATAAACCACTCTGTCTCTCTGAGAGTCCTTTAAGATGCTGAATGTACTTCAAAATATTACACATTTCTTTGTTTGGTCAAATATTGATTTATTTTAAGAATTTTAACACTTTCAACAATAGTTTATTTACATTTTGGCACTTCATCAAATGAAAGAATATTGTTTTATTTGATGAAAGCAAAGTGGATGTTTTTGATTATCAGCCTGAGATTTGTCACTGATTAGCTACAGTGATGATTTTGTTAGATTACCAAATTTTGTAACCTGACAAGCCAGATGGACAGCTCATTATATCTGCTACAGAAATATTTCTCTAGTCCATCTGGGTAGGAGTCCTTTGAATTTGTTTTCAGGGGCAGAACGTTAAAAAAAAAAACACAAGCTTATTTGGACAATCGCTCGCTCGTCACATTCATCACAGTCCTATCCACGTCAAGCAGGGTTGCCTCCTATAATGTTGCATACATAGTGGCTAATGGCTAACAACAGTTCCCAACAGTTCATGGACGTTAGCCATAGTGGCTAACTTAGCCACTAATAGCTAACAACAGTAATTGGCTGTGTCCGAAATGGCATACTTACGTACTACATACTACAAACTCATGTGTATATACTGTATACTACATACTATAAGTATGATTAGAATGCCAACCGTTCACACCGTAGTATACTACAAAGTGTCCCATGATGCATTTCAAACCTCCGATGACAAAAATCAGAAGCACACCAGCCTATCAAATATCTCTGTTGATTCGCCACACTTGAAAGTTCAGAAAATATTTTAGGCGAGAAAGTCATCACGTAGAATACCAAAATGTGGTCATTTGAGCCATTAAACGCAGGGATACAAATTTCATTTCAGCATCTCGGACATTCCGTTATGCTCGCCATTATGTTATCGAAGAAACTCACGGTCGGCTCCAAAACAAGAGCCCAATTTAAAAAAGCGTTAAAGAACTAAAAGGAGATAATAAAAGATGTTTTTATTTTGAAAACGGGAAGTTTGCTAGCGCAATGCATTACGGGGTTCGCAATGCATTATGGGGCGTTTGAGTGTGACTAGTATGCCCACCTTGCACACTTAAATTTTTTTCCAATTTTTTTTTTGACCAATAATGACCATTAGCCGTTAGCCGCTAACTTAGCTGCTAACAGCTAACGGCCTTATACTATCATCGAACACTAAATTATACCACACAGATGATTCAATAACACTTATATGTGACATGAACCTCACCAAAGACAACCCCTACAAGTAAGCTTCTGAGGAGGGCAGATTTCACTAGGTAGCCATGAGGACAATAGACTAATCGGCATGTCCGTTCTCAACTTCCAGTTGTCGTCACGTCCGCATTCTGCAGCTCCCACCTCTCTTCCCTGATTGGGCCGTTAAGAATTCAGCCAAGTGAATTCGTTGGACAACGGAGGCTGGCAAGACGGACCTGCAGGATTTCAGAATCAGGCAGGTCTGTCTGCTCTGCAAGGCTACAAATTTTGTGCATTCATAAAGGCAGAAAAAACTCACACTTTACCCCTTAAGGGCCTTTAAGGAAATTAGATATATTTTTAAGTATTAAACATGAAAGAAACTTTTTTTGTTTGGTCTTAAACTCCAGTCCTCGTTCAATATTATTTTACAGCTTTAACCCTCAAAGTGCCCGTTTATCACATAATTATTATTTTTTTTTAAATATATTTTTATATTTGATGAAAGCAAAATTGATTTTTTGTGACGGGATCATCAGCCTGATGTGAATGAATAGAAACTGAGGCTGAGGGACAGGGTTACAGAGGAACTAACAGGATTTTATATTTCTGTGTTTGAGTGTTGGTGATGTAGGAGCTGTTTTTTTTGTTTAGAGTTTAGTTTATTGTTTAGATTTTACTATTCTCAATCAATTAATTTTGATTCAATTATGATTACATATTTGTTAGTATTCCAGTAGTTTATCATTTCTTTAGTTTGGGTGTTTTGTTTATTATTTGTTTAATGTGGGCATTTGGGTTGTATAGGTAGGTGCACAGTAGGAACCAGCATGCACCTGGGTGGGCAAATGGTTTTTACCGGAGCGGGAGAGGCACAGGAATTTTTTGCTTGATTTTTGGTTAAATAAACCACGTTTTTGTTTAAACCGGACATTCGTTTGGACCTTAAGTTTTTCCCCATCCGTGTACACCACAACCCACGGTGCAAGAGTGGCCTTTTGAGCTTTTGTGAAAGAGTTTATTTGAAACTTTAAGTTGTTGTTTTTTTTTGTGGACCAACAGCCACTACAGGTAAAATAAAAAAAAAGAGTTTAGTCTGACTGTCAGGTTTGATCCTTTCAGTGAAAATAATAATTCAGTGTTACACTGTTGCTCTAAAATGAACTCAAATAAGCCCGTAGGTCAGAACTCCTCCTCTCAGCAGAAAAACTGACTGAACCAAGTCCTGAAGTTTCCCGGGACAGCCTGAGGGGAAATCAGACAGCAGCTCAGAGATTTATAAAAACTGTAACCACATGAGGAAATTACAGGAGATGTTCATATGAGGCTCACTTGTCAGGCCTGAGCATTAAAAGGAAAACAAAGCTCCTAAATAACACCTGAGAGGCGGAGCCACAGGTGAGGCAACTGTTTTCAGACACCAGAGATCAGAGGCTCTTCAGATAAGTGCAGCCGTGGAGTGTTTGGTAAATACAGAGAGATGAGGGAGCAGTTTCTGCTGGAAACACAGAGGGATCAACTTTGGAAATGACAGCCAAAAAACACAGATAGATGAGCGCAGATATTAACATGAAAGACTGGTTGTATTATTTTTATGATTCATTTAACTTTAGAGATTTATGATCAAAACTCTGTCAGAGGCCAAACTGAGGCCCAATAATCACTCTAATATTTCTGTGCTGTTTCTTTTATCACTGCTTCTGCCGTCTGTTTCTAAGCTGCTGTTCTTTGTATCTAAAATTTAAGTTAAAATCAAATGAACACAATGATTGAGCAGATCTTTGAAAGAAAAGGCAAAGAGAAGGTTCAGAGAGAATCCGTTTCGCATCTGTTTTGGTCATGGAGCATCAAGAGCCTAATAATCACAATCTTATTATTAACATAATACACAAACCCCAGTCCAATGAAGCTGGGACACTGTGAAAAACATCAAGAAATACAGGAAAGAATGACGTGCAGATCCTTTTACATCTAAAATCAACGAAAAAAACAACAAAGACGAGACACTTACTGTTCAAACTGAAAAACTCAAGAGTGTTTTCACAAATATTCACTCGTGTGGACTCTGCTGCCTGCAGCATGTGCCAAAACAGATGGGACGGGACACCTGGAGACAGGCGTGGACTGCAGCAGGTCAGTCTAGTCCCTGTTCAGTGGAGGCAGGCGTGGACTGCAGCAGGTCAGTCTAGTCCCTGTTCAATGGAGACAGGCGTGGACTGCAGCAGGTCAGTCAAGTCCCTGTTCAGTGGAGACAGGTGTGGACTGCAGCAGGTCAGTCTAGTCCCTGTTCAGTGGAGGCAGGCGTGGACTGAAGCAGGTCAGTCTAGTCCCTGTTCAGTGGAGACGGGTGTGGACTGCAGCAGGTCAGTCTAGTCCCTGTTCAGTGGAGACGGGCGTGGACTGCAGCAGGTCAGTCAAGTCCCTGTTCAGTGGAGGCAGGCGTGGACAGCAGCAGGTCAGTCTAGTCCCTGATCAGTGGAGACGGGCGTGGACTGCAACAGGTCAGTCTAGTCCCTGTTCAGTGGAGACGGGCGTGGACTGCAGCAGGTCAGTCTAGTCCTTGTTCAGTGGAGGCAGGCGTGGACTGAAGCAGGTCGGTCTAGTCCCTGTTCAGTGGAGACAGGCGTGGACTGAAGCAGGTCAGTCTAGTCCCTGATCAGTGGAGACAGGCGTGGACAGCAGCAGGTCAGTCTAGTCCCTGATCAGTGGAGACAGGCGTGGACTGCAGCAGGTCAGTCTAGTCCCTGTTCAGTGGAGACAGGCGTGGACTGAAGCAGGTCAGTCTAGTCCCTGTTCAGTGGAGACAGGCTTGGACTGCAGCAGGTCAGTCTAGTCCCTGTTCAGTGGAGACAGGCGTGGACTGCAGCAGGTCAGTCTAGTCCCTGTTCAGTGGAGGCAGGCCTGGACTGAAGCAGGTCAGTCTAGTCCCTGTTCAATGGAGACAGGCGTGGACTGAAGCAAGTCAGTCTAGTCCCTGTTCAGTGGAAGCAGGCGTGGACTGAAGCAGGTCAGTCTAGTCCCTGATCAGTGGAGACAGGCGTGGACAGCAGCAGGTCAGTCTAGTCCCTGATCAGTGGAGACAGGCGTGGACTGCAGCAGGTCAGTCTAGTCCCTGTTCAGTGGAGGCAGGCGTGGACTGAAGCAGGTCAGTCTAGTCCCTGTTCAGTGGAGACAGGCGTGGACAGCAGCAGGTCAGTCTAGTCCCTGATCAGTGGAGACAGGCGTGGACTGCAGCAGGTCAGTCTAGTCCCTGTTCAGTGGAGGCAGGCGTGGACTGAAGCAGGTCAGTCTAGTCCCTGATCAGTGGAGGCAGGCGTGGACTGCAGCAGGTCAGTCTAGTCCCTGTTCAGTGGAGACAGGCGTGGACTGAAGCAGGTCAGTCTAGTCCCTGATCAGTGGAGACAGGCGTGGACTGAAGCAGGTCAGTCTAGTCCCTGATCAGTGGAGGCAGGCGTGGACTGCAGCAGGTCAGTCTAGTCCCTGTTCAGTGGAGACAGGTGTGGACCGCAGCAGGTCAGTCTCGCACCCCCTGTCCCAACTTCTTTGACGTGTTGCTGGCATCAAATTGAAAACGAGTGAACATTTGGAACAAAAATTGAAGTTTATCAGACTGAACACTTAATATCTTGTCCTCGGTGTAGTTTAACTGAACGTAGGTCAATTTCTACCTCAATCCCAACTTCACTGGAATTGTGGTTTGGAGATGAAATGGTGTGATTTTATGATAAAATAAGATTTATTGTTTTTGTACTGCATTGTTGTTGTTGGAGAATGAGCTGAATTAAAATAAAACTGTATGGTGCAGCAGTGTGACTGATTGATAACAGATAATTATCTTTAATTAATGATAAATAAATAACCTAAGTCTCTCTTTGACTGAGAGCTGTTCACAGATAAAACTTTGCTTATCTGCTGTAGTTTTAGTTCCAGTGCTGCATTCAAGGACACACTGAGGTTATGACCGTTAATAAACGTGATTAGCTGTCGTTATTCATATTTACTAACAGTCGTAATAACTCTCTCCCGCCCACAGGTGCAGTCTTACCTCTGGTGGACCTCACACGGTCCATGTTTGGACCTTCAGCTCTCGGTCGGTGCCTCCACAGCACCGGCCTCTCGCACTGAGAACACCGTGGTGCGTTCACAGCCCCTGGCAGTGCCGGTACCATCGACCGTTTGAGCGCGGAAACGTCGTTAATCAGAGAGGAACTGATCCATTTATCCGGATTATTAACGGATAAGAGCTTAAACCGGGAGTGGCTCTGCTTCAGGACCATTTTCACTTCTGTTGTTCCGGCGGACTGCGCTTCTGTCTGACAGCTCAAGGGCGAAGTACGAACTTTGAACCAATTTTACATAAAGTTTGAGTCGTTAAGGGCGGGATCGGCAACATCCCGTCACCCTTCAAAATAAAGCTATTCGACAGGAAGCTTCTGTTCCATGGTCTTTTCAAATTAAGGGATAGATGGATACATGCTCAAATAAGATTACAAAATATATACAGTCCAGGCCATAATAATATTAATTATCATGAAAGATTAATTAGAATAACAACAATAACAAAATAGTTCAATAAAAATAGCAATAAAATTAATAAGAATAAATGATCATAATAATGAAAATAATCTCAATGTCGATAACATTTTTAAAAATCACAATAATACTATTAATAATAATAATATTGATAAAATTAACAGTAATGATGTTCTAATAAAAACATAATATAATAAGTCTCATTACAATATCAATAATAACAATGAAAATCATTATAATTATAATGATGATGATAGTAATAATATCATTAAATAATGACATTATAATATTGTAAACTATAATATATCTAACTTAATAACCGAGTTTTTCATCTGAGGCTTTTAATTATATAACGGAAACAACAAAAAATTTAATGTTACTTTCATTTTATTTTAAAAGTTTTTCAGTCTATAAAATAACATTTTTAAAAAGAATTAATCAATATGAATCTGGTCTATTGCTCAGTCGGAGACTATTTACATTAAGAACCAACAACAGTCAAATGATAATTGATTGATAGTCTATTTTAAATATTCACATAATTCAAATTGTATTAATTGTACTTTATTGTAAAAGAAGCTTGTTTAATTGTACCTTTTGCTCAGTCATATATCAGTTATATAGAAAGGAAATTAGGAATTACCTGAGTTATCTGATGTTAAATACTATAGATCACTATAATTGGGATGTCTTCAACTCTCTTTCTGTTGTAAAAACATCAAATCATTACTGATAATGTTCCATTTTTACACGAGTTTTATCAGCGTTCATAATTATGGTATCATATCAGGGATCTGTGTTCGTTTCTTTTACAGAAAATATTAAATCTATTGAGTGCATTTATGCTCATCTGCTCAATTCAGTGCGCACAAAATGTCAAATACACAAATAACTTTAAGTCCTATAGTTTGTGTGTCTGTTGCCTTCTCTGTGCGGTTGGAGGGTGAATAATAAATAAAATAAAAAAATAAATATTGCTGTTTGTCTTGTTGATTCTGATTTATGGTAAGGGGATGTGACTCTTTGTTTCAGCCTGTTTCATGAACTCCTGACTGGGTTTATTTATTTACTCTGAAATGAGGACGTGAATGGAAGCAGCGCTCTGTGTGACTGCAGTACATGTGTTTGACCAGCAGGCGGCGCTCTGGTGCCACTTTGGTTCAGCAGTGAGCGCAGTAAATTAATAAAGTCATCAGGCCTTTACTGCTGCTGCTGTCATAAAGACACAGTGACACTCTAAACAAACCAAACAGATAAACGAATTAAAAACAGGTCAGGGTCATAAAAGCACAGCCGAGACAACTGCAAATCAAAATCAATAACTGCAGTTTAAGAGTCTTGATTCTGAGGATTTTCCTTTTCTTTTCATTTTGCACTTTCAGATTCACCACTCTTTACAGCAGAGTCCTGCAAATACACACATGGTGTTTTTCCCCTTTCGTCACATTTTCCTGCAGCAGGACGTATCCTCATGTGAATCCTTTGACCAACAGAAACGTACACACAGATGTAACACTTTGCTCCTTATCAATGTGCCTCGATGCTGCTACATTACGGTCACTTTGTCACTTTACCTGTGAAAGTGTCATACCTGCTCATACTGCAGCTGCACCTCCTTAAGCTCCTGAACTTTGTGCAGCATTGTTTTTACACAGAAGTCTATTTAATGTAACTTAATTAAATGTATACTTTATCTCAGCATGTTCTAGTTTATGCTATTTTTTGCTCTTACTTGGATTTTGTTCATGCTGTATACAGCGAGAGCTGGGAAACTGTGTTTTAATTTCTTTTTATCATGTCACATGGTTTGAATGACAGTTGATCTCAGTCTGAGTGACTCTGAAAAGTGCACACTTTCTGAGTTTATGAAAAATTCTGGCATTCAGAAACCATAAGGCAACAGTTGATCATTATGTGACACACCTTAAATACGTGGACTCAGTACATATGTTTTTCCACATATTTGGCAAATACTGGTTTTGTGTTAAATAATAGTGTAAATATTTGATTTGTGATGCTGCAGCCTGATATTCATTTTCTGGAAATTGGGACTAGAAAAATTATGATTAAAAAAATCTTCACTTGTCCAAAACAAACTATTATAACTATAAAATCTGTCAGTAGTGACTAATAGAGATCTGAGAAAATTTTTCTTAATATAAAAAAAGCCTGTCACTGACTCTGTTGTCTGTACATACATTGTGTGAGTCATACCTTATTTTACAGTGATTTTTATTTTGCTTTTAATACTGTTGTTCTAAGTTTTGAACTGTTGATTTGATTTTGTTATGATCTTGTTACTGTTGTAATTTTTCAACTATTTAATTAAACTCTGTTTTTATAACTAAAGCACTGAGATTCTTTTCAGATGTAAAGTGTGTTACAGATAGTGTATAATAATAATACTAATAATACTAATTATTTTTAACATCATATATATATATATATATATATATATATATATATATATATATATATATATATATATATATATATATATGTGTGTGTGTGTGTGTGTGTGTGTGTGTTTTAGATCAGGTGTGTATATTTAAATATATAACAGTGTGAATAAACTGCAGAGATTTAAACACATATTTTAAAGTCTTTAGGCTGGATTGGATTTACCCCCCTTTTATTGTATTTATTTTAACAGGTATTTAAATCCCAAACATCTTCCTTTTTTGGATTCAAGTCTGAAGATCTGATTCAACTTTTTCAGTTATTTTCCAGTCAAGTCAGGCCAGAAAGAAAATACAGGAAGTCAAAGCTCCTGATGTTAAAAAATAAAAGTCTTATATGAATTTATAGAAATGATCTTAAATTGCATTGAACTTTACGTTGAGCTCTGGGTCTGTAGCGGCGTAATTAATGTAAAAAAAGAATTTCCTTTTTTCTTCAAATACGTGGTGAGTAAAAAAAAGATTCTCGGCTTTTTGCGGATTTGCTATATATTTTTGTATTTTTAGGATACTGTCAGAAAAAAACAAATACGTTTTAATTTCCCCATATATCTTTACCAATCAGATTTGATCTTGTAAAACACTTTAACAGAGGATAAATAATAGCAATCAGCGTGAATCCATCCTAATTTTGTCTAATCACTGGCGCTTCAAGTTCTGGAGTCCGGGCCTGGAGGTTTATTTTGAAGGGCATTTCCGGAAACAGCTCGTCCTGCCGGTGCTCTTGCCGGTTTAATCCTCAGACACCTGTTGTTAAGGCAGGACTCCGCTCGGAAACACTCATCAAACTGAGCGCTCATCACATGGAGGCTCCAGCCGGGACAGGGAGCGTCTGAGCCGGGACAGAGAGGGCAGCGGGGCGCGCTCCCGGTGCTGGATTTATTTCTCTTTCTGAGGATCATTTTAACACTTTTGGATTTTTATCGGATGAAATGTTCCAGGATAAAACAGCAGGTGAGTAAATCTGTCTGAAAATGTGCCAGACACCGTATGTTGGGGTGTTTAAACCATGCAGGATCACTACGAACTTTATGAGGGGACATTTTGGCGAACTGCGTTTTAACTTTACACCGAAACGCAGATTTTCGTTTCTAAGAAGTTAATCGTAACGTTTTCTCCGCGAGAATTCGCTCTGAAACACGTATTCGCTCCTTTAACCCGATTCGGGTTCACCAAACTCACGAAGCACTTCAACATCAACCAGACCCCACGTTCTTTTTAAGCAGTTTTCCCAGCTGCCGATCCGGAGCATTGTTCGCGATTTTGGGGTCACGACAGTTTTCAAAGAGGAGATTTTGTGACTAAAACTGTTTCCCGGTAAACTTGTCATATGCCGAATTGTTGGACCAAGACTCGGTAAATAACCTGGCTGATAAAATAGTTGTTAAATGTTTCTTTTGCCAAAAAAACTGAAGAAATGTAAATGTGGATGTTTTTAAGCAGTGGTCTCACATTGTTGGTGACGCGCCCAGACGCATGATGTGAAAAACCTTATAATCAGAGTTTAGCCCCCTTTTTTTACTTATCTTTTTTTTTAAACACTTTGAATGATTGGTATGTTATTTAGTGCACGCTTACTAACGTGAATATCCGCTGCCTAACATGTTTGCAGTGTTTTATGGGCACTGATGGCACGTTTGCTCTGCCAGATTGAGTTGGATTATCTTTATTGCCATTATCTTATCAAAATAAAGGACCCGTTGACTCATTTAGCACTGCTGACTGTGTAGGCTGTGTGAACTTCCCATTTACCAGATTTGTGATCTGCAGGCAGACAACAGCACCAAGTGCATTAATCTGTTTAAAATCAGCCTTCTGGTCAGGACTGGGCAGTATGGACCAAAAAAAACCCATCACATGATGGCCCATATCCCAATATATTACATAAAGTGATTAAATATAGATGTATATATAGATGTAAAGTGGTATGATAGCTGTATAGCAGTTTATGCATAATACATCCCCTTTAAACTACCAGAATAATGATCTTAAATCTTAAATATTAGATAGTATTTATTGATACGTGATTGAAAGCACTGCTGCACAATTTCAAGTCCCAACATGAGACTATTGGGAAATTCTTTATTGTGAATGATTAAAGAATGCAGACAAACTCGCACACACACACAAAACTTTGGTAACATTTCCGTTCAGTCAACTTGCCAAAAGAATCCAAAACTGTATTTCAAACAGATCAGATCTTTATTATATGATGACTGATGATTTTATGCCCTCTTAACTTTTTCATGATATTGCTTTACCGACATAAATGTGGATTTCAGGCAGCGATCGTAGGTCTGCCTGTTGTTTTGATGTTTCAAAAACAAATTGGTTGATTATAGTTTTCTTTTATCTTTGATCAGTTAAATCAATATCTATTTCAGCATCAAAACAAGACACCTGAACAGGAACAGAAACATCCATGGAAATGACCAAACTCAAATTTAATCCTTCTGTCAGTGGAAAACTCAGCCTGATGAAACCATGTTGTTCAGTTTAGCACTGACTCTTCATCGTTTGTGACCATCAGTCATCTAACACACTGACAGATAAACGTGGAAACGCAGCAGAGTTTGGATGGTTTCTTAAGTGCTTTACATTCGTCCTCTTTTCCAGACGCTGTCAGTCAAAATGTTATTTTCTCTCAGGAACCATCATGTTCTTAAATGTCCATCAGGACTGGGCTGAAACTTCATCTTTGAATTACAGGGATGAAAGATGTTGGCTTTTTGCTGATCTGTGATTGGACGATAGTTCTGAACCCATTATCGCTGATATTGAAAATTAACTTGTTGCTTTCAGTGTGACAGTTTTTTTATTGTTTGAGGAGCAAATTTAAAACAAGAAGAACAACATTTATTCTTAAAGAAATCAAAGTCTTGGTTTTTAAATGCACCCATGCTCCGATGATAAAGTGAAGCATCATGGTACATTTGTGTATTTTATGATACTGCTGCTGATATGTTGTCTGTAAATATCAGCAAAAACTCAATATTGTCTGTTAAAGATTTTTTAGGCAAATATATGCTGATATTATACCAATCCTGCATCTTCATTATAGTTGTTTTTGTTACAGGAATTTAGGCTATGAAAATCAGTATATTGTTTTTTAGAATAATTCATTTTGTAGATAGTTTACTTTCATTATCATGTTGCCTGTTTTAGTTTTTATCTTTTGTGCCCTCAGCCTTTCTCTTTCTGTTTGGCTGCTTCAGTTTGTCTGTTTTCACTTTTTCTATGATTTGTTTCTGTGTGTAGCACTTTGGTCATTTAATGTTGATTTTAAATGTGCTCATGAAAAACATCAGAGAGCTCCAAGTTAATACTTATGGAAATACTGCAGCTCTGAGCCTGTTTACATCTAAACTACAAACTTTTTACTGTGCCCATTAACCTTTTGGGGTCACATTGGGCTGGAGCCTGTCCCAGCTGACTTTGGGGAGGAAACAGGATACCCTGAACTCTTTGCCAGACAATCACAGGGCCACATAGAGAGACAGATCACACTCATACCCTAGAGTGATTTAGAGTCACCAGTTAAGATAATGAGCATGTTTTTGGTCTGTGGATGTGACACTACCTGGAGAAAACCTAAGCATGTACGGGGGGAAGGAGAACATCCAAACTCTACAAGGAAAAGATCCGACTGATCAGGAGTTGAACCAACAACCGCCTGAAGTAGAACCGCTGCAGGGCATCAATACTTCATCAGGCTCTAACACGTCGGCGGTAATTAAAAAACTGGGCGGTGCAGACGAGAAGCTGCAGAAACTCCTCGCCAAGAACAACTCCAGGTGTTGGCGGCAAAGGGGTGAAGTTTCTTTACGGCTTTGTTCTACAATACATCTGCAGCATCTATAAAAATACATCTGCAACATCTATATAAACACATTTGCAGCATCTATACAAACACATGTGCAACATCTGTAAAAACACATGTGCGACATCTATACAAACACATCTACAAGTAGAGCAGGTGGAGCTCTCTGTCATCACAGATTCTCCTCTTTATCATTCATTTGTGATTCCAGTCGTGTTCTGTTCACTCAGATCAGGAAAACTGTTAAATTCTTTCGTATTTGGTTTCAGAAACTTCCAATTTTGTTGTGCTGACTTTTAACTGATGGCAGTGTTTTCCAGTTTTGTTTTGTTTTTGCTGATATAAGATCCTCGATGATTTGAGCCTATTAACTGTCCTTTAGGCCAGACACCACAGATTATTTCTAGTTCCTCTCTGGACGATCTTTCCGTCAGCTTTAGGTGTGCACACTTTCTCCACTTTAGCATCACATGAACACAAACGGTGTTGCCTAGCGCTGCAGTTAAAGAATAGTTAGAATAGAATAGAATAGTAGAACAGTTAAAGTTAAAGAATATATTGGTGTATTTCAAAAGCGTGGAGCAGAAACAGAGTTATTAATTTAAAGGAAATCTCTGAGACTCCAGGTGTGAAATATTCTTTATAACAGCACAAACCGTTATTTATGTACAAAAGAGTTTTAGACCCATTTTACATGGAAGGAGTCATCAGAGAATAAAGTCAGAATTTTCAGATAAGATGAATTCTCGATAATTAAGTTGAATGATTTTGTGATAAAAGTCAAAAAGATGAGATCAAAGTTATAAAGTTGAGAAAAGAAATTGAGAATTAAGTCAACATACAATATATTTCGACTTTATTCTCACATTTGCTTCCCCTCTATTTATGTGTTTTTGACATGCAGCGTTCACGTGACCTCTGTCCCCAACGCAGGGACTGAAACTGGGAAAAAGGCGTTAGGGTGCTCTGGACCCTCAGACTGGAATCTGCTGCAGAATGACTTGAAGTTCAAGGAGCTGATGTCCTGAAATGTTTTTAAATGTTTTAAAATGAAAAACATGGATGATGCAGATGTTTTTAGCTCAGCTGTTGAACAAATGATCCAAAGATATGGCTCATCGATGTCTCTGATTTTTAATCCATGATGATGTGCTTGTAAATTGTTTTTATCTCCTTTGAATTCCGTCTGTAACTTTTTTTTGCTGCTGCCTGTCTGGGCCAGGCCTCCCTTTAAAAAGAGGTTTTTAATCTCAATGGGACCAACTGGTTAAATAAAGGTTAAATAAAAATAGATAAATAAATACAAATTTCAACTTTATTCTTGAAATTTCAACTGAAATCTCAACTTCCCCTAAATTATTTTCCCCGTCTTACATGGCCCTTATGCTCTTTCATATTTAACCGTCTGAATCGTCTTCCTGCAGCTTCCATCAGCCCAAATTCGGAGCCGATCTTCCCCTAAACGCCGGAGCAGCCCGTCAACGGCCTGAGGGCCCCACAGCCGACAGGACGACATGCTGGCAGCGATGCTGCGGCAGAGCTCGGGCGGAGGAACAGGAGGAGGGGGAGGCAGCGGCGGGGAGAGATCCAAACTCCCTCTGGGGATCTCCAGACTGTCCAGCACCGGCTCAGGCTCCGGCAGCCCTTCAGGTGTGGGCCCCTGGGGGTCCGGAAAATTCTCAAAGAGCCTGTCGGCGAGCTTGGACGGTCAGGATGTTCCCGCCTCTGACCCAAACTACATCATGCAGCTGGTCAGCGACGTGAGGAAATTCGCCGACGTGCTCCTGCAGCTCAAAGAGGTCTTCAGCTCCAAAGGTAAGACGGTGGGACCCTCAGAGGTGGAGCTCTGCTGTGGTGAATGGCCTGTCTCCATTCACGGCTACACAAACACATTCACACCACAGGTGGAGTTAAACCACTGAGCTCTGACTCTGGGTGAAAGGAAGCAGTTTTATTCTTCAGTTTTGTGATCGTATGTGGATGAAATCGGACTTTCATGCAGAGCTCTGTTCTCACTGCTGGTTTCACGTCTTTGCTTTGTTGCAGAACTTCTTGCTTTGGGGGATTTTTCATTGTTGCAAAAGCAGATTTGAAATGTTTTGTTGTGTAATTCTAATTTTAACTTGGATTAGACTAAAATATCACACTACTGCTTTGTTAAATGTGTCGTAAATCTTACTGAGGTTTAGTTTTTGGCCCTGATGTCGTAAATGATTTAGAAAATCCGGATTTCTGAAGGTTCTGAGCAGAGCTGCTCTGTTATGGCATAAGATTTTAACACATTAATTCAACAAGCTGCCGAAACATCCCTCAGAGAAGTTGGTCTAGATCTCCATGACAGCATCACACAGCTGCTCCACCACATCCCAAACTGCTGGACTGGGATCTGGTGACTGTGGAGGGAGTACAGTGAACTCATGAACCAGTGTGAGCTGATTTGAGCTCTGAGACATGGAGCCGCTGAAGTCTCCATCAGAAGATGGTCCACTGTGGACATAAAGGGATGGGCATGGTCAGCAACAATCCTCAGGTAGGCTGTGGGGTTTGAACCATGCTCGGGTGGGACTGAGGGACCAGCAGCAGCCTGAATCGCTGATCCAAGGCAGGGTGGATCCATGCTTTATGATGTTCACACCAAACTCCTAATGTGGAGCAGAGATCCAGACCAGGAGACTGTTTTATGATCTTCTCTCTTCTGGTCTGTCATCTGGAACCCCAAGATCTGCCACTCAATGGATAATTTCTCTTTTTCAGACCATTCTGTGAACCTCAGAGATGGTTGTGTGTGACAGTCCCAGTAGATCAGCAGTTTCTGAAACACTCAGACCAACACCCTGCTATGCCAAGGATCTTTTATGCTGCGTTCACACCGCACGCTACTTGTACTACCTCGGCGATCACTCTCCATGCAAAGTCCATGTACGGCCGCGATGGGGCGGGGCTAACCCTCCCGCGATGTGACAGCCGCTTTTCACACTACCACATAGCTTGTCGCGCGATGTCAAAGTAAAAAAAAAAGTTGATCTTTTCGACGATGTCGTGTGTGGCCAATCAGCAGTATGTGCGCGTGTGACGGTGACCGTGACAGACAGTGTTAATCCGGACTGCAGAGTAACAATTTATGTCTGTGTGGGAAACATTAGTCAGTGAGGACATTAGTTCCGCCTAGACCAGGGGTGTCCAAACTGTGCCCAATTTGAATTGGCCCCTGAAACAGTTGAGGAATCAAGACATTTTGATTACAGCAGCAAATACCACAAATCATGCACATTTTCTGCTGTATTTACTTTGCCACAAGGTCTCATTTACAAAGCTTACTGCAATATTCATCTTCAAGCACCAACATTCTTGCAGTCTACTCTTGTTTTGTGTCTGAAAGTGAAGATAAGATGTTAATGTCTCCCATCTCTACTGCTCAAAAGGTCTCGCCCGTACTAGGTGTTGATCTAGTAATAGCCCAGGGTTACAAAGGCCCCTGACAGGTGATAACCCACCCATAAACTTTAAAACTTTAACTTCAATACACTGAAAGTGAGGCGCGGAAAGTGGCTCAGTTGTCTATGTATTCCTCTTTATGTGGCCCTCGTTGTAAAAAGTTTGGACACCCCTGGCCTAGATGGACCACGGGAAACTCACAGATAATGCAGTGTTTTGTGGTTGATAAGTGAATGAAAAGGATACAGCTGGAATAATGTCCACTTATACATGCTATTATATGATATATGAAATGATCGCAGTGAAACTCAAGCGGATGTGACATCACTGAGCGACGGCCGACGGCAACGGTGACCAAAATGAGGTATTTATGGACGGGCGACGATACTTCAGTGTGCGACACGATTTTGGTAGCTGGGTCGCTTACGGTGTGAACGCAGCATAAGGTGGCCTGTCTTCTTCATTTTGATGCTCTGTTTGAACTTCAGTATTGAGTTTCTGCCATTTGATTGGTAGATATTTTTGTTCATGAGCAGTTGTATGAGTGTACCTTATAAAGTGGCCGGTGAGAGTAAACAGAAGTCCTGTGTGACAGGGAGCTCATATTAGAGTTAATGATCAGTCTGTCAGTTTAGTCTGAGGTGTGAGTGAGTCTCCCTGTTGCGTCATGGCTGTGACATCACGCTCACCTGGATGTGTCAGGACTCGCTCTCACTCAGTAATTATCCCGTGATTACGACACGCTGATCGTCTGGACTCAATCAGGGGACAGAGAGGGTCAGGGGTTTCAGCCTCAGGTTTATAAAAGGTCGGAGCTTCTCTGGTGTTTTCAGCTCTGTGTTCACTCATCCGTTCGTCTGTTTGTCCTCTGCGGCCTTGGCTGCTCGGTCACTCACCTGTTCTTATCTCTGTTGGTTTGATTCTTGATCTGCGGACTCACAGGAGCCGCTCTGAGAGGTTTAACCATCGCTCTGTGAGAACAGAACCAGGATCCTCTTAAAGCGTCAGATCAGGAAAAGAAAAGAGAGTTTACTGTAACCTGACTTTATTTACTCCACTGTTTAAATATCACATTAATAATTTAATTTAAATACATTGAATTAAATTGAGTTGAATTGAATTTATTTGATTTGAACAGTGCACATCAATCAAAAATTTAGTCATACACTTCATTGTAAATATGCTGGAATTAGCACAATACCTAAATTTCATCCTTTGTCCGAAGGCAGGTGATCACATAGAAAGAAAAGCAAAATCAAAATAGCAACACTTTCCACAAGACAGTCAACAGAAAACACACTGTTTTAACAAACAAGATCGACACAATGTGTAAACAGCAGATAACTCACAATCTGTCTAAAAACAGTAAACATCAGAGCTCTCAGAGGAGGAGATGAACATTATGTATGATTACATGATAGGTTTGTTTTCAACCAATGTTTGACTTTCTTTTTAAATGTTAAATAGTCACTGTCTCTGATCTGTACCGGTAATGTGTTTCATGAATGTTGGCCTCTAATAGACGTCACCTTCTGGCTAGACTCTGTCCTACGCCTCGGTATGTTGCAGTCTCCTCTGGTCTGTGCTCTGGTATTTATGCTCGTGTCCTTTTTCTGAATAAAATCTCTTAATGGTGGGGGAGCAAGTCCGTTCAATACCTTAAAAATAAGACAAACATCACAGTATGTGGGGCGGACATTAGCTCAGTTGGTAGAGCGTCCGCCCCATGTACGGGGGCTGCCCACCCCCAGCAGCGGCTGTAGGTTCGAATCCCGGCCTCAGCCTTGTGCTGCATGTCATTCCCCCTCTCTTCACCCGCTTTCCTGTCATCTTCAGCTGTCCTACCAAATAAAGGCCATAAAAAGCCCAAAAAAATAACTTAAAAAAAAAAAAAAAAAACATCACAGTATGTTTGGTAAGAGTCAACATTTAAAACATTATACTTACTAATGATATCACAATAATAAAAATTATGTTTCCTGTCAAAGATTTTTACTGCCTTCTTACATGATACAGTCTCTTATTTTGATGAGCAAAATGTCATGATGTCAAGTAGATGGAGGACTTTTAAATTTCAAATAATGAAAACACTTTACAATTATGTTTTGAAAGACACAAGTAACTGCAACAACTTCCATAAAGTAATTTTTTTTGTCATTCAAAAAAGAAATTGGACATTTTTTCTGTTTTTTTTTCACAGGATTTAAACAAATTCTTAAAGATTTAAAAAAGATTGGAGGATCTCTCTGCAGACGTGATCTCTCTGCAGACAAGATCTCTCTGCAAACGTGATCTCTCTGCAGACTAGGGATGTAACGGTTACCGGTAAAATGGTAAACCGCGATAAAATTACCCACGATAATCGTTACCGTGTCCAATTAAAATTACCGTTATATCGTGCTTGATCACCACACTGCCTCAGTAACGCACGGTGATGCTACTCTTTGCCTGGAAAAGCCGGAACTATGTATCTGCCCTCGATTAAGGAGCCTCATGCGAGGTGCACATGCGCAGTTTGCATTGTTTGGCCTCTGAGTCTGACACATTTATTAACAAAAAAGACAAAAGAACTGTTATGAATATAACAATAAAGGGGTTAAATGATTTCAATTCTGTGTAAAAGTACTTTTAGAACATTTTGAGCACACTGCAACAATATCACGATAATAATGATAACCGTGATAATTTTGGTTACAATAACCGTGATACAAAATTTCCATATCGTTACATCCCTACTGCAGACGTGATCTCTCTGTGATGGATCTCTCTGCAGAGGTGATCTCTCTGCAGAGGTGATCTCTCTGCAGACATGATCTCTCTCTGCAGACGAGATCTCTCTGCAGACGAGATCTCTCTGCAGACGAGATCTCTCTGCAGACATGATCTCTCTGCAGACATGATCTCTCTGCAGACGTGATCTCTCTGCAGACATGATCTCTCTGCAGACATGATCTCTCTGCAGACGTGATCTCTCTATGATGGATCTCTCTGCATAGGTGATCTCTCTGCAGACATGATCGCTCTGCAGACATGATCCCTCTCTGCAGACGTGATCTCTCTGTGATGGATCTCTCTGCAGAGGTGATCTCTCTGCAGACATGATCGCTCTGCAGACATGATCCCTCTCTGCAGACGGGATCTCTCTGCAGACATGATCTCTCTGTGATGGATCTCTCTGCAGAGGTGATCTCTCTGCAGACATGATAGCTCTGCAAACATGATCCCTCTCTGCAGACATGATCTCTCTGTGATGGATCTCTCTGCAGAGGTGATCTCTCTGCAGACGTGATCTCTCTGCAGACGTGATCTCTCTGCAGACGTGATCTCTCTGCAGATGGGATCTCTCTGCAGACATGATCCTTCTCTGCAGACGTGATCTCTCTGCAGGCGTGATCTCTCTGCAGGCGTGATCTCTCTGCAGGCGTGATCTCTCTGCAGGTGTGATCTCTCTGCAGGTGTGATCTCTCTGCAGACGTGAGCCCTCTTTCTGGATTTTTTTCTCACATGATCCCCAGCTCTGATTAGGACAACCTGACAGCTTGCTGAAAAGTCTTTAAGCTCCAAATCTTGTCTAAAGTCTGACCCTCACAGAGGGAGGTCTATTGACCCCTGACCTCTGCAGACAGGAGTTACAGCAGGAACACCTCACCGTCACTGTCCCAGGATCAATGCTCTGGATCTCATCCAAGAGGCGACACGAATCATAACAGGAGAGGAATGTGGCATCCACCCACACCAACAGACGCAGAGCCCGAGGCCTTTTCTGCTCTTTGCCTGTAGAGCATCAGAATTTAAAGTATGATCTGGATTTAGGAGAGTTTGAATGAAATCCATTCTACTGCTCCATGATGAAGAAGCCCCACCGGCTCTCTGTTCCTTCTCCTCTCGTCTCATGTGGAGCTTCAGCTTTGATTAAAGACGACGATGCAGATCAGGTCCAACAGTTTCAAATGGATTCATCACATGATCCTTTATTGTTCCCACTGTTCTGGGTTGACTGTAGCATGGTGGCAGCCTGATGCTTCTCAGCTTGTGGTCTTCCTGCTGAACCTTGCAGTGCAAATCGGGGTCCAACCAGGGTCTTTTAGGGCAGCAGGGGCAGAGCAATGATTGCATCAACCGCAGGAAGTGACATCTCGTACCACTGAGAGGATTTCTCCATCGTAAGAGCATTTCTGCTCCACTTCCACGTGTTTTGATGAGAGTTTGTTCTTTTAAGTTTCTCTTGTTTTGTGTTTTCTATCATTTCAGTATCATCAGCCTTTTATGTTATTCTCTGAAAAACTGAAGTGTCATTGATGGATGGATCCTCCTAACATTGACCGCTGACATTTCATCTCATAGTCACTGTGGACTTGGAAACATGATTTCCAAGATGGTCGGCCGCTGGTTCCTGCAGATGGTCTGCTCTGCTGCAGGGTTGCTTACTTCTCATGACCAGCTGATGGTCTGAATCCTCCCTCAGACTAACGTGAGCACAGACCTGAACATCCAGACGTCTTAAATATTCTTTAAGGACACGGCGATCCCTCTCTGCTCCCTCTGTAACCACAGCTGCAGGAACAGGAGCTCACTTATGTTAATGTGGTCTCTGAGGTGCCCACATGTGATTGTGGAGCAGTTTTCCCATTAGAGGCTTATTTTGGATAAATACAGGAAAGGGCAGATTTCAGAGAGCAGGCTGATTAAACAGAGAAAACAGACCACAGCTCGATTAGGACACAAGCAAAGGGACCATTGTGTATCAGAGAGATTATCCACTGCACAGTAAGGCTTGGATTATTCTGGTATTTTTACACAGGGCTCTGTTTTGTGCTTATTTTTGGGTTTGAATGAAGAGTTGAAGAAATTGAGATCATTGCTCCAGTTTACACTTTGGTCCTGGACGTGCTTTATAAAAGAACAGAGTGTTTCGTCACTGAGGGCTCAGATTGTTTAAGTGTCAAGTAGATTATGATTTCTCTAAAAACACTTAACAGCTGAAGCCTTGGCCTCTTTGGAGCACCTGAACTCCTGTGACATGACCTCTGACCCTGCAGGATGCTGTAGCTTCTCGTCCTCTGCTGACAGTGTCGTTAGTTTATCAGCCTGTTGTGATGACAATGTTTTTTTAATCAGTAACAGCCGTCACTTTTCTCCAAGCTGAGCCGCCATCACCTTTTTGGTCACTTCTACAGCGACACGGTCTGTCTCTGCAGGCAGGCGGTGCCTCACAGCAGGAAGGTTGTTGGTTTGATTCCCATGTCGGTCAGAGCCTTTCTGTTTCTCGTTTGAATGTTCTCCCTGTGCATGCATGGGCACTCCAGCTTCCTCCCACAGACCTCAGACATGCTCATTTGGTTGACTGGTGTCTCCTCTCAGATGTGAGTGTGAGCGTTGACGGGTGCCGCCTCTCTATGTGGCCCTGTGATTGGTAGGTGTGCAGTTCAGGGTGTACTCTGCCTCTCGCCTGATGTCAGCTGGGATAGGCTCCACCCCCGTGCCCACCCCCTGTTACAGGTCAAAAGGAGAAGGAATACAATTTGATTTCTATATTTCATGATGCATGCTAAAAAAGACTATTAAAAGTTGGTCTCAAGAATATATGGGAGTATACAAGCCTCCACAACCATTCCACTTTATCCATTTAACAAAAATTGGAGAGGGAATCAGAAACACAAATATCAGAAGGGAATAGGGATGTGGAAGGAAATATGTGAGAAATAAGTGACTTCTGCAAACTCAAGACCACAGAGAGAGCTTGGCTGGAAGAATGAAGTGAGATTTTTAATAACTACTAAAATATCAGCACTGCAAACAGGCACACAGAGTTGAGGCTTCTGTTGGAAACAATGTGGAACTTCTATCTAATCACTTTCATGTTTTCTGGGCCTGTCCAAAAATCCAGTTATTCTGGAGAGATGGCTAATGAGATCATTAAGCTGTTTGGGGTGGATGTAGAGTTCTCTTTTGTTGCTTTATATCCTTGCAAAATAGCAGAAGCCATCCCACAGAAGGATTAATACTCATTGAAGATACTCTTTGCAAGCTGTAGGAAAGCTATAACTAGGAAATAGCTGCAACTAGGCTCCCCAACATTGGACCAGTTGTGTGGAATTATCCAAGACATTTACTGTATGGAGAGACTTACTTTTGTATTAAGGCTCCAGCTGAAGAAATGGGCTGAACATTGGGAAAATGTATTGTGTACACAGCATGAATAATAATACCATGAATAATAATACCATGATGTATGTGTAAAAGAAAACTTAGATTTTTAATGTAACAGCCATGATGATCTCATGTTCTTTGTACATGTAAATAATAAATAAATAAATAAAAATAGGTTTTAAAAAAAGATTTAAAAAAGAAAGTTTACCGTGGTTTATCATTTTATCAGTAACTGTTACATCCCTGACATTTCATGAATTAAAATCAATAAACTAACTTATTACCAATGTGAAAGTTTCCCTACAGTCAGGTTCATTTCTGTTAAAGCTCCTCAGGATGATGTGGGGGTCTGCTGCTCTCTGCTCAGATGGCTGTGAGTCAGTGACTTGTGCTGTGATTGGATGTGATTTAAATCCCCCTCCTCTAATTTATGGCCATATTGTCTCTGCAGAGCTCCACAATAGTTCAGACCTCTCATTAGCCGCGCTGCTCACTGAATCCTGCGTGAACCCTCCTCCACAAGAGCAAAATTCAGGCCGAGCCTCCCAAACACTGGCCACATTCACAGGCAGCGATGTGAGTCTGACACCCTTTGTCCCTGCAGGAACCTCCAGACCAGTGCCGCTCATCTCTGGCAGCTCACGCTCTAATGATACTTTCCCAAAGTCAAAAATAGCTGCAGCCTGTGGGACCGTTCCCCCCCGGGGGGGGGCTGTAGCCAAATCTGTGAAGAATGTTTTTAAAGACGTTTGTTTTCCTCCCAATGCACATCATCCTTAAATGGTAGTTAGAGCGGTGGCTCTGCGGTGGATGACGCACGACTCAGTCCTGTTTCTGCCTGAAAGCCTGAGGAGAAGCTGCTGATGTGCTGCTATTGTCTCTGCTTTAGTCTGCGGGCCGCTCTTCTTTAAGGTCGTGACCGTGAGCGCCGGGTGCCCTGAAGGACGAGTCGGTAATTGGAGGGGATTATTGTTTTGAAGGTGGTCTTAAGAGGGTCACAGAGGACGTTTGGAGATCAGGCGAGGTAGGGATGGGAAATATGTGGATGTTTTCTGATGAGATGGAGGCACAGGCTGTTTTTACTCTTGTTTTGTGTTGAATAAGAATTCTGAGCTTGTTTGCATGGAGAGATCGCCTTCTGCTCACACTGAGGTCCACTGAGGTGGACTCTGTATGTAAATGACTTTAACACCTGCGGCTCTCCCTTTAAAATGTGTTTTAAGGTCTTTGTTGATGAGGCAGAGTTACAGTATAGAGTCAGATAGCAGGAGAGGACACGTGGAACAAAGGCAGCAGGCAGCAGTCCTACCTGTGTGAGTCAATATGTGAGGGGCGGCTCGACAAACCAGGCTATGGGCCCACCTACAGACAGTCTACTGTAACGGCTGGCAAACATTTAAATATCGCCTGAGACTGGTATTCAACTTTTAAGGCCAGTATCTGCCACACCAGGGATACTGTGCAGCCTTAAACTGTATTGACTGTCGTTGCTTTTGGAGGCTGTGTTGCTAGTTTTAGGAATGAAAGGTCAAATGGTGTTTTTTTTAATATGTTACAGACTGACCTAAAAATGGCAGAACTGGTTTCTTTCAAAGCTTTTCTTTTCATTTTTCTCACCAGGCAGCAAGAATCCTATGAACAATGCCTGTTTTTAGTTGTTACTTTCCTAAGAAATTATTGCTCTTCCATTGTTAAGTTGATAATTTTTAACATAGTCATTGGTTGTAATTTATTACCTAAACCTTTTTTGTGAATTTTGTATTGATATTTGGTATGTGCCGCTGATCTCTTGGCCAGATCGCGTTTGTAAATGCGATTATCATCTCAGTGGGATTTATCTGGTCAAACATGGGTACAAAATAACTAAAATAAAACATTTCAAAACAAAAAAACACCCTCAAGGTGGCTTGATGTGACCACAGGGCCAGCTGTTAATGATCCCTGGGCCATCGTCTAGACTGCACATTCCCTTTATGTGCTTTTGATCAGTTGAAAACTCATGAACACTCAGGAACAGGAATAATTGTGTTTGTGAACAATTATTTCTGTCAGTATCAAAGAATTACAGTAAAAAGAAATATATTTTTTTTTTCTGTTTTTTGAGTGTGTGGCAGCATAAAAATTGAAACATTTTCATCTTTTCATAGAGTTGCAGTGTGATTCTTTCATTTTCAGCTGAATCAGACACAAACTGAGTTGAAACAGGAGGATCTTCAGGTGATGGTGGTGACTGATGCTGTCAGCGAGACAGCTGCAGGCTTTCTGAGGTCATTGTGAATCTTACTGATGGAGAATGAAGGAGGAGGAAAAGAGTCCATCACTCAAACAGCCAAGCGACAGTTAAAGTAACACTGAGAGCATCTCATTTGTTAAAGTTCATGTTCCTCTTGTTTTGTGTGGCTGTGTGTGTGAGGATGCTGACCCTCTGCACAGACGCCCCCTGTGATTTTTCCTCCGAGGCAGTGGCCATCCTAGGGGTGGGGCCAAAGGGGCATTAGTCCCTCTGAAATCTAAGGGGCCATTTGCACAAGGCTGAATACGGTCAAATCCAAAGAATTTTGTTGCATTTTGGCCTCCCGTTTACATGGGAACGATAAAGAGAGTGGTTGAATCCACAAACTTTTGAAACCAGGGTACAGGGTGGAGAGTTTTCAAAACGCTCCTCCATGCAGCTCCGTGTAAACCAGAGTCAGAGCCTTTCCGGGGTTAAACACTGACGTTACCGCATGTGCAGTACTCGTTCACATGAAAGCTGTGCACACATACCAGGAACAACAGCTTCAGCCGTCTACTGGGTAACATGTGTGGTGCTTACCATGCTCCGTTTGTTATCCAGACAAAACTATCCGGACAGATTTGTTGTCCAGACTAGAAACTCCTGCGTCTTTGTGCGTCCACTCGCCATTGTTGTTTGTGAAAACCTTTTCTTCTTCGTACATGTGTTGTAACAGCACTGTTTCTCTGTAAACCTACATCGCCCTCTACTGGACTGGCATGCGCACTACAGCGGTTCATTTGTTTCCATCTGAACACGAATCAAGTTTGAATAGGCAAAGGAAAAACCTTTCCATTTAACGACTAATTGCCCCCCTGAAGGGCCCTCTCCTTTCACTCATCAGTTGTTTTGCTAGAGAATGACATAAGATTGTAGTTGAATGCAATTCCATGCCCAATCGTTGGTGGCAGTAGAGCGTCAGCCAGGCAGGTCCACTGTCAATAAAGCTGACAGAAGAAGACTATCATTTGAACAAACACAAAATATAAGACGAACAGGGTGTGTTTTTGAATGCAAAATTGTGAAACATGCTCACATCCTCAGATCTAAAACTGAAAATGAGTTTTACTGTCTACTAGGGCTGGGCGGTATGGCCTAGAAATAAAATCCCCAATTTTTTTCCACAACACTCGATTTTCAATTTTGATCCATTTTTCCCTCCCTAAAAGGAAACAAAACTCCCAGTGACATAAAATGAAACAAATCAAGTTTTGCCTTTATGTTGTCTAAATGTTTCCCTCTTACAGTCAAAGTCTGGGTCATGAAAGGTTGATTATGTAGTATAAACATAGGCAGGTTTTTCTACATAAACACTAAAAGGCTAAAGTATTTTTACAATATTAGCATGAAACTCTTTGATCAATATTTAATCTACTTAAATAACAAATACAAGCCTATAAAATGCGTAACCATCGACCATCATGAAAGTTGTATTTTTTTTTCAAAAATTGCAACTACTTACAATTGAACTAAGGCAAGAAAAGAAATCTTGATTTTTAATTTTTTAAATCTTCTGCAGAAAATAATTTGAATTAATCGATTTAAATGATTTTTTGCCCAGCTCTACTGTCTACACTTTTTTGGTTACAGTGTTTGTAGAAGGAGAAGGTGTTCTATATCATAAATGTGACTCTAGCATGTTGGACAAATATGTGGCCTCTCAGTGAGAAATGTGTCCCCTTGATGGACCCTTACTGAGAAAAGTCCTCTCTCTCTCCGTCTGGAGCGAGGCGCCTCAGTGTGATCGGCCCCTGAAGGTGGACTTTGCATCGTTGCTTTATATTTCAGAGGAACATTTTAACAAACTCCCTTTCAAAAGTTTTATATTTAAGAGTTAGTGAGGAGGAGACAGATGAACTGCTGACTCTGACAGGCTCCTTCATTCAGCTCAGTAGCACTTAGGTAGTTGTTGGTTCGATTCCCCGTCAGTCCTGCTGTTTATTTGTCTGTCTGCGGCCTGTGAGTCGCTGCGTCATGAGCTCTGAGGAGCAAACATTTGGCTGATGCTGTTTTGGAGTGTTTTTCTCAGTCTATTTTTGGCTGCTGGTTGTGCTGTTGCGGCTGAATGTGTGTCGAGCACAGGTGTGTCATCGTGTTTTCATTCTTCAAGGCTGCCAAGCAGAAGGATACATTATGTGTGCGTCAGCTGCTCCAGATAGAAAAACTGCACGAGCAGGATGTGCATAAGAGGAGGACGAGTTGTTGGATTAAAGTCTGAGCCTCTCAGGAGTTTGTTACTTCAGCCTGTAGCCTCACAGATCAGTGGTTTCATGTTTAGGCCTGGATTTCTCTCATTTTGAGACCCTGATGATGTGTTTTTTTAAAAGACGTGCAGCAGCTTTCTTGTTCAAATATCTCCAGGTTTGTTCTCAGCTTGTTTGGATCCTCCAGTCTTTGTTTTCTCCTGTTTACTCTTTGCTTTTGCACGTAGATGTTCATCAGGACGATCAGCCTGACTGAGCTCAGAGGACGAGGCCACCGGGTTCACACACACACAACATAATGAGATTTACATTATTATTCTTCAAAAAACAGAAACAAGAGTCATTTTAAATAATTGAATGGTGATCATCTAGTCATAAATGATGCTGAATTCTTACAGTGCTCGTAGGTCACTTTACTTGTAGGGATGCACGATATTATCCGGTTTTTACCGGTATTGGCTGGTATCAGCCTAGAAGTTAAGTATTGGTACCTAAAATATTAAAATTTTTGCAGATATTTACAGCCGATACATCAGCCACAAATATCAGCCACATATCGGCTTGAATATCAGCAAATTATACACATTTTCAAAATTGATGTACCCTCTCATCACTGCATGGGTACATTTAAATATTGACAGTTTCAGTTTTGCAGCAGTTCAAAGCTGTTTTTCTTGTTTTACATCTGTTCATGTAATAATATGCTGTAACACTGAAAGAAACTAGTCCATTTTTATTAAGCACAGAGCTTGTGATCTGGACCTGAAATATTGGTATCGATGCATCCCTATTTATTAGGTATGCCTTAAGATCTGGTGGCTGTGGAGTGAACTCATAAACCAGTGAGAGCTGATCTGAGCTCTGAGACATGGAGCTGCTGAAGTCTCCATCAGAAGATGGTCCACTGTGGTCATGAAGGGATGGACATGGTCAGCAACAACCGGCTGTGGGGTTTGAACCATGCTCAGGTGGGACTAAGGGGCCACCAGCAGCAGCCTGAACCGCTGACCCAAGGCAGGATGGATCTGCACTGGTTTGCTGAAAATATGTCACATGCCTGTTTTTCAGCACAGTTGCTTCAAGCGCATCGACCCAAAACAGGAAAACAAACGCTGAGAGTTTCTGGACTTTTCAAAAACAGCAATAATCATGTCAATAATATCAATGAAGATAGAAAAGTAAGATCAGGCAGGCAGTTTCACATTTTCCTTATGTTACCATCAAGAATCGTTACTGTCATCTCGTCAACGATCGTGTGAAGTTCCATGTGTACCACCCAATCAAGAGCTTCCTCTGCTGCCTGGTGTTTTAAATACGCTCCCAGTGGGCGAGGATATCAGCCTGAACAAAATCGCAGCACGGTATGATAAGCTGACAGGAGTGGCACCTGGTGTGGTCTGCTGCTGCAGTGGACTATCTTCTCACAGGATATTTTCTCTTTATCAGTCCATCCCCTTAAACACAGAGATGTTTATGTGTGAAAATACATAGATACAACCACCATCCCACGTTCAAAGTCTCTTTAATCTCCCGTCTCCTCCAATCTGATGCTCAGTTTGAGCCTCAGCGTGTGGTCTTGGTCATGACTCTAGCCTGAATGCATTGAGTTGCCGCTATGTGATTGGTGAATGAGCTTTGCACAACTACTTATATTTTTTCAACTTTTGTTGGAATCTTGTAAATTTTGGAAAAAATTTTCCTGATATTTCTGAGAAAATTTGTCCAGTGTCAGATATTTCCCAGGGGGCACGTGACATCAATTTGATTTTAAAAATTGAATTGGTCAAGATTTTGACTCCCATGATAAACAGCCTACAAGCTTTGACCTCCTTTTGTTTGTAGAAAGGTCCAACCAAAGGATCAATCTCACATCAAATTCAATCATACATTGTTAATCAATATATTTGACATCAAAACAACGTAGCTGAACAAAACTTGACATCAAATTGACGCTGATTTGATGTCTGTCAAAGGATTAATGTCATGTTCATTTATGCTTTTGACCAAATTTTGATGACAATTTGACGTCAGTGTTTGATGTCATATTGATGGTGAATTGACATCAGATGGTTTTAATGGTTTCATGGAAACATTTATTTCTTTTTAAATCCCAAGATAACAATTTAAAAAAGTGGGGAAACTTTCTGAAAGATAAATCAAGGCTGATTTGACTCTGCTGAGTAAATACTGATTTTGTTTCCACACTGCAGATGAAGGCTGACAGGGAATCTTCTCTCGCTGCAGGTCTCTCATAAATCCAGATCAGCCCGTCAGAGCTGAGCTCCGTCCCATCTCCACTGGGTCACCCTGCCTGTCAAAGTAAACATTGCTCAATCCTCGTCTTTCTAGGAAGTCCTTCAGTGTTCATGACGGCTCGTCAGAGTTCCAGTGTCATTAGTCATTCTCATGACTCATAAGCCCCGCCCCTTTCTGACAGCTTGTACAGCGAGGGCGTCTGAGCTCAATCATTAACAGGAGAGCAGACTTGTCCTCTGGAGTAACGGGCACTGTTTGACTCTGAGACAGACCCTGATGTTTTTAACCCTTTGTGGTCTGCAGGAGAGTCAGGCAAACACTCAGTTTGGTGATAAATAAGAAACAAATTAACCCTTTCATGCATGAATTATTAAATCCAAATGAATACTTTTTCAAAATGCTTGTTTTTACTTTCAAACAAGTTAAAAATCATGGTCATTTTTATATTTTGAGGGAGTTATGTTTCTGTCCATTACAGCAACGATATAAATAGTAACTTAGTTAAACTTAAAGATACACAAACTCGTCTTTAACAAACATCTATTGAAAGTAAATAAAAGAAAAAAGTAAAATATAAAGTATATGTATTGTTGCTGTTTAATCAAACCATTCACTCTTGAATTACAGCAAAGTGTAAAATAAAATATACAAAATCTGAATACAGGCACAGTAACAAATTTGCGGTTTGTTGGCTACTTTGAATTTATGATGCAATAGCTCCATATGGTAAAAATTTGCAATGAAAATATTTTCATGAAACTTAAGACAAGGGTTTTGGAATTTACCACCTGCTGGACATGGTGCTGCAGCATAAAGGGTATAAAATTTATCTCAAATATCTGTCTACTGGAGTGCACACCATGTGTGAAAGGGTTAAACCTCTTAAATATGACGGTGATAACAGCAGACGAAGGCACCAAGCATTCCTCTTTTTAAAATATTAAATTAATGAAAAGCTATACTTCATCATTTTTCTTACTGAGGGTTCTGAAAAACTTAAAGTTTTTGGGTTAAGCAAAAGGTTGATATTGAAAAAAATGTTTCAAAAGTTGTCTGTAATATTCTAAATTCAATGTATCAAAAATCTTTTGATCAGCTTCGTATATTTTCCTCAAAAATTCAGGTTTATTTTTGTGAATGTTTTGAAATTATTTGACACTTTTTGTCACCATTTTTTGTTCCAGAATCACAAAGTATTTAACAAAATAAAATAAATATATATTCTATAAAAATTTTACAAATATTGACATTATATTTATTTAAAGTTATAGATTGAAAGTTCTGTGGAAGTTGCTACAGTTATAATTGTAAATATATGACAAATATCTAGTAAATTACTAAAGTTTTTCAAAATAATTTCATCAAAGTTTAAAAAAAGTATAGCAGATGGTTTCAAGAATCCCAACCATCCATTATTTATACTGCTTATCCTCTATCCCAGCTGACATTGGGTGAGCCATCATAACTGTTTACTACAAACTGTTTCCCAATTTTATGAAACATTACACACTGTGACATGGGACATAATTTGATAAACAGATAAATAATAATAATAATTTTGATCATTTTAAAATTACATTAAAGTTAAAAAAAAAATCATTTGGCACAATTACGAGGCTTATAGTGATATTAAAGGGAATGAGCTAATGAAAACATTAGAAGTTGTGAATATTTGCATTTCAAGAATTTGGACATAAATTTGCACCAAAGTTTTAAAACAATTTTGACATTTTTTTTCTCTTTTCAGCACAAATGAGCACAGGGTCCATGAGCTGTGAGCTTTGTGAATGCGCCACCAAGTTCTGAACTTTAGGGCCTGCAGAGCCTCAGATTCAGGTTCAGGTTTGTTCTTTAGTCTCATTAGACAATCTTTAAAATAAATAATATGATAAATATTTGGTTTTGAAATCACATGGCAGCATCTCAGTGCATTTAGGTACAGAGGAGAAAGGTCTGATCAGAACCTGCTGATCAGTCTTGATTTTCTATCACAGCTGTCTCTTGAGTGTACAGAGGATGGTCTGAGAGAGAGAAAATATCCAGTGAGCAGCAGTTCCCTGGGTGAAAGGGCCTTGTTGATGTCTGAGGTCAAGCATCTCTGAGGAATGGTCCAGCAGCTGAGGGTGAGGTGTACCTAATAAAGTGTCCGGTGGGTGTTTCAGTGGACCTTGGCCTTGGTGGCAGTGTGAACGGGTCCACGGTGGATGTGGGAATGTCCCTGCTCTGGTCTGGCTCTGCTGCAGGTCTCTGTGGGAAAGCGGTCCGTGGTTGATCCTCAGAGGGATCCTAATGTCCTGGTTCAGTTCTTCAGCTCTGAATCACTGCTGTGATCTAAAATTAGCTCCACTGGAGCTTCTCACAGGACGTCCCGCGCTGGTTAATGGCTGTGAGGGAGCTCCGTGTTTGGACAGGCCGTCCCTCAGGGTCCAGGATTCTCTGTAAACCGGGTCCTCCTGACAGACCTCCTTTTATGGGTCTTTCTGAGCGGCGTGTTTGACGCTGCTGTAAAATCCAGCTGCTCGCTCTGTGAGGTGGACCGAACATCAGGAACGTCCCCAAAGACCCAAGCTACCCATCCTACAGGCTGATCAGGGTCCATGAGCCGGCTCGCAGGATTAATCTGCCTGATCACAGACACTAGACCAGACCAGACTAGACCGGATCAGACCATATCAAACCAGACCAGACCATATCAGATCACTCCAGACCGGACCAGAACAGATCTGCCTGTTCCATCCATCCATCCACCATCTATACCCCCTTTGTTCAGCAGCAAAGCATTGTGGGCCAGGGGAGCTGGAGACTGACTTCAGGTTTATATCAGACTTTAATATAAACTCAGAGACTAAAGGATCAGAGCGTTGACGCTGCCCATTCAGTGTCCACCTCAGACCAAATGTGACACATTTAGGCAACACCCGTGCGTGCGTGTACACGAGGACCCCGGATTAAAGCCTTAAAAACAAAGGAGGTAAATTTACCCTCAGAATAATCTGCAGACCTCGGATCAGGGTCTCTACCCTGCAGGGATTAAAGTCATGTGGCGTTACAGTGGGGGGGGGGCATTAATGTGACCATCTGAAACATGTGCAGAGGAAATAATCTCACAGTGATTCACCCTTCATTCAGAGACAGCAGATCTTTTCACAACAAAAGGCAAAACAATAAAACCAAAAATCAACAGACAAGAAGGAATAAGTAGATAAAAATGCATAAAATCAAGTTAAAGGAGATTAAATATAAATACATATGTATATATGTGAAATGATCAAAACAAAACGATAGTTATAAAAATACAAATAAATACTAAAGGTGTAATTGAACATCAAACAATAAAATTTAAACCATCAATAAAATAATCTACACACCTGAGATTGATATGACCATCTGCTGTGTTCACTGAGCTGTGATCAAACGTCTGTGAGGCCGAAGGCTGAGTTTTGCTGCTGAAAGTTCAAATCACAGAATTGCATTAATCAAATAATTTGTCTAAATAAGAATGATTATTATTCATTTTTATTGATGCTGACTCTCTGATGTGATGATTTTTTACGATCATGTCCTCATTGAGACAGTTCTCAATATTTTTGAAAAAAAATCATCGAAAACTCTTTTAATCCTTTTTTTTCCATGGATCACCAGCAGGATCACCTGCATTATGTACTGATATCTTTGTAACTGCGTAATTCCTCTTCATTGGAACAAATATGATTGGAAGATCACACTTTTGTCAGTTGAAAAGTCTCATCAGGTCAAATATTTCCCCATCAGAAGGTTATTAATTCAACCTGAATGTACAGAAATGTACTTTTGTAGATCAACATTGAAAAATCCATAATTAGTGATTTTTTATTTTTTTATTTTTTTTTAGGCATTTTGTGCCTTTATTGATGGGAGAGAGACAGTGGATAGACTTGTGAAAGAGGGTGAGAAAGTAGGGGAAGACTCTGCAAACTGGTCACAGGCTGGATTCGAACCTGGACCGGCAGAAGCAAGTACATGGGGTGCCTGGTTGCTAACCACTCCACCAAACCAGCACCCCAATAATTAGCGATTATTAATCACATTTTCTTTGAAATAATTGTAGAAGTGATATTAACAAACCCTTGTTTTGACACTAAAAGTAAGTCTTGTCAGTCTTTTGGACCAATCAGATGAGCTTGTTTACTTGACAGTAGCGTCCAATCAGGAGCAGCCAAAGGTCTGTGAGAGAAGAGGCAGCTGGACCTGTGAGTGATGAGGCTCTTTGAGACATCCAAATAAATGAATCCAACACTTTTATGAAGCTACTAAGAGGACAGTCTGTTTTACAGGTGAATCCAGTCCCAAACCATTTATTATAATATATACTTTTGTTTCCTAACCAGCAAATCATTATCGCAGAATATGGCACTTTAGTGATGGAGTTTCAATGGTTTCTTGTTGAAAATATCTCATTAGGCTAATGTGAAACAAATTTATCAGACAAATCCAAATAAAAATTTTATCTCAGGGAGCAGGGATGGAAACTGAAAACCGACTCCAGTTGAGAATCGATAACTAACCCCTGAAGGAATCGATATCATCAGTGTTTTATCAATTCCTTCCACTCTGCTCTGCAGATACGGGAGGTCAAACTCTCATCAGAGACCATGTGAGGGAATGATGACAAAGAATAAAAATCATGGCAACAAAAAAATGCTTTTGCACAAGAGTCTCATGTTAGGCATTGCTGCCACAGAAAGACCAGACAATCATTAAAGAATCGGATCGATAAACAGAATCGTTACTGACATTGATATCAGTATAATCCCATCAATTTCTGATCTTAATTTAAAGTTGAAATAACCAAAAAATGTCTCCCAGTGCAGAGAGCTGCATCTGTGTTTGTAAGTGTTTGATTTCAGCTGAAGTCACTGGTAACCGTTCAGTCAAACTTCCCTTTAGCTCATAAGAGTTTACAAAAGCATTTTATTCTGACTCTGGACTGTGAGGATGTGTCTTTAAATAAGTGCAGTTATTTTTGAGTGTTTGTTTCTCACACTGAAATAATAGCCCGTCCCCTCTGACTCAGCTCAGTCTGTGAAGTTAAGTCAGACTTAATGAGCTGGTTTAGGTGCTGCAGGTTCATCCTCCTCATGTCGTTTAGCTCAGTGATGCTTTCAGCCGCGTGTTTATGAACTCTAAGCTCGAAGACCTAACTCTGCACATTTAAAGAGCCCATGTAACAAGGAACATAACAAAACAAAACAGTAAAATCCAAAGTTGCAGAACAACATTTGGGCAGTCATCCCTCTCAGTGCAAAGCATACACCTATGGAATTCCTTACCATCTGAAATTAAATCTCAAACAGAACTTAAAAAGTTCAGGGCAGAAGTTAAACAGTGGCTTAAACAGCAGCAGAAATGTGAACATTAATTTCTCACAAGTATTTATCAGTATACTATTTTAATAAGTTTTAATGCTAAATGTAACTTTTGCTTTAACCTCTAATTTACTACAACTGTGTATATTTATTCTTGGTACTTATTGACCATATTCACTGTATTTGTATAATTGTATCTGTATTCTGTATATTTCATTGTACTTTAAATCCTGACCAGGGACAAAGACTGCAAATTAGCTGAAGCTATACGTCTTATATACATTCACATTTTCCATTTTCTGTGGCAATGTTGTATGTATCGTCCCTGTTAAATAAATATTACATAAATAAATAAATGTACTGATTTTTTAGCTTTATTTGCTCTTTAGTGTGTTAGACTGGCAAAAGTCCACAGCATCAGGGCTGCCCCCCTTCTGTTACAGCTCTTTGACATCCTACCACTGAGATGTCAGCGGTTTAGCCTGTTTCCTTGTTTTTATATTTTAAGGCAGGCAAATTCTTTTAGCAAGCATTTCTGTAAAATCCCAGTGGGAAGCTTGGATCAATGAATACAGCAAGAAACAGGAAGATTTACCTGCAGCTTGGGGTGTATGATGAGGAAATAGGATCACGATCTGGATTTGATCGCAGCTCTGTTTAACAATCACCCGCCAGAATCAAGCTAACACCCACAGATTTAATTTGACACAAAATATAAGTTTGTGTTTTATTCTGTTATGATGCTGCTTGTTCCTAAAGCTGTCACAGATTCAACTTTTTTGTGCTAATAAGTGAAAAATAATGAATAAATTAAATAAATGATAAATGATAATCAATGATAATTAAAGCTATTAGACATAAAAATGGAGCCTCTTAGATATTCTTATATGTATTCTCATTTATAGGATTTGTAAATATAAATTAGCATTGAATGGAAAATGCCCTAAACACAAACAAACAGAAAAACTTGTTTCAACTCCCCCCGGTGGCTGAAGCTCGGCTGGCTTGTGGCTGGGAGGGGAAAGAAGAGTCTGGAGGGACTTTAGCACAAGAGTCTGCTTCATCGTCTCTCTGCTCACCAGTTTGGTCTTTTTCATCACAGTGAATCTGACACATCTTTGTTTATCTCCAACACGGAGCTCCTGCTGTTCGTCTGTTTGTTTCTCAGCAAGATAACTTGGAAAGTTTGGAACAGATTTTGGTGACATTTTCAGGCAGCGTTGGTCATGGCACCAGGAAGAGGTGATTAGATAGTGTTGGTGATCCAAACATGGATCCAGGATTTGTCAGAGTCACACATTAGAGCAGTTTTCCACATTTTGAGATGAACTCTATGAACACTCTAAAGCAGGGTACATTTTGTTGACAAATTATTTTTGTCATAGTTTTCATCAACAACCTTTTTTCCCCTGATGAAAGCTAGACAGTCACTAATAAAAACAAGTGCACATGGACAAAAACTAAATTAACTGACATTTTATCAACAAATAAAAACTAGACTGAAATGTTTGACAGAGACTTAATCCAATCAGACCTAATTTGGTCATGTAGAATGAAGGGACAAGTTAGGAATCTATCCAATCACAGCTACTGTGGTTGTGTGGAAAGGTTGGATGAGTTCAGAGGGACATCCAATCACAGCTGCCTTAGCTTGGTCGTGGTGGGATAAGTTGTGGAGTGATCCAGTTAGAGCTGCTCTCTTTATGAACTGATATATTCATGTAGAGCAGGTTCAATGTTTGTTGTCAGTTCTGGTATTGTAACTGAGATGCTCTACCAGATAGGCTTTCAAACTTTACTAACATTCAGTAAAGGGTTATTAGATGTTTCATTTTATCCAAGTGTGAAAGATGAATTTCGTCAACTAAAACTAGACTGAAATAAAAATCATTTAAATGACTTATTATGAATAAAACTTAAATATATTTTAGCCAAAAAGGTTTGTTCACCTCAAGTTCGTCTCTCCAGCTGAACTCTCAAACTCTCCAGCTGCTGCGTTCATGTGTGAACATCCACCTTCTGTTTTTCTGTCCTGAAATCCCCTTAAAGTTTTCAGATGTTGAACTCTGAAGCTGTTACATCAGAGGAATTCAGAGCTCTTTTCTGATAACCAGAGTGAGCGTGAACCATTAGGACGCCTAAATGGGTCTTTGGAGACTCGAATGAGGCCTGATTAGGGAGCGGGGGGGTGCAGAGGAGCTATTTTGGTGTGATTGAACTTGTCAGATCTTTCTCAACACCAGGAACAATAGCCTGGTCTCTGCCTCTGAACGGATTGTGGTTTCCTGGAACAGATCTTTCCATGGTCACAGCTCACAGATTTGGAGGATGGAGTCCAGGAGCTGCTTCATTCTGCTTGTTTTGTAATCACAGATGAGTCTGGAGGAGGCTCCTCTGGGTTAAGCTGTGTGTGGATCAGCATCTCTGTGGAGAAAAGCAGGAGCAGAGGTGTTTCCATGAGGACTGGGTGTTTGGTGGCATGCAGACATTCCTGCAGACAAAGGCGTTTCTGTCAGGATGAAGATGAGAGTCGGACAGAGTCCTGTTGTTCAGACCTCAGACAGGTGCTCCCTCTGAAGAGGCCATCTTTGTGCTCAGGCTGATGCTCCCTCTAAGATGGTCTCTTCAGAGCGCTCAGACTGCCAGCTGGAGGCAGACCGAGGCGGGGGGGTAGTTTCTCTCAGAGAAAGCTCGGCTGGAATGCCAACCTTCAGAGCTCCGACCATCAGTAGGCGGCGATGGAGGAGGCGTGAGGGGGGGGTTGTCCTCTCCTCCCGCTGACGGACGTCTCCAAAGAGAAAACCAGAGACGAGGAAAAACAAAATTCTTCACTTCACACTGAGCATCTCATTTATATGCAAAAGACTCTGAGGAGGAAAAAGCAGGAGTTTGTGACTTAAAGGACGTCCCGGAGGATTTCAATGGACATTTTATAAGCAGGTTCTATTTAATGAAGTTTGAAAAAAAAAAAGGAAGAAAAGCTGTTTGAAACTTTGATGCTGTTTCAACACCATGTTGATTAAAAACATATATTATACTTATATCAGTGAGTAACAGCACTGTAAGGTGTTTAATCATAAGTAATGCTTCATATCATTGCAAAGAAAGGAGCATTTTTAATCATTAGTATTGTATTTAACTTTTGAACAGTGAAACACAGTCACAGTGACACAGTCTGTGACTGGCATTGTCTGTTTAACATTTTTTACATAATTTTAGAAAAGGTACCACAAAAATAGAATAAGGATATGAATGAAATATTATAGTAATAATGAATATGAATAATAATTAAAATAGTCCTTTTCATGAGCATGCAACTTAGAAAATATACACTCATAATATACAAACATACACTTATAGTAACCTCATAATCTCGATTACTCAGTTTTTATAATATTAAAAGTGATTTATGGATTAATTTCCCAGATTTCCTTTTAAGCAAAAAAAACAAAAAATACATCCAGAGTTGACGTCTGTGCTGAAATTCAAGCTGAGACCAAAGACGTGAAGATAACCAGCTTAAATAAAACAAGATGCAACAAGAGCCCATAATTTTTAATTCTATTTATTTTTTGTTATTGCAATATTCTGCACTATTTGTTTGAGTTTGCATGTTTATATATTTTATGGCACCAGTGCCGATAAGTTAATTGTTTTGATGCAGTGAAAAGAAATATATGTCCATGTTGGAGAGAATGGACAATAAAAGAAACTTGGGACAATTTAAGTGTTAGTCCTCTTTTTTTTTTCCTTAAAGCTATGGTCTACGATTTGGAAGCTTTGTACATTTTAATAACACCATTTATAAGGCTGTTATGGTCCTATGGTCCTATCTACACAGTATAAAGACCAAAAATAACGAAAAGAATCCATTCAGTATATCCGCTGAAAAGCTGCATACTAGCTGAAACCTTGAAGCCTGTAAGGTTCAATTGGTCCGTGAGTTGGTCCGTGAGTCCATCAAATCCCCTGTCTCCCTCACTACGCAGCGTCATGCGTAGTGCGTCATGGTCCCACCTCCTCCCCTCTACCTCCGGTGAGCAGCTAGCAGCGTTAGCTACTGAACTATCATGGAGCCGGAGAAGCCTAGAGCCGAAACCGGGAAGCCACTTCCCTCTCCCGCGGGGCCCAACGGAGCTCTGCCCGCGGGTCGAGGCCTGTTAGCGGGCTAACGGCTAACGAATGGCCTCAGCTGGCCGTCAGACCTTCAGCATCGGCCGTTTTGCCCCTGGTTGATCAGGTAATGGCTTTGTTTACTATAGTGTAGGGATGTAACGATATGGAAATTTTGTATCACGGTTATTGTAACCAAAATTATCACGGTTATCATTATTATCGCGGTATTGTTGCAGTGTGCTCAAAATGTTTTAAAAGTACTTTTACACAGAATTGAAATCATTTAACCCCTTTATTATTATATTCATAACAGTTCTTTTGTCTTTTTTGTCAATAAATGTGTCAGACTCAGAGGCCAAACAATGCAAACTGCGCATGTGCACCTCGTGTGAGGCTCCTTAATCGAGGGCAGATACATAGTTCTGGCTTTTCCAGGCAAAGAGTAGCATCACCGTGCGTTACTGAGGCAGTGTGGTGATCAAGCACGATATAACGGTAATTTTAATTGGACACGGTAACGATTATCATGGGAAATTTTATCGCGGTTTACCATTTTACCGGTAACCGTTACATCCCTACTACAGTGGGAGATGTCTGCTGAATAACTCTGGTTAGTCTGTGCCTGGCCTGGCTAATGACTTGTAGCAGAGCGGGTTAGCCTGTTGGCCGCTAATCGTTAGCACTGTAAGCTGAGCTGTGGAGGACAGGCCGAGAAAGATAAATCCTCCCCCACAATCGGCTCCGCTCTGGCGGCGCCAGACCCGCATTGCCGCCGGTCCAATTGAAATGGCTACTGCTGTGTGTTACAAGGGGGATGTCTGTCGTGTTTGATACTTTCAGTTGAGCTGAGCTGTTTCTGATTGAGTTTGCTGCTGATATATTATGCTAGTCGCTCGTAGCTCAGTCCGAGGGGGCTTATATGAGGTGCCACGAGCTTCTCTTGAAACACGGAGGGGAGAGGTGAGGGAAGGGGGGGGCAGGCTGCGGTTTCAAATCGTAGACCACAGCTTTAATGCATTGCCAAAATGTATCTGATCCGTAAAAAATATCGTAAATGATCGGAATTATATCGGGAGCTTAAAAAAAGTGATAGGATCGCGAAATATCGGGATAGGCAGATACTCAAACTCAAATGATCGGGATCGGATCGGGAGCCAAAAAACCCTGATCGGGACATCCCTAGCTGCTTCAATTTATTTCTATTTTTATTGAACCTTTATTTTAGCAGGAATGTTCCCATCGAGATAGAAAACCTCTTTAGCAGCAGAGTCCTGGCAGAGAGCTGCTCAAAGGCTTTTTTCAGTATGATCAACACAAGTCTTTCCAGCAGGAAAGGTGACACTGTGATGCATTCAGCTTGGCTCGGTGAAATGAGCACAATGAAGTAAAGAACATGATGTGTTCAAGTATGATTTAGGAAGTTGGCTTAACTGTGGATATAACGTCATGTGGGGTGAAATTAGTTTCCTGCTAACATGAGTGACATAATATAACAGAGTTAATATTTATATTTGTTCAGCTACTTACTTTGTTCTCTCTGTTGGGTTGAAGTAATAGTTACAGTCACTCTGTCAATAATTTAGGTCATGCTCAAAAAATTAAAACAAGTAATAAATGAGTCATAATTGTGTCATGCAGATGTAGGATTCTTCAGTGTTTCCTGAGATCTTTTTGTTCCATTTGCTGAGCAAACACTAAAACAGTAAATAATCCAAATATCTGCTGAAACCTGATCCTACAGCCTTCCTTCACTCCTGAGCAAAAAGCTTTTCTTCCCATTTTGTTCACTAAACCAAATATTCTCTGACTTTTGGTGTCTGAGGAAACTTTCCCACATGTCCTGGTCAGTTTATTTCTTTAGTGTTGATAAAAAAGTTCGATGTGAGTGTTCATCTATGTCAGCTGATTTAGGTAATAAACACATCTGTCACACCTGGAAAACATCACCTACATGCATGAACAAGAAAGATTAGAATTTTTGCTCAAGGTGATATTAAAGTTAAATTAGCTTTTTTTAAATATATGCACCAGCTGATATTAAGAGTTAATGATTCCCTACCTCGATGACGGGTTTTATCTGCAGGTTGGACTCTTGTGTTGCTTTCCATTTACAATGAAACTGGGAATAGGGGAGTGGAATGTCGCCATATCGGAGTAAATAGCACTCCAGTTTTTCTTTATTTATTTATTGAACAAAAATGATCAATTACAACCATTAAATAAAAGTGCAACATATGTCATTAAATTATTGACACCAATTCCACATCTATACAGATAGCATAACAGGAAACAAAGATAAAATACAACAATTAAAAATAGAAGGAGAAAGCTAAGAAAAGACAACTAAATGAGAAAAGTAAAACAAAAAACAACAAAAATAAAATAAAATTAACGATACATAAATCATTAAACATCAGGGAACCAGTTATTGGCTTCAAATATCAGATATGTGCAGAATGAATGGTGCAGTTTAATAGCTTTTTGTGTTTAACATATTTTGTAGTGTTGTGAAATAGATGTACATTGTTTTCATAGTGATGTCCAATTGTTTTTGACTGTTCCCATTTGCTTTTATGTATATAGTTCGTAGTTCATAGTTCATTTTATTAATTTGTCCCTTGAAGGGCGATTTGGTTTGCAGCAGATTCACATTCAGACATAACGACATAAAAACATACATGATAATATGAGCAGTTTAGACATTGGTGCACAGTTATGTATATGTATATGGTATTTTGTTAACATTGTTTAAGTTTGAGTCAGGAGGGAAAGGTCTGTAGCTGTAGTTCGCACATACCAAATGAAGAATGTAAATAATGCAATAGCAGCATTTCCATGTATAAACATCAAAGAATACAGTGTATTTGACTGATTTAGTGTATTTGACTGACTTAGTTTGACAAACACCAGTCAGAAGAGCTGATAAATGGAATATTACTTAACAACTGTTAACTCTTGGGGCAGCCATCTTTGGTTGTCAGCTCAAATTGTTGAAAATCTCCCAACTTCCCAGTAGGAAATTCTGACCTCGGGGGGGTTCCAGTTGAAATTTCCCACCCAGAACGAACGCAACATTAGTTTGACAACTTCCAGGTGACCTGTCACATCAGGGATAGTCAGGTGAAACTCCTCCCTGCTAACAGGCTCACTGCAGAGAGGCCTCATCACCCTGCACCCCCCCACCTTGCTGGAAGGTGCTGTGCATCCGCCCTCGGCTCTTTCTTAAAGGGCTCCCTTTGTGAGAGCGTTCATGGGAGAAAGAGCTTCAAAGGTGAAGCAGCGGGGGGTGCCTTGGTGCGATGGCGAAGCCCCCGCCTTTTACCAGCTGCATGTAATCTGCTAATCCGCTGAGCGGGCCGCCAGCGGTCTGTGGACGGAGCTGGACCAGGACCTGCAGTTTTGGGGGGTCAGGGGACGTGGAGCCCACCCATCACTCCCACCTGCTCTGTGTTAGAGGTTAAGTGGAGTCGTTACGGAGGGCAGTGTCGTGGTTTGGCATTTTTGGGATTTCAGAGAAACTCCAGGAATGTGAGAGAGTTTGTCTCTTTAGCGTTGAAGAGGAATGTGTTTGATCCAGACGGAGGTCAAAGAGCCGCGAGGTGATGGATCATCAGGTCCACGATTCTCTCCTGAAGGCTCTCAGACTGAAGCGTCGCCCATCCCTGACTTTGGATGAGTCCTCTTCTTTTTTGACACATGGTGGAGCCCCCGGTGGTCAGCAGGAATGTCCCGCTGCATTCAGAGTCCTGATTGACGTCCCTCATTGCTAACCTGCCCGACGTCCTCTTCGGCCCCATTTGATCGGACCTCGGCGGCCCAGTTGTGACATGTTTAGTGATTTCACACTTGCTTTGTAGCAATAAGCACCCCTCTGCTCCCTCGAATGTTTTGAACCATAAATAACACATTGCTGCCATCGTTTGCCACGCATGACTGAGCATAGCTAGGGTCGGAGCCGGAGGAATGTTGCCAAGTCACTTAGTGTCGAGCCCCGGTCGAAGGTTTGAGCTTCAAAGGGTCGAGGCGGAGACGTCAGGGCACAGAGAGTGACAGAGTCCTTCTGGGACGTCAGACCAAGCTGCAGAGGTCCATATGCTCTGGATAAACCCATTCAATCATGTGGGCAAATCTGCAGAGAGAAGTGTGTTCTTAGATTTTAACCTTATTACCTCCAGTCTGTTAGTTTACAGGAGCCTGATCAAGACGATGTGATGACCAGAAGATCCAAACTAACAAACAAAAGACTGATTTAAAAGATGCAGTGTAATACAGCTGTGGTCCTTTTCTGAATTTTACCCTGCAAACAAAAATCTGCACACAAATCAAAGTCCAGATAAATAAATCTCTTTACAGATCAGCTGTCCTATGACCCTGACCTTTGTAGCTTCTGCACTTTTTTTTGTGTTTTCAGTTTTAATGATTAAACATCAGAGGGCAGTGGGATATGTTCTGTGGTTCTTCATGTCGAGAGCGCAAGTCCGGTTAACATTTATCTGGACAAGGGATGACAATATGGCCCCGGGGCCACATTCAGCCCTTCCTCACTGAAAAACTCAGATATAGGCAAGTGTGTCTGTTTTCAAATCAGAAATATAAAGCACTTATTCTAATCCACATTGAAGTCCAGATAAATATCTTAGTTTAAGGAAAAAAGACAAAAATAAGAAGCAGAGCTGCTTGTAATGATAATAAAATATCTGCCAATGAAACAAGAAATGTTTGACTCAGTGAGGGTCTTAAATGGTAGATGGAGTTGAGCTTATATCGTGCTTTTCTACTCTTTTTGACTACTCAAAGCTGCTTTACACCGCAGATCACACCTACCCATTCACTCTGCATTCACTTCACTGATGGCTCAGAGTTTCTATGTTAGTTATCCATCAGTATCTCTAACACATTCACACCCTTTCATGCCCATTTACACACCACTGATGCAGCAGTGGGAGCAATCTGAGGTTAAGTGTCTTGCTCAAGGACACATCGACATGTGTCGCCCGGAGCTGGGCTTGAACCTGCAACCTCCCGATCACTGACCAAGTGCACTATCCAACTGCACCACCGACACCCATTCAGGTTCAGGTTAAATTCAGGTTTATTTATTAAAATTTAATGTTCAGTCAACCTTCAAGTTAAATTTGTCTTACTGGCTGCGTATTTAATCTATTACAAGCAGCTGAGGCCTTGGTTTCAGTTTTATGACTTTCAATAAGATCTTAATCCAGACATGTCAGAAAATATATATATATTTTTTTTGTCTCGAAATTGAACAAATACTCTTCCTTAGATCAGAGTGCTCTCACTCAGTGCGGCCCAAAAGTTCATTTCAAATGCAAACAGGTTGTCTACATGTAGAAAAAAGACAAATTCTGCCATGGAAGTGTTAATAACTAAGATGTATCCATAAAAAAATCAAAGAATATTGGAATAAATGTAACAATTGAAGTTGTGACATTAACGTCCTGATTCTTTAAAAACTTGCATTTGCATAGGAAATGTTTTTGCATGAATATAAAAAGAAAGAATATTTGACATAGATAGTAAACTTCTTTGCTTATGACTCTTTTAAAGTGTTAAATGTGCATGAATTCTGTTCAGCAGTTGCAGGATAACTTGAACTTTGAATGTTGGAGCATTTTTATTCAATTAATCAAGCATAAATATAAAATGTTGAGTATCTTACAGGTTGTTTAGGAGATCTTTGACTGGAATAAGACTTTTCTTCTGTTGCTGTGGTTTTTAAATATTGATTTAATCAGGTCAAAGGTAAAAACTGATCTGTGTTAGACTGAAGATTGCTGGTGGAGTTTTGTGGCTTTAGTTTGTTCTCCGATGGTCCGAAGGAGTTTTTATGATGGATCCCCATCCCCGCTCCCAAACAAGAGGCAGGAATGTGTGGTTTCCATGACGCTCTGGAAGTAAAAACCTGGCAGCGTGTTGGAGGCCGGCTCAGAGCGGCTCCTGATCCGCGGCCTCCTTCTCATCAGGATCAGACTCTGATCCCCGGCAGCCCTCATTCAGACCGGCTTATTATGCCCAAGAATGTCCCTTCTCTCCTCTTATAACCCCCACAGGAGCAGCGGAGAGGGGTGCAGGGGTAAATTTGGGACAAATCCCAAGAGAGAGCACTACCCCAAATAACAACCCCCCCCACCCCTCCCGATGACCATCACGCTCGGACAAAGACACATACGCTCACTCGCAGGTCCCTCTCTCCCGGGGAAAGTGAAAAGCTGCCGTTGTGATTTATTGTTCCATAAATGCTTCACGAGGGGACCGGGCCCTCTGTTTGCCCGTGGCCCCCAGGACAATGGTGAGTTTCAGCAGTCAAACAATCCTGGAGCAAAACTCTGCTGTCTTCCCAGGAGAGGACAGGAACAGCTTCCCTGAAACCTGTTTGTTTTCTCCACGCTTGGTCTGGGCTAATATTTGCCTTTAAAACCACCTCTGTCATCGAACTCTTGCACAGAAAACTTCCTCACAAACTCCTGAAAGTGTTGAAAAACACAGAGAAGGATTTTAAAGAAACACTGACACAATCCAAAGGAAACGAGTCAATGTCCCCAAAATTTTGTTGATTTCAAGAATAAAATCATCTAGTTTAGTCTAAAAGTGAAACTGTTATTTTCCTTTTTTGTATATTTTAGGTCCTTTTTCTAAAAAAAGTCTACTGATATTGTTACCTGTTAATACCACAGCAAACAGATTAACTATCCCAGAGACAGTGGACAGTTTATGGTCTTTTATGGTCAAAACTTGTTTACAAAATTATCAAACAAGCAGTGTGTGTAGTATAGACTGTCATGAACTTTTACGTTTGTTGCTCTGGTTTTAAAATAAAACTATATAAAGTTGTGAACTTTAAATATCCACAATAACCAAATGAATCTGTTTCCACTACGTAACTTTATTAAAATATACAAACATCTGTCTGCTGAAGAAGAGATCATGCACTCAAAAGTCATTCAACTCTAATTTGCTCTAATCATTCTTTATATAATACATTCAAAAAAATGTTCACTAACTTATTGTAGAGATGCAAAATATCGCTGGAAAATATCCGAATTTGCAGTGATGAGTTTGGAAAAATCTGCATATCTGCAAAAGTCTGACATCATGAATTTATTTCCACACTTTTCTTTATTACTGATGGTTCATCAATCAGTCAGCATCCTCGTCAACATCAACTTTTATAATCTAGCATACCTCCTGCTGAGTAAATCTTAAACAGAACTTTACTTAAACACAAAAATTGCAACAGAAATGAATTAGTAGAAACTGGAAATCTGATGCTTGTCCTGAAGAATCTTCGGTTGTCCAAACGATTTTACCGAGGCCTGGATGAGTATCGTGTATCGTGTGAAGCTGAAAAACGCCAGGCAGTGATTTCAGAGCACGTTTCCCAGCCCTGTCTAATGATCAGCTGACCCTTTTAAACTGGTGGGAACTCGTCCTCCCTTTGTCCCCCCTTCATAATGGCAGTTTAGGGGTTAAATAATCGCTCTCTGTACATTATCCTGCATCCTGCTGGGCCGGTGGACACGACCATAATGCGGTGCTAATTAGCCTTCATTTAGGGCGGCCCGTCAGGCCACACAGCCGCCATTGAGAGGACTGAAGCTGTGGAGCTCTGCAGAGGACGAGCTTCATTCAGGGTCCAGACTCGTCCTCCATAAACCCTCAGCCTGTTCGGGCTCCGTCTCTGTCCCGGGATGAATGGATGTATAGGCGGTGCAGGAAGATTTAGGCCTTTGTGAGGGTTTGTCACTAAAAGGATCACCTCCATAAACGGCTCCAGACTGACCAGGACCAATTGAGGGCTTAGAGGTTGGAGCAGCTCTTTGTGGACTCTGATCCTTATCCAGTGATTATGTGAGGGGACTTTGGGAACTTTGGGGTCTGTTGAGCATGAACAGGGAAAATTATTGAGTTATTTTGGAGTTTGAATCAGTCTGAGTGAAGTTAGGACTGTCAGAGTCTCTGTGGAGAGCTCAAACTTTGGTCGAAGATGCTTTTGTCCAAGCCTGTTGTTATAGATAATTCATTTTTATTCACTCATTCATTTATTTATTTATTTTATCGCAGACAAACAACGGTCTGCACAGTCATCATGGAAAGAGTTTAGAAATGTGAAAACAGAAACACAATAATGGTACAGTTCACAGTTTTTCCTTCTCTTATCCTGCGAGGTCGTCATCCATGGTTATTCAAACAATGTGTCCTTAAGAGTCAAAGCCACAAAAGTGTTTGAGAAACAGAGGAATGGAGTTCATATTTGCATAAATTGGTAATTTGCAGAGTGAAGCAAACAAGTCAAGTATTCAAGAGAAAGACACTCCATGATAATCTAATGCCAGTTTGCTTTAGAAGTTAGTTTGTCACTTATCCATGACAGAAAGATGTTCTTCCTCACAGCATATGTAAGACTAGAAAAGCACTCGGAGAGCACAGACCTCCACCAGCGCCACCGTCCTCACCCATATTGTGATTTTCACCACAAATATTAGTCCTACCTTTATTTCATCCAAATATTTAGATTCCTTGACCATGAAAACATACCATTAGCAATTGGATTCGTAATGATATCTATTTTAGTTCAGTAGTTATTCACCGAATCACATTTTTGTCATTGCGGATCCAGACGCTGATCCGGATCAACACCAAAATCGAATAATTTCTTCCTTTTCCCATGCTGAACATTTCCTGAAAATTTCTTCAAAATCCATCCTTAACTTTTTGGGTTATTTTGTTCACAGAAAGACAGACTGACGGACAGACAAACAAACTCTCCCAAAAACATTACCTCCTTTACAGATGTAAATATCATATAATCTTTTTGTACAAGAAGCAACAATAGCATCTTGAGATGGATAGCCAAGGAGTAAGGAAACAGAATTCATCCACAAATATATACCAAGAATTTATTCCATGTCCTGTAAAATGTCCAGTATGCTTGAATTTCTGGACAAAACCAGACACTGTGTGTAGGTCCCCACTGAAATCTTACATTTCAGGCGTAAGGCGGAAGTTTGGAAATTCATTTTGTGTCTTTTACTGGGAGAGTTTGCAGACAGTGCAAGATTTTATGTTGTTACAATCTAGCTCGATTGCATACTGATATTTTCTTTTTATGATTCCAAATCACTTTCCTTTTTTTTCTCATCAATATCAACACCAAGCTTGTTTTCTCATATTTTTGTAACAGTTTTAATATTCAATACATCACATTGACTTAGGACATAATAAAAATAACATTTGTTTATTTTTGAAGATGATCACTAACTGAGATTGATTTCACTTTTGTAATTAACTGAGGGTAAACTGTTGTTTTTAGCAAAGAATCAGGAGCCTGCTGTGAGACTCACAAGAACTCCAGTTTGTTAAAAACAAACTTATTTCTGTTTGGATTTTGATTTTATTGATCCTAAGAGAAAAGCCTTCCTCATGTTGTGGCTGTTAGTTTATTGCTCCTTTAAAAGAGCAATCAGCAGCAGTCATCATGCATTTGATCTTTGACTTAAAGTTAGATAAATCCATCTCAGATGGCTGCAGACTTTCATGAGCGATCATTTTTACATATTCCTTTTTTGATTAATGATGATAAAATCCATAACTGTCTTTATTAGTTTTTCACACGGACACATGACTCTGTCTGAACATCCTGGTAATAGAAAGCTGCTCTTATTCAATCTGCAGCAATGGCATGCAAAAATTGACAGGAGTAATAAAGGGAGAGCCGTATACATATTGTTACTGCACTACGGCTAAGTTAGCCATTTTGGTGGAGAAACTCCCTTTGTGCTTTTATTCTGAAGTTTTTCCTGGTAGTTGATCATAAATCACTTGTTGAACATTTTACTTGAGTTCCTTGAAGACTTTCCTCTGAGGCTGTTTATTAGGGTTAAATTGACGTAGCGATGAAGCTGCATGCTCGCCAAAGTGTCCCAAGTCACAACTGCCATGCATGTCAGCTGCATGCATCCAGTGTTTAAGTTACACAAAAGGCTGAGCACAGGGATGCCAACAAAAAGAGTCAACAGTTTGATTTCCTCCTCCTAGGAGATTTTGTTGTTGCTTTGTCAATTTTTTTATTAAGACTATTTTTGGGGCATCTTGTGCCTTTATTGACAGCAGAGAGGGAGACAGGGGATCGGCTTGTGAAAGGGGGAGAGAGAGAGAGAGAGAGAGAGAGAGACAGAGAGAGAGAGAGAGTTTGTTGAATTTCAAGACTTAAAAGTCTCACCAGACTCATTCTGAGCCACAATTTCCTGACATGTCTGGATTAAGATCTTATTTGAAGGTATAAAAAGTAAAAACAAGGCCTGGGTTTTTGTAATAAGTGAAATAATCTGCCAATAAGACGAGACAAATTTAACATCAAGGTTGTCTTAGTTTTTATTTTTTCCAAAGCAAATACAAATAAACCTTCATTTAAGACTCACTGTGTCAGACTTTACTTGTTTTGTTAGCTGATATTTTCTCGTCATTACAAGCAGCTCAGTGCCTTATTTTTTGCCTTTTATTCTTTAAAGACATTTATCTCGACTTGTGAAGTGAATGTGGATTAGACTGTGTTTTAGAGATATCTGAATTGAACAGACCACTACACCAAACCTTCACCCACCCTTATGCTTGACCATTTTTCCTCTTTTATCTTTAAGAGCAGAATGTTGACCTGCAGCAACATCAGAAATCAGGGTCTGCCATGCACCCATGGCCTGTTACTCTCTTCATCCCTGAGTCAGGCTCCACCGTGCCAGGCCTCTCCCTTGGCTCTCTCCCTCCTCGCGGGGACTTTGGGCAGCAGAATAAAAGCAGAGAAACTTTCGTCATAAAAAAACACTCTGTCCTCGGCACGAGAAGGAGCCCGACACGACATGTGATGAAGATGGATGAAAACGGTTGTTGCGGTGACGGCCTGGACTCTCCTGTGGAGCGATGGGAGGAGGGTTCACGTAGAGAGGAACAGTCTGGATCTCTGCTTGTCTTATGTAATCATGCGGGAGCCTCCATCAGACGGTCGGGCCGTTTTTACTCTGCAGGCTGACTGGATCGTTTCTCACCCTGCTGGTGTCACCTTTGACCTCCAGCAGGTGTCATGGTGCTTAAACGATCGCCAGTGTGGGCTGTTCTCGTACGTCAGCGCCTCCTCCTGATGTTAAATAACTGTATTGATGGTGCGGTGTTGTAGTCAGAGTGGAGCGGTCCCCCGCGGCCCCGTTGGCTGGATTTCCGGGTCAGGGCCTCAGCGAGCATTGTGATGGGGGACACAGGGAGCGTGTGCAGGCGGCTGTGTTTGTCCCGCTTTAAAAAAGAGGAATAATGAATAAAGGACAAAGTGGGAGACAGCCAAAGGCGACTGATCCCCTCTGCCATGAGCGGGTAATCCAGCAGTGATCGTCAGCACAAACCACTGTCCATTCTCTGAGCGAGAGAGGGAGAGAACAAGCCTGGAACTGTGTTTACAGGAGAGTTTGAAAGAGTTCAACCAAAAATTAAACTTTCGTACATGTGATCATTATTTTAACATGTCAGATCACGCAGCTTTAGATCAAATTACTGTGATTAGAGCCGAACATCAATAGTGTGTGCCAAAGAGGATGTTTTTATTCTCATGATCGTAGTTTTAAACTTTGAACCCACAGGAACAAGACGCTGCTCCAGGAGCTCAGCGGGTTTGGTCTCTGCAGCTCGGTTTGCAGCTTCTGTAGGCTTCAGTCTTCTACTCCGTGCATCTCTTATGACAAAAATCCAAGCAAATGTTGAGGCTATTGTACTTTTAACCTTCAGACAAAACCCCTCATTTTACTGGCCACTTTATTAGGTACACATTGCTATTTCCAGATTCGGAGCTCCTCGATCATCAAGCTGCTGAACATCCATGAGGAAAATCTCCTGCTCCAGCACATCCCAGTTCATCGGATTGATATCTGGTGACTGTGGAGGCCACTGGAGTACAGCGAACTCGTCGTCATTTTGAGCTTGAGACATGAAGCTGCTTCAAGTCTCCATAAAAGGTCCTGAAGGGATGAACATGGTCAGCAACAATGGCAGGATGGATCCATTCTTTATGATGTTCACACCAAACTCTGAACCTACATCTGCATGTGGAGCTGAGATCCAGCCTCATCAGACCAGGAGACACTTTTACAGTCTGCTGTGGTCCTGTCTGGTGAACTCATGTCACTAAATCCTTAGATCAGCACCCTGGCAGACTCATGCCACCTTCCTTACCTGATGCTCACTTTAAACCTCTGCAGGTCTTCTTGATGGCGTCCACATTCCTGAATGCACTGAGTTCTCTGTTCTTCTCATTTCTTCTCTCAGTAAACAGACTTTGTCAGGGTCTGCTGCTTTTTATGCTCTTTGTTTCATGTCCCTCTCTCCAGAGGATAATGAAGTCTCCTGATTGTAGTTTCTGTTCTCTGCCGTCTGACCTCACTCCTGAAGCTCTCAGGGTTCAAACATGTCGGCCTTTCTCAGCACTGAGGATCATTCAGTCTCTTTGTGCTCACTGATGATTCACTGAGAGCAGGACCACACCAAGTGCTCTGAAGCACATACCTCAGATGTTTTCTCTGGTTAAATCACTAACTGAGTGTTAGCTGAGAGCATGAATAAACATGATCTCTCTGCTCTTGTTAGCTGAAAAGCCATTTCAGCTGAGTGCTGTGTGCAGCAGTCAAAGCTGGACCGACAGTGATCCCGCTGGCTGTGAAGTTTAACATCATTATAGAAATGCAGGTATTTTATATGAGGGTAGGAGAAGTCTGATGAGGTTCCAGAGCACATGGAGCAGTGTGATAACTGGTCGTAGCACAGGTTAAACTCTGACACCTGCTTTTGAAAAGTATCTCAGACTCCATGTTTACTCCCTTGTTACTAAGGTCTCCTCACGCATGAGTGCACCAAAAACATATCACTCGTAGTACTAGTAGACTGTTTTTAGTCTAAAAGCACATCTAGAAAAACCAAAAGATTTACTATTAGTAGCCCTAATGCAAATAAAGGAGGAGGGATTTTAACCAAATCCTCTACCCTGATTGGTTGCAATACTTTGAAAGCTAATGGGAAGCCCGAGTTTGCTTTTCCCGCCTTCGAATTAGCATATAAGCCTTATTAGTATTACTAGAGATACTTCTTCTTTAGCAAAGCCTACTTGCACACTAGTCAACCAAAACTGAGCACATGTACTTCAAATATGAGTACTAGTAGAGCTGAATTACAGTTGATATTACTGATATCAATTTTATGCTCAGATGTCTCCATATTGAGCGCTTTGTCAGCACAGCCCATACAGAGAGGATTTAGTACTAACCCAGCTTCTGTCATCCTAACTCTCTTAAAGTATAATGTTCAAAGTCTGTAATAAATATATATAAAATAATTCAAGACACAACACAAGGTAAAAATGAGTTAATTTACAACTAATTGGTTTTAAATGTAGATCCAGGTTTCTGTTAGTCTAACGCCTAACTAAATGTTCTTACCGTGTTTGACTGAAATGCTAAATTTGCCATCATTGGTTTTATTTTTGGTATATTTGTAGGTTCTTCACTTTCCTTTGTTTGGTCGACTCCTTCCTTTGTCAAGTATGGGAAGCCATGACTTTGTAAAGACACTTGATTAAAATGAAAAGGCCAAAATGCTTCAGAGCTTCAGTGTTTTGTGTGTTTCTGCTGTATTGGTCTTCTCTTGTTGATGGTCTCTGTGTGTAATGATCAGTGTTTGGAGAAATGCATTACAAAAGCAGTGTGATTACTTTAATGCATTCCTTTATACTGTAATGTAGTAATGCAAAGCATTACCAAAAAAAACGGAATATTTTACTCTGTATAAATGTCCATAATGCAAGTTACAATGCATTTTTTAATTACACCAGAAATGAAGAGGTGTTTTTTTGTTGTTTGTTGAATTACAAATTCACCAAATACTCTGTTAGATCAGCAGAGGAGAAAAGTCCTCCACTAGGCCTAAAGTTACAGTATCTCTAACACAGTTTACCAGAATTTTACCTTTTGTCTGTTTTTGCGAAGTCGTTTCTTGTATCGTGCCATGAGCCATCAATGTGGCTATTATATTCTACTGTTTTTAGCCTTAAGCCAAACTCAGTCAGATAGCCACGGCATCACCTTCCACTGGATGTGTAATGAGCTTTTTGAGCATAATGAGCTTCATTTAGAATGACAAATTCATATTATACTGTAATGTAGTAATGTAAAGCATTACCAAAAAACCCCAAATATTTTACTCTGTATAAATGTCCATAATGCAAGTTACAATGCATTTTTTAATTACACCAGAAATGAAGAGGTGTTTTTTTGTTGTTTGTTGAAATACAAATTCACCAAATACTCTGTTAGATCAGCAGAAGAGAAAAGTCCTCCACTAGGCCTAAAGTTACAGTATCTCTAACACAGTTTACCAGAATTTGACCTTTTGTCTGTTTTTGCTAAGTGTCTCTGCTTATCCTCCCCCTGACCGTCTTATCTCCTGGACGTCCACCACGTCTCTGTCCTCTTGATTCAGCCCTGAGTTTGTTTCTATGACGATGGTGTGGAGCTCAAAAGCTCCTCTGGAGTCAGTGAGCCGAGCAGTGTGTGACTCCCACCACCAGGGGGCTCTCAGTCCAAACAATAACAAAAAAGAACAGAAAGGAACCTTCAGAGGAACCTGTTCACTATTAATCAGGATAATCTTTAAGGGATTTTAACAGAATGATAAAGCACTGATTTTATTGGTGTTTGAGGTGAACATCAGTTTTAAGCTCTCAAAGCCACACGCTGAAGCTGAAAACACAGCTGATTTGGTAAAATAAGTTTTCCCCAAACTCCCTGAATCAAAGTCTGAGCTCTTCTCAGATCCTCCTCTGCTCTGTTCAGTGTCTCTGCCCTCCCTCCTGACTGACCTCTCTCCTGGAGCTCCACCACTCTCCTCTCTCTGATTTCAGCCCCCTTCTCAAAAGCTCCTCTGAGTCAGTGAGCGAGCTCAAAGCTCTGAGTGGAACCACCAGCAGTGTGTGTGTCTCCACCACCCACACAGGCCTCTCAGTCCAAACAATAACAAAAGAACAGAAAGGAACCTTCAGGAGGAACCTGTTCACTATTAATCAGGATAATCTTTAAGGATTTTAACAGAATGATAAAGCACTGATTTTATTGGTGTTTGAGGTGAACAAGTTTTAAGCTCTCAAAGCTCAGCAAGCGCTGAAAAAAAACACAATTTAGTAAAATAAGTTTTCCCCAAACTCCTGAATCAGGCGCTGCTCTGAGCTCTGCTCTTGGGAACACAGCCTGCAAACATTAAAGAAAATTTAACTTACTTTTAATCCTCCAAACAGAGAGTAAGAATTCATATCCAGCCATGGTCTTTGTCCTTTGTCTGTGGGTCCAAAGGAAGCCACAGAGGAATCCTTCACTCTCTGAGATGACTTGGCCAGAACATCCCTATCCTCTCGTCTCAGTTTGTATCCCAGAGAGGAGGTGCAGTGATTTGGATTTAATGAGAGGCCTGAGCAGGACGAGGCTCCAGGTGAACATCACCTGTGCTGCAGTCGCTCCTGTTCATGTGTCATTGTACTGCCCTGAAAATGAACTCCTTTAAGACAGCTGATGATTCCTTACTGCAGAGATGACGTTTAACGATGGAGACAAATATTTACGTTGATCTTACAGATGTGTGTCGTTAAGTGGACGAATGTAACTCTCATAGGAGCACTTAAAGATACCTTCAGAGCCACATTTGACTAGGAATAGGATTGTTTCTAAACTTTGGGTTTGCTTTTTGCAGCTGAAAGTGAAGACCTCCCTCTTTGGTGGTGTCATGTCTGAAATCTCCATGACTGTTATATAAGTCTTTAAACACTTGCAAAAGCAGCAGGACTGGCTGCAGGAGATCCTCAATGCATGAACAGAATGTTAAAATCTTTACTATTTTTATTTAACGTTTCACCCTTGATGAATATTTGCAGGGTAACATTTAAAACTATAGTCTGAGACCTGCATGTTTTAAATCAGCTTTTTTTCTTTTAAAACATAAAAAACTCATGCAGCTTCCTGCATATTTATGACCTTTAGTTTGCTCAGATTAATGTGCTTGTTTTGCATTTATCCATCCATCTGTCATCTATAACACTTATCCTTCTAGGGAGCCTGTCCCAGCTAACATCTGATCAGAGACAGACAACCGTTCACGCACACCCGAGAGCAACTAAGAGTCACCGTTTAATCTACTGTGCATAATTTTGGTCTGTGGGAGGAAGCTGGTGTGCCCAGAAAGACCCCACACATGTAAGGGGAGCATGCAATTAATCCACATAAACCCTTTTCTGTTAAGCACGGGCACTAACGTGACACCTTGCTTAAAAAAATAAAATCTTTATTTAGGATCATTATATGACAGACATAGATTCATCATGGGTCTCATTCATTTCTTCATTCATACAGTCTGATCGTGTTTTTCCCCTTCTTTAATTGAATATTAATTCATATATTACTACATAAACTAGTAAAGAACATTAGGGGTGCCATGTAAAAATACTAAGAGAAAACAGACTTTTGATTTTTGATTTTTTTAAACAATAGTCAGGCATTTGGGGGATGTTTACACTTTTTCCAAATTTCCTCAATTTACTGTACTGGCGCCTCAAAGACAAGGGGATTCTTTCCTTTACATCGATTTTATATAATATTGTACCGCTCTTTAATAACTGGGATATCTGGGTCAAGCCATTTCTCTGTGATTGCTTTTCCTGCTGCACTCAGTATTTCACACAGGTCATTCTAAACAGTTTCTTAGCTCTAATGTTTGTGGTGGTTGATGTTAAGATTCAGAAAGAGTTTGTCTCAGTTGAAAGTAATTGTTGTCTTTTTAATGTTCTCTAATTCCAAATGAATGTTATGCCAGAAAGAGATTACCTGACACTAGGTCTTAACGGTTTATTGTTTTCTGATCGGAATCGCCATTTCAGGCAATGCAGTCATGTGGTCACCAAAGCTACTATTACAACGCTCCTGATTGACCCAGGATCTGTTGTGTCAACTATTTTATAAATTTGCAGTAATTTGCATTTACAGAAGTGCTGTGAGCAGGTGAACAACACAAAGCCTCTGCTGAGGAGCAGAAGTTGGAGTATGCCTTAAATAACTAGAAAAGCACTCAGAGAGCGCAGACCTCCGCCAGCGCCACAGTCCTCACCCATATTGTGATTTTCACCATAAATATTAGTCCTACCTTTATTTAATCGTAATATTTCGATTCCTTGACCATGAAAACATAGCATTAGCAATTGGATTCATAATGATATCTATTTTAGTTCAGTAGTTACTCACAAAAATCACATTTTTTGTCATGGCGGATCCAGACGCTGATCTGGATCAACACCAAAATTGAGTCACTTCTTCCTTTTCCCATGCTGAACATTTCCTGAAGATTTCATCAAAATCCATCCATAACTTTTTGAGTTATTTTGTTCACAGACAGACAGACAGACAGACAGACAGACGGACAGACTCTCCCGAAAACATAACCTCCTTGGTGGAGATAATGAAACAGATTATTTATCATCAATATTAGATGATGAATTATGTGTTATGTGCTTTTGATCACTGATTTCCTTACTGTTCTCATTACTGTAAACATAGTTCATATTGACCTGAAGCTTGATTTAAAGAAAATCGTGAATCAAATTGAAATCACAATATCTGCTTCTTCAGCCCTACCCGACACCTTTCTACCAGAACCAGCATTAACTCATTCAGCAGTCTGAGCAGCAGCAGCTCGGCTGTCTGGTGTGACCACACGAAGCAGACCTCACTCTCCACGTGCATCACTGAGCCTTGGCCTCCCCTGACCCCGTCCTGGGATACTGACCACTGCTGACCAGGAGCTGCCATTTTGGAGATGCTCTCCTCCTGTCAGACTCGCACAGATCCATTTTTCCTGTGTTAAAAACAACGTTGAGGACAAAATGTCCACCTGCTGATTGATACATCCCACCAAAAGAGTGGGTTATTTAAGTTTGCCGCAGCTTCAGTGCAGAAAGGCTGGGCTGTAATATCCGCCCTGCCACCAGGGGGCCAGAGCGGGTCACTTCCTGACCCTTCTGCACACACACGTACACACACGTAAACGCACACACGCTCACATCAACAGATCACCTGTACGTGCATGATCATGTCAGATCTCCTGTTTGAAAATGTAAAAAGCTCTTTTCTCTGAGATCTGTCATGTGATCAGGAGTTTTGTTTGGTTCTGATATTAATATTAGTTCACCCTAAAAAATAATTAATGTACCGTTACGTTTGTTTCTTCTTGACCTTCATAGTAAAACACTCCTCAGTCGTCCATCTTGTGCTCCCTCTCTGGCTTTAGTGAAACACCAGGACACCAAACCATCACCCTCATCGCAGTAAAAAGTCCCTGGACGTGATTTTTGCGTGGGACGCTGCTGCCGTCGAGTGTTTCTGGTGTGTTGTGCTTTTCCAGTGAAACAATACCATTTTTCCCCGATGATGTAACTTCCACGCTTGGACCCGTGCTCGGGGCCTGAGCGAGTTCGAGCATTGTGTTCAGCGAGCCTCAGGATGTCCTGTTGGTGGTGGTGGGGGGTGGGGGTGGAGATGAAGCAGCTAAAGGGAGATACTGAATGGTGGAGGCTACTGTAACTGACCCAGGCTTAGGAGAGGCTCCTGGGGCCCCAGTGGACCCCAACAAAATCTGTCTGAAAACCGTCACGTCAGCAGTTTCTCTGTGGAATTTTCTACCAAGGGTCTCTTCTTTGGATTTAATCTCTTTGGCTTCTTTCGGTGTGACATGGACTCACTTTTGGATCCTAGAAAGAGCAGAAACCCTTCAACAGGATGCCAGAGATTTTCAGGCTGAAGAGTTGGATTTCAGGGACTCCTGAGTGAGAAAACTCATCCAAACAAGTCTGATAAACTCTGGTGAAGATATAGTGAAGGAATTCTGAGGTGGGTGTTTGGTGCTTTTGCCAGATTTCTGAACTGCTCCAATCTTTAAGAAGGGCTCAGCATTTTCCAGTCTAAAAGTTGTTTTGAGTGGACCTAAAGTAGTACTATGAGGATTTGATTGTGTGTTAGAAAGGACATTTCTCAAAGAGTTCAGAGATGGGGAGTTGGTCGTTTTATGAGCTCAGCTCTTGAAGAAAAATGCACTCAGTTTACAACAGTGCAGTTTTACTCTCGAGCTCTCTAACATCTTTTACAAAGATGTTCTTCTTTAGTCTTCATGGTTTTGGATTCTAGAAAGGGCTGCAGCTCCTCAACAGGATGTGTGAAATCTTTCAGGCAGAAATATTTGGTTTAAGGCACTCCAAGATGAAGATCATCCACCATGATTCAGACCTTTTGAGGAATGATGGGGGGGGTTTTCAGGTGAGTTATTGGAACTGAGGTCAGTTTTTATAACGATATGGGTAGATGCTAATTCATCAAAAAACAACATTCCCCTCATCATGGCATCTTGATACCTTTAGAGTCATACAAAGAGTTTGGAGCAAAAATTGAGGAGGTCAAAATCCCAAACTTGACAAGTAGCATGAAAGGATTGATGGACGAGTGCATGGCTAAAATAACGGACAGACTGATCAATAGATTCACCGACAATTGAGACTAAAAACATTTCGGTAATTGGAATTAACCAAAACTAAAATTGTAATTTTCAAGTTAAAGCATCCAAAGATGTTTTATAATCAGATTAGATCTGTAAGCAGTCTGTAAAGACATATCATAGCTCACATTCATATGTGTAGTAGATCAGTAATATCTATATTTGGTAAGTTTTGACTTTCACGGAGTCATATTGGCCCTTATGGTTTATTCTATAAGGTGGTTAAACCCTTTGTCCCAAAACTCTGCCTCTACTTTTGTTTCCAAAACATAGTTCAAACTACAGAAGTTCTGAAAACGGAGGTATGAATGGGTTTTTTTTGTTATAAAAGAAGGAAAACAACAAATATTTTGTGCCAAGAACTTTTTTTTTTTTTGCTGTGTATCAAACAGACTTAAGTTGTTACCTGTGTTCAGATTTCTGGTATTTTGATGACAGGTGTTTAAGTTATACTTGTCTGATCTTAAAAGAATATTATTATTTTTACAGGGTCATATATCATTCTTTATGTGTCTCACCTCTGTGATGGTATACAAACTGCTGAGTCTGCTGAGGTCAAAGTCTGACTGGCTTTTGTTTGGAGTATTGACACATTTCAGAAAGTTTGCAGCAGTTTTTAAAATCACTGACAATTTAGACAATTAATCACTAAATATCAGCTGAGTTAAAGTTTGTACCTTATTACTGTAAACTTTCACATTTCTAAAAATACAAAACATATCAGTGTCTGTTCTGATACAACAGCAATAAAAACAGAGCTCCTTGGAACCTATTGTCTTGCATATTTTTGAGTTTTTGCGTACCAAGAATGGCAGGACATCTCCTGTATACTTTCTAAATATCAAGATCATTTATTGAACCATGCAGCTGTTTCATCCTTTTGAGACATCAGTAATCATTAGGCTGTATCAATCAAGTATGTAATATCATTTTGGAAAATGTTGGCAATACACCTGATTTGGTCTCTGCAGGTCCAGTTTAGAATAGAAAACACCTTCAGAGAATTTATCATTGCTGTTTTTGATGATCAAGTCCCTTATTAGTTGTTCTACAGTCTCTGTGATTTAAAGAGGTCAGTTTGTCACCAGAGGAAAGAAGTAAATACTGTGATCATGGCAGACTTGACGAAAGTGATTGAAAAATAACAAAATGACACTCACTACACAATTACAGGGAGGAAACCACCACCCCTGCTCACAGTGCCTTCACACAAAAGCTACGAGGCTTTGCTATATTTACATTTACGAGACATTCACATTAACATGATATCTGAGTCAGTTCAGGCTGCAGTGCATCTTGGATAAGTACGACATGTGCCCCAACAAGCACACAAGACAGAGACGCGCTCGCAGTGCTCCTGTCCCCCTCTCTCCAATGTCATGTCTCTGTTTCTGCCTCTGGAGATGGAACAGAGAGGGGATCAACTGCTCTTGTTTTTGACACAGCTCATTGAGGCATTTGACTCCATCTAGAGTTAAATTAACTCTTCTAAGTGTTTTTTTAAACTTTATTCATGATATAAACTCTCTAAAAGCCCAGGACCTGCGGGTTTGGAGGATTCGTTCTCTAGAAATCTCCATTGTTCTGCTGAAGAAGGAAAGAGCCGGAGGAAGCATGTCTGCTGCAGATCGCTGCGTCACTCTGCTGATTTATGTCTCTGCGTTGGTGCTCCCTCCTGTGACCGTCTCTCTCTCTCTCCGTCCCGCCGCCCGTTTGTTTTCTCTCTGCTGGCTCAGGACGGGAAGTTTACTGTTCAGGCTGATTACAGTCGATATTTACTCGTCTGTTTTTCTCCCGCTCTGAGCTCGGTCATCGCTGTGTTTGGACGTACAGCAGGAAATACTGCCGCTCCAGATTACAGGCAAACATACACACACTGAGGGCCGAGCTTATCTCCTCTGATTTAGGGTTGTTTTTGGATTCTTCTGACGCAGACCAGCTTTTACTGTCGGGCCTGCAGAGGGGCCTCAAGATAGAGGCCACATAAACACCCACTGTGGGTTTGCCTTCCATCTAAAATTAAATGATTGAGATCATTGTGCTTCATTTGCTCTGAGCTTTGTCTGAATTATATAAATATGTTGGTAATGTTTGGAGAAGAGGGTGAGGGGCCCGTCGTCCCTTTTATCCAAAAGTTTCCATAATGGGGTTTTTTAGAAGGAGTCGGGACAATCACCTGAAATGTTTTCACTGTCAGAGACTTTTGACGTCATCAACGGAGCCTGATATCAGGAGAAAAGCCTGAATACATCAGATCTATTTAAGGACAGATATGAACATTTCTGCTCATCTAATGTTTTGCATCAAGTGAGACAATTTTTGCACAATTGTAGTTTCTTCTGGAAAATGTAATTTCAACAAATGAACTGGAACAGAAAAGGCAACATTTTGATTTAGGTATCCAGCCACTATTTCAATATACTTGCCTGATTTTTCATTTTTGTGATGTTTTATGAAAACATTGATTTCTTCTGTCAAAAAAAAGTGCAGAGAGGCTCCTGGTGCCGTCTACAGGGCATGAATAAGCTGAAAACAAGAGGGCAATACGTGAAGCTGTTTGGTATATTCCCTGATTATTCGTACAGTATAGACAGTTTGGAGGAATTATTAGTTTCTGATAATTAAATAAACATTTAAACAGTGATCCATCTCTCTAACGAGCCAAGAATTCCCCTTAACTCAGGTTCATGTCTCCACTTTGGATGTCTGATAGAGGATTTTCACAATAAAAAAAAAACACCTCGTTTAACATACCAAGTTCCCCTGATCCACCTTTATTCTCTCTCTGTCAAAGATGCTCTGTTGGAGCTCCTGTCACTTTAAGAGCCCCCTGCTTTGCTCTGATTCGTTGACGGTCAACTCTGGTTATGATCAGTTCAGTGCTGATTTTAGCCGCTTTGCATTCTCTCTTACCGTGGATACACAATAATAAAATATAAGTGAGTTTACAGCTGATAAATCAGTCAAACATATCGACCGTGTATCAGCAGTAATATTGTCAAAATACACAAACATAACCAGATGTTTCACCTTATTATTACAGAGGTGCATTTTAAACCAAGAGTTTAATTTTCCTAGAATTATGTTGTTTTTCTTGTTTTGCTTTTACGTGTCTTCAGTTCAGCAGACCTGTCTAAATGGATTTTTATAGATCTGTTTGGGGAGGGGCCCTGTTTTCTCTAGGCCTCTAAATGACTAATCCCGCCCCTGCTCTCAGGAGCTTTTCCACATTAAAATGTTCCAAACATCTCTCAGAAGGATCTGAGGACTTCAGGATGACTAAGTGAAGTTTTATTTGCTCTGACGTCACCCTCAGGATGATGAATCACAGCGAGAGATGCAGGGAAAAAAAGCTTCTTTTTCAGCGGCACTGTGCAGGATGTGTTCATGGAGGTGAAAGATTGTTCCTGAAGTTTGACTCACTGCTCCTTCTTCTCTCTGACAGGAGTGAACTTTAAGGAGGTGAACGAGGAGAACAAGCAGAAGCTCTTCGGAGAGATCTACACGGCTATCGACACATTGGCGTTCACTTTTGGAAATGTGTAAGTATGATGGAGTTTGATTCCTGCTGCTCAACATGAGGTCAGGTCAGAGCCTTTGAGATCTCTGGAGTGACATGTGGGAAAAGATGTGGAAAAGGGATCACAGGTCAGATTTGAACCCCAGGAAGCTGCTTTAACAGGAGATCACTTGTGATTCTGCCTTTTTCGGACACCCCGGCTACACATTATTGAGTCTATTTTTGTCTGTAGAGATGAACTAATAGGCTTCTTCCTCCCCTGCAGGGCAGTTTTCAGTGTCTCTTACTTCTTGGACAAAGTTGCTCCAGAGTCAAACACTTCAGCTTTGTTGTGTCAGGTGTTCCTTTAACTCTTCTCCAGAGTTTAGAGCAACAGTTTCCCTTCAAGGCTTCAGTTAAAGGCTTTTGTCTTTCAGGAAACTTTCTGTTTAATGTCTATTTGCTGGTGTGACTGCAGGGTTTATTTATTAATTATTGATAGTTATTATATATGATTTTTTCTTTTTCTGCTTTAACTTTTAATTTAACTTGGATTATCAAAATATATTTGTTAGCTTTGTTTGGATGTTGTCATTCGTTAAATGGCTGTACAGTGGTCCAGTGAGCAGTGCAAGAAGGTTGCAGGTTCAACTCTGCGTGCTAGTTTTGAGTTGTGAGAGGGTGCACGTGTTGGTCGAGTGATGGATGAGCAAATGGATGGATTACATTACATTACAGATAAATACTTGGATGGATGGATAGATGGTTGGAAAAATGGATAAATATGATTAAAAAAAAAAGTCATGGACGTTGAATCTGCAGATCAAATTTTGATGAATCACTTTGGGGATGAATGGAATCATTTTTTAAAGTGGTTATAAATTTGATCAGTGTATAGATTGATTAAAAGTTAGATATATTACCACAGAAATAAAGTGATGGGTGGGTCATTTTTAATAAATTAATAGATGTATGCATGGATGAAACCTTGGATGGATGGATGGATGGATGGATGGATGGATGGATGGATTCATTTATGGATTGATGTATGAATTTGTTGATTATTAAATGATGAATTAGTGGATAGATGAATGGAATGGATGGAGAGGTTTATTTATTGATTTATTGAATAGATGGCTGCTTGGATGGATGTTTGGATATATGTTTTCTATGGATATGTTTTTGATGAATGTTTGTGTTCGAAAAACTTTCGTTTGTACATTTTTAATTTTAGTTTAATAATCTCAGAGTTTAGTTTCAGTTTGTTGTTTTCAGCGTTTGCCTTCATCTTTATCTGATTTCTAACATCATCCCCAGACCCCCTCAAACTGTGATTTTGTTCCTCCAGAGTGTCTGACTTCCTTATGGGAGATGTAGAGAATGGATCAGTGTTGGGGCTCCCCCTGACCAAGAGGAGCAGGGTAAGACACTAACCATGTTTATACTTTACTTCTTACACAGATGTCCTGATTAATGAAGCACATGTTTGCAGCATGTAGCTCACTGAACACACCTTTAATCAATCCAAAGTGGCAGATGTGTTTGTGCCGGCCTCCATTCTTAAACTCCATCCATCACTGGTTAATTCATAAACTCCAGGATGTCCCCACTGCACCTGAGTGGTCGGAGTAAAGATATGAGGCATTACGCAGCAGACTGCAGGGTCAGAGGTCAAACAAACACTCTGAGGTTGACGCAGGCTGTTCCATAAATAACCTGAGTAGATGATGAATGGATGGGATGCCTTGTTGTTTTCCTGCTGCAGGTTTCATAACAGAGGAAGTGTGAAGTGTGTTATCAGAGTGACTGCGACAGAGTTCATCGCCCTCCTCATGGTTTTTAATTTTCTGCTGTCTGTTATTCAGTCCTTCGAGAACGTGTCGCTGGAATCTGGAGGATCTGGTCCAGAGAAAGATGATCCACCAGGTAAGACATGCACGACGTCCTGGAGTAGACTGCTCTGTGGAGAAGATGCCGAGGCCATCGTAGCTCTTATGTATATAAAGACTCCTGACGTCTCTCACAAAGCTCTGAAATTCTGATTTAGCTTGTTAGAGGTTTCTTGTTGCCTTAAACTCTCTCTTAAAGTTATCATTGAGAATTTAATGGTCCATATCTAAACTCTGTAGGATTTATGAGTCATTGAGACCCCAAATATGTCACCAAAGGTCCAGATGAAGGTAAAAAACCAACAGTTCTGTTAAAGATGGCTGTCATGGCTCGCTGTGTAGCTGTTGGTGCTTGTTGGCCCCTGAGTGTTTGTTGGAGTGTCTCACTCTTAAATCTTGATGACCACACACCTCAAACCCATCCAGCATCACTTCCGCAGTCTGCATTAATCATCATCCAACAGCATTAACTCAAATCAGACCCAGTGAAGGTCAAGGTCTCTCTTCTGGCTCACGGTCTTAGCTGGACTCAGATTATCGTGTAGCATGATGCACAGCATGGCTGACAGATCTGGAGTTGTATTGAAGCATGTCTCCTGTGTCTCCCTTCGTCTTCTTTCAGGTCCGTCTCCACCGGTGCGGGCCGAGGAGGTGGACAGGACGCTGCAGCGGCAGGACAGCGGCGTGGAGTCGGCGCTGCTCTACGCCAAGGCCTGGTCCAAGTACACCAAAGAGCTGCTGGCCTGGGTGGAGAAACGGCTCAGCGTGGGTGAGTGAGAGGATGAAGAGTTAAAGCGGAGAGTATGTGTGAAATGTAGAGACGCGACTCGTAAGTATAACCTGTCATACTGCGCGTGTCATCACCGTGTTATGAAGAGCTGAGGGTGAGTGAAGGTTCACTCTTTGCAGAGTCCTACTCTGCAAAGAGTGATGTTTCTACCCTTCTACTGATGTTTCTACTGCAAAAACTCAGTGTGTACAACAAGTGTGTTTTGTCTATTTTCAAGCTGAAAATATCCAAAATGCTTACCTTAAACCACATTCACTTAAACAGCCCAGATCAATGTCTTACTTTAAGGAATGAAAGGCAAAAATAAGGCATTGAATTGTTTCTAATGAAGAGAAAAAAATCTGCCAATAAAACAAGGAAAGTTTATCTCAGTGAGGGTCTAAAATAAAGCTTTAATATCTACTCAAGTTGAACCCGTCTTGTCCTATTGGCAAATTATTTTAGTTATTATTAGCAACTATTGTTATTGTTAGTTTTTATATCTTCATTTAAGATCTTAATCCAGACATGTATGGAAATTGTGGATTAGTAAATCTAGAAAGATTTTTTGTCTTGAAATTGAAGAAATACTCTCACCTAGATCTGAGTTTTTACAGCGACTCAGGATGCTTTCAATCGCTCCTTTATAAAAGCTGACTAAAACTTGGAGTGGGAGTTTTGCTTTCTTAAGCTTCCTTTAGAAATACAGACCCTGAAAGACCATCTATTGAGTCTGAATCTTTAATATGATGCTAGTAAAGATGCAATGCTTCTGTTGACCTTTATCTGAAAAAGTGATAATGCAGTAAAGATCCCAGTGCTTCACCCTGGACTTGAGCTCCTCTTCAGCTTTATTACAGTCTCGTAGGAAGAAGATCCACAACAGCGTTTTAGAGTAAAACCAAACACCCCTGTCGCTCCCATCATCCCTCAGTAAAACAGGTCCACAGATTGTTCTAAATTCTGCACACTGGTTCATTCACACGTCACTGTGTGACTGTAAGAGCCTTCTTAAAAGAGGATTAATCAGAGTTCAGGATCGGAGGAAACGTTCTCCATCACCTCTAACAATGACGTGTTCTCTTCGCTCTGAGGCTCTTTGTTTTCTGGTTAATGAATGTTTTCAGATTAATGCTTAATCAGTGACACACAGCGCCCAGTACAGTACCACAGTGATCAGACAAACATACGACGAGTTTGCTCAGTTAATGTGTGTTTACTCATTGATTTATGGTCTTTTCTCACACTGTCAGGGGTTTGATCAGAAGGTGTACAGATGTTTTGTTTACTAAACTGATGGAAAATTTGACATTTTACAGCATTCTGCTTTGTAAATCTTAGGTAGAAGTGCTACTCAGTTGATAATGAAACACATACCATGCTACAACCCCATTATTCACTTTAGAGAGAGATTTCATGTTTTTATTCAACTAATATTAATTAGGCAACATTTGAGTGTGTGAAGCCAGAGAGGAGTGTGTTGGAAAAGTTGCAAAACAAATCCCTTTAAACAAAGATCTATGCATAATTATTCAACAAAGATTATAAAGGGGAAGAAAAACACAAAACGCTGGATTATTTTATCAAAGGCCCAAAAATGATGGGATATCCACAGATGTTTCTTATTTTAGTAACTGATGATAACAAAAGTGCTGAAGCCTTAGAAGAAACTGGAGATCTTGGATCAGGCTGTTGAAAGAGTAAATAACACTGACATGAGCTCCGTTTCCAACTTTTTAACGAGGACAAAACATGACCAGACTTGTACAAATAAAACCTTTGGACATGAAGCACTAACTTTACAGAAGCAAAGATTGCAAAATGAGCAAAATGATACCAGAAACCTTATATAACAAAAATGTATATTTAATTAAATACAGAAATGCAAAAAATATTTCAAACACTAAAGGTGAAATCATTGTACTTTGTTCATTTCACATTTCCAGGAGATTGTTGAAAGTTTTGCATTGATTTTATTCTTTTGCACATTGTCAAATTATGTTTTTGTGGTTGACTTCCAAAACATCTGTAAATATTGTACATTTTAAATTTTAGATTTTGAATTTGCTGAACAAAAATGGCAGTGAAGACTGAGGCCTCATGCTGTCCTCTCTGAACAAACATGTTCCGGCATTAAAACTTTGCAGATTTGTATTTATCATTTAGAGATTGTTCACGGCTTTGTCTGCAGTTTCTAACTGTTATTGTCATTGCATTGTCTGATGTCTTACAAATTGGCTGTTTTGTTAATTGTTGACAACATTTTGGATTTTTTTACTAAATCTATATGAAAATTGAAGAATCAGGCACTTAGAAGAACCAAAAGCAAATCAAGTTATTGATTTTTTTTTTTTTTCGCTTATTTGTATCCTCATGTGGTCCACTGTTAAATATTCCTTGAGGTTTATCTGCTGTCCTTATTCTTTCTAACCTCATTTTTTGCATAAGCCTGTTTCAGGACGGTCAGCAGCCTTCTCTTGTTGAAGTCTGCCCCAAATAAAAGCATCTTATTCCACTCACTGGAAAAAAATCAGAGTCCAGGATATTTCTGTGACTCTGAGTTTATTTTTATAGAGCTCAATGCTTGTGTTTGTAGCTTTTATTGGGTTTTAGCTGAAGCTGAGTGTGTTTTCCTTTGCAGATATTGAGTGTGCAAAGAGCTATGCCAAAATGGCCGAATCTGCCAAGACGCTGGCAAGCCAGCAGGTGAGTAACTCCTTCCTCTGCCTCTCTGCTCCCTGATGCTCAGACTGAAACACTTTCTTCTTGTCTCTAAAGGAGTTCATGCCTTTCCGTGAGACCTACATGACGGCCTTCAAAAACGACATTGAGTACAGCCAGCTGGTCCTGCAAACCGCAGCGATTCTCCAAAGCAACAAATTCATGCAGGTGAGGAATCAGTTTCTCCGAGTGTTTGGACGTAGAAGGACTCAGTGACTCAGTATCTGTGTGTGTTTCCAGCCTCTGATCACCAGGAAGAACGAGCTGGACAAGCTGAGGAAGGAGGTCAAGGAGCAGTGGCAGAGAGAGCTGAAGAAGATGGTGAGTCAATTTCAGGAGGAGGCTAAGAACACATTGCTAAGGCTGCAAGCAAAATATTTGGTGTGGCACTGCTGATCAACCTACAGTTTACCACAGGAGAGTAAAATCCAAGGCTCAGGAGCTTCAAGTTCTTGAAGCTCATGAAGATGCAAACATGGAATGACACTGGTTTTCTATAAAGGATCTTGAGTGCTTTTTTTATAGAGTGATTCTATGATTTTGCACGTATTTACACCTGCCAGCGACCAACATGTAACGCAGTATTCTATGTGTGACAGTATCATTGAATGTAAGAACATTCTGGTGGCACCCAGTGTCATGGAAGTCTTATTTGTGTGAAATTGTTCAAATTGAATCTCTGTATTAGCTAATTCTTTTAATGTGGCTTTTGAGCATAAAACAAGTTAAAGCTTTAATTTTTTTTATTTATTTATTTTTTTGTGGCTCTTCTGGTCCCCTGTGCCACATCCATGAACCCTGTGTGTCTGCTTCAGGCCTGGTGATAGGGACTGATCTTTCAGAATATTAATATAAACAGTTCCTCACACAAGAGACCTGCCTGCTTTTCTGACTTTAATCTGCCCTTCATTGTGGTTTACGCCCCCTCCACATTACGAGGTTCTTCTGTGCACAAGACAAAACCCTGCAGCATCAGGCCCTCTGTCTCCTGTGAGAGGGCTTCTCCTTGTTGCAGATCTTTGCTCGTTTCTTGACCTTACTCCGTGTTCGTCCACAGAGTGAAGCAGATAACGCCCTGAAGAAGGCCCGGCTGCTGCAGGCTCAGCGGCAGGAGGAGTACGAGAAGGCGAAGGTGTCGACCAGCAGGCTGGAGGAGGAGCAGATCGCAGGAGGAGGTGGAGGAGCGGCGGCGTTCAAACAGCTGGAGAAAAGACGACGGCTGGAGGAGGAGGCCATGCAGAAGGTACAGCACAACGCCTTTGGTTACTCTCTGACGCCTTCTTCTATCAGCACCCGTTCCCCTCTGCTCAGTTTTGTTGGACTAAATTCTTCTAGGACATTGTCCCTCAAAGACTCATCCCTGATTATGGAGCTGTGCAGGGCTACATCTCTTCAGATTTAGCTCCTGTGTCCAACTCCTGAAGCCACTTTATTCACATTTTGCTCTTCCTTGTGGCAAAGGTTCCCCTCTGTAACTGATTTTATATTTTATTTATGCTCCTACATTAACTCCTGCACATCTGATGTGGCATAATGGTCCTGAGAAACTTGATTTAACCTGTTCAGCCCATAGTACCCTATTTCAGTAATGCTTGGTAATGCTCCAACAAAAACATAAGAAAAAGTGAACTATTCATGTAGAAATAAAGTCGTGTTGCACATCAAATTAAACAGGAAATTTTATGCTACACAACCATATAAGCCATTTTTACTCACACCAAATGCAACATCAACACCAGTCAAATGAATTATCAAATATCCAAATCTGTTTCACTTTGATTCAGGCTTGGGTTGCTTTGTATGAATTTCTTTGAATGGGAAAATGTAGAGAGTTCTGGTTGATTTTTTTCCAAAAAACAAAACAAAACAAATGTATTTATTTCATTTTATTTATTTATTTATTTTTCAAAAACAGTCAAAACTGCCACGGATAACCAGAAAAACATAAATACTGTTGTAATTGGGTGTAATGAACATCAAAAGGGACATAAAAGGGAAATATAAAGTTTGGTATATCAAAAATTTCAAATGGGACTAAAGGTGCCAAACTGTGCCAAGACTCAGCCTGACCACTCTGTAGTAAAACCTCTCTAACTTTGCTCTGCATCACTTTATCAGACTCAAACTTGGCAGAAGTAATGTTCACATATTTTGACTTTTATTCATAGAGTTCTAAAGCTGCAACTGCATCATTCCAAAGAGATATTCACAATTAAACCTTTTTTTTTTAGGCGAGAATGAAAATTTCTAATTATTCTGACTTCTATCTTCATTTACTCTGTCCCAGTAACACATATACTGATAATTCCACATCTGGACAAATCTCTCAAGTGTTACTTTTATTATGACACCAAAATCATTCAAATAGACCTTGTGGTTGCAGAGAGCAGAAGGCTTAAAAAGGGGCTGAACAGGTTAATCTAATTTTTTCACCTGTTTATCTTTGAAATGACACTTTAACTCAACTTAAAGGGGCTTAAATTCTTTCAAAGTCCATGAAAACAGCAAACAGATGCAGTCACATCTTCAGTTTCCATGTTTGTGTTGCATTGCATCTTTAAGATTTGGCCTTTATCTCTATGATCCTCTTACTTTACTTGTTTTTCGATTGCAAAGTAAGAAACCAAAAAGGAAAAAGCAGAGTTATTGATACAGTATTTGACCTGTTGCAGGCCGAGGAGGCCAGAGAGCACTGCGCCTCGTGTCAGCTGGACGTGGGCGTGAAGAGAGTCGAGCTAGCCAAAACCAAGAGCGTGATCATCACTCAGATCAGAGAGATGGTGTCTCAGTGCGACCTCACCTTCAAGGCCGTGAGTCCTCGTTTCAACATTCATAACAGAGATGATGATCTGTATTTAAGGTGCATTTAAGGCGGACTGGTCCTTTAACTTCCAGGTGACCGTGAACTGGTTCCAGCTGCAACAGGCTCAGGTGGTGTCCCTCCCCGTTAACCATCAGACTCTGTGTGAAAACGCCAAACAGTACGAGCCGGGACAGCGATACATCGACTTTGTGAGGAGCTTACCCACGGACGGGCCGCGGCTGGAGCCACACTCCTTTGACTTCAGCGCACAGAACTCTGGGTAAGATCATGACACGCTCTTTGTGATGCTTTTCATCAAATAGAAAACTGACAGGACATTCCTGTTTGTAGAGCCACATCCACACAAACAGCAGTTTTAAAGCAACGATAAGAAAGTTTCCTTTATTGGAATATTATTATTTCAACAGTGAGGACGGTGTTTCGTCTTCATTTGTCCTGCTTCTTCCTCGCTCTCTCTGTCTTTATGACCTTTCATAAAGAGCCTTCTCCTCCGTCTTTTTGTTGAAGCCTCAAGAAACACTGAGGCAGGATTCTTCTTCTGGATTCTTCTTAGCTGAAGGCTGGTGTGTAAACTAATGCAACTATATTTCTCTTTAGCTGTGAAACTTTAAGTCTGCTGCAGAAAACTTAAATATTGTTACTTAGAGAATTTAAGGGAGTCAAAATCAAAGTTATTATAACAAATCCATCAATCAAACTTTATTGGTATAGCACTTTTCATGGAAAATACTTTGTAACCAAAAGTACTACACATAAATAGAGAACAAATAACAGAAAGTATGTGCAACACAAACTTAAACAACAAAACCAGGAAATAAAACGTCTATATCGTAAACCTTGATTTAACAGAACTGTTTGAGAGAAAAACTGAGGACACACCATCATGAGCTCATGGGGAAAACACGCTGGAGATAAAAGTAAAGAATCAAATACAAGTAATAAGAGAATAAAAACAAAGTGACATAAGTAATAAATACAAAACAAAGTGAAAGGAATGAAGAATTTAGAAACTTTACATGTAAACCAGTAAATACATAAAAATAAGAGTGAGACAGTAAAACAGATATATTTGATGATTAAAAAATAATCAACTGAGAGAAATAAAGAAAGATTGTTTGGTAAGAATGAGGAAACAAACAGACCTTAAATATATGATTGGAGGAAGAAGGAAGACATAATAAAATGTTAATGGATGAATAAACAAGTAGAAGTACCTGAAAAAGGGTGTAAAATGATTCAAAAGTGGAATTTAATGGCATTACAATATGTTATTGAGCCAAAATTAGAAACAAGTCAGATATTCAAATAGAAGTATCCTCAGTCTAGGCAGCTGAAGAAACCTATTAAACTCAGTTTAAATCAGTTTAGTTTCTCTTTATATGGCAGAGCATGGACTCTGCCAACAAACCAAACACCCATTTATAGTATTTTGATATTGGTAATAAAAAGATTAACATCAACAAACAAACAAACATTAATGGACTTTGAACCCATCTGGATAACTTTATCTGCATCTTTTAAAACAGTCAGGTTACATTCACCTTTTAAAGGATAACTTCGGTTCCTGCAGCTTTTACATTGTTTCTAGAATGAAGAACAACAATATACTCACCCAGAAGGCTTTCCTGATGCAAACGGTGCTTCGGGAGATATTTAGATCCAAAATCGAGCAGCGGACACCGATATAATGGTAGCCTGTAGGGCATAGATCGCCGCTCCTAAAAACTGCATTAATCGTCCAAAAACTCATGTTTTTCACCAATATTCCATCATGATTCGCCGAATGGGCGGCCATTGCAGCCTGTGTCTCTCCACACAGCGCTGTGTGGCTGAACCAACGAAGTTTGTTTACACGCTCTTGGCGCCGCAGCGCCAGTGCGGCTCATTGTTTCAGGGCAGCTACAAATCGACTTTCTTCTTCCAGTTTTGTGCAAAATGGACGAATATCTATGCGATGAAGATGTTGTGGAGGAGGACTTTGAATATGATGGACGTCCTTACAGTTTGGAGCCAGATTATACAGATAAGGAGCTGATAGAAATGAGGAAGCGATCTCAGCCCTCCAGAGAGTACTGCGCATGCGCTGAAGAGGGCATGCAAACAGACTCGTCTGTTTAGAGGTTAGTTCAGCCACACAGCGCTGTGTGGAGAGACACAGGCTACAATGGCCGTCCATTCGGCGCGAATCATGATGGAATATTGGTGAAAAACATGAGTTTTTGGACGATTAATGCAGTTTTTAGGAGCGGCGATCTATGCCCTACAGGCTACATTATATCGGTGTCCGCTGCTCGATTTTGGATCTAAATATCTCCTGAAGCACCGTTTGCATCAGGAAAGCCTTCTGGGTGAGTATATTGTTGTTCTTCATTCTATAAACAATGTAAAAGCTGCAGGAACCGAAGTTATCCTTTAATGCTCATGTATAACCTGCTGTAACACTTTCCAGAATAGAAACTGTGATTTAGCTGCGTGCCGTCTCCTGGGTCCTGCCCCTGAACTTATCAGTCAGTGTTTATGTTTACTCTCTCAGATTTTCATCGAGGAAACGTCCCAGTTATTTCTGAACATCAGATAAGACTCAGGCTCTCAGGCTCGGATTAAATTAGCTCCACTTTATCTGATTTATTTCAAGCATGTTCCAGGTTTTTACATATTTGGTGCATAAAACAACTTAAATCACAGAATTCAATCAGACAAAGTTCTGCGTTTATACAATACTGTAGGACCGTTTATAAGCCACATGTGGACAAGTAGATGAGTCTTCAGGGGCCCCAATCAGTCATGAGCCCCCCGATCGGTCTTCATAGTTTAAGAGCATCCAAATCATGACTCTGTGAACCTTATTGTGATTAAATGACTGCAGCAGCACATGGATTTACTCACTCATACAGTACATCACATGTATTTCCTCATTTGCAACTCATTCAAAGGCCAAATAGCACAAGAAAAGTGTTTATTGGTGTTTATTGGAACTTCCTCGTCTTTACAAGCTTGTAACTGGAACAAGTTTGACTTGGATGTGATGTAATTTCCTGCTCCAAAGTGCAAGTTCAGAGGTAAACAGAAAAAGAGAATTTGTCTCAGATCAAACTGATAATCCAGCCGAATAGATCTGGCGTGTGGACAGCCCTGTGGAAATATTAACAACAACGTTTTTTATTAACAATAATAAAAACAAAGTTGTCAAATTCAGGATGTGAGACAGTGATACAGAAATTAGCTCAAAGGCAAAACACGAACTTTGAAACAGTTATTTTATTGTTTTAATCATATGAACATTGCTCTGAATTCAGTGACAGCCACAGGTTTTGAAAATGTTGCAACACTGGAAACAAAACAAATCTGTCCCTGCTCTGTGGAAATGTGGATACCTCTGCTTCGCCCGTGCTAGTGCTGAGGTTTTATTTGGGTTCTTTCTGTTCTTATGAAAACAAGACAACAGGTGTCTTTCTGTAACTGTGCCATGATTCATACTGGGCTTTTTGTTTTTATTTCCTTTGTGCTGAAGCTCTTGTAAGTGCTGCCTGAATGTTGTTGTCTGTGTGTCAAAGCACTTTGTAAACCGCTTTTTAAATGTGCTTTGCAAATACAGTTATTATTATTATTATTATTATTATTACTACTATTACTATTATTATTATTACTATTATTATTATTTTTATTATTTTTATTTGTATTATTATTATTATTATTATTACTATTATTATTATTTTTATTATTTTTATTTGTATTATTATTATTATTATTATTATTACTATTGTTGTTGTTGTTGTTATTATTTGAGGTGTGGGTAAAGCAGTTTCCCTCTTCAGGGCTGTACTGACGCAGGTCCGTGGTCTCTCTCTCTCTCTAATGGAAATAAGGGCGAGCTTTGTTCTGCCTCTGTTTCCCCCCCGACCCTCGACTCTGAGTCCGATCAAAGAATTCGCTCTCTGGAAACAGGAAATGAGGCTTCACACACGCCCTCTGGTCCTGAAGGTTAAATATAGTCGGCTGACCTACTTTCTGAGAGGACAGAGTGAGAAGTCTCATAAACAATGATCTGAATGATTGATGCTCAAATCTCAAAATCATGGAGGTTTAGACCAGGGTGGGCAACATGAGGCCCAGGGGCCACATGCAGCCCTCCCTCGCAGTTATCAGGCTTTTGCTCTCTATGAGCCCGACTCGGCCTGAATTCTCTTGGCTGTTTTGGTTTTCCTTTTGCTGCTCGCAGCCTCTTTGGAATGAAATTCATCTCCTCACTGTTCCCAAAAGACAAAAGGGGCGGCAGCTCGGTCCTGAAACTGGAGTTTCCTGCAGCCGCCATGACGGCCCGCTGACCCGAGGAGGCGCTGATGCCGTCCAAACTGAAACGGGAACAGAGCTGAGCCCAGCTGAGCAGATGCCTCAAATGGAAAAGTTCTGTTATTGTGGTCGTCTGAATCTTTTTTAATTTTTAAAGAACTGATCAAAAAATAAAAATCAAGCTGTTTGTCAAGTTGGTTCTTGTCAAGACATCAGAGGTGAAACAGACGTAATGTGTTTGCCATTTTCTATAAAAAATACTAGATTTATGATAAACTAGAAAAAACAGGAAATACAATCATTTTCAACCCTAGTTATTTTCAGTTGACTTGAATTCTATATTTGGGTTGTTTAAAATGAAGATTAAAGCAGATTAATTAACTGTAGATACTTGATGGAGGAGAGATGGATTTAATATTTTTTTTACTCCTTCCTGCTCCTTTTCAGGCATGTAAATGAGTCATTAAGTTTTGTTTCCTTTTCTTTTTCATTATTATTTTACTGTGTCTATATACATAGAATCTTCATTTCTCACATGGTTGAAATAATCACCACTACTACTAACTTTATTCAAAATGTGAATGTTGGCATAGATAGTTTCAATAAAAGCTTTAGTTAGTGTTTTTTAAATGTTACATTATGAAAGTCCTGCTTTTATTTCTGCAGCCCTCCGGCAGAGTGCATCACACTGACGTGGCTCCTTTTGATCGCTGAAGTTGCCCATCCCTGATTATCCTTAAAGTGTTTGAAGTATATATGAAAATTATTATTATTTAAAATTTTACACAAGGAGATGTTCTCTGATGGGTGATTTATAACCCATGCTTCTTTATTTCAGCACTCAAACATATTTGTTGTTTGTTTGTTTTTTTGCTGCCACCTAGATTTTGGTGTTGATCTGAAGTATTTACCAAAGGTTTTCTTAACTTTGGGTTCTTTTTCTTTGACGATAACTCTCCTGTAGGTCACTCGGTGGAGGTTGGTTTTCTCAGAGCTCTTCTAGTTTTCGGTTTATCAATGACATTCCCGTGTCTGTTATTTCATTATCTTCTCCACAGGATGCCCTTAAACAAGCGCTCCCTGACCGGCAGTCACTCCTCCCACAGTAACTTGTCCCAGGGGTCCATGACCTCTGACCCCCTCTGTGTGGAGGACGTGGACGGTAACGTTCACGCCCAGCACGCCAAGATCGCAGAGAGGCGCTCCAACAGCAGCACTGACATCCAAGGTATGAGGGACGCATGGCGGGTTAAAGAGAATCAGACAGAAAGTAAAAACCTAAAAACATCAGAGCAGATGACAGAAACTTGAGCAGCTCTTCGCCTCTTTTGTTTCACCAGCTGCTCCTCTCAGCCCTCAGTGGATAATCGCTGCTTCAGTCACTAATAGACTCAAAACTTTAAGGCCCAATTAGCATTAAAAAGGGCAATTAAAGCTTTAGAGGTAAACAAAGTGAAGCTGCAGAGCCAGTCTGTCAGTTCACTCTGCAGGAGCCCAGTGTTGACAAACCTACCGTCCTATTTACAACTATGTCAGAGTGAATTCATTCTCATTCATAACAATAAGATTATTTTGGTTGGTGAAAACTTTAGATGGTTTATGAAATTCAATTCAATTCAATTTAAGAACTTTATTTATCCCCAAGGGGGCAATTTAAAAGGCACAGGAGTAGCACACACCAAAAGCACAAAGACAAAAACACAACAAAGCACCAACAAGGGGCAAACAAACAACATGAAAAGCATGTTGGGTTATTTTAATTTTCTATATATTATGTTTTAAAATGATCAATTTCATCAAAAGTACAAAAACACATTTATCAGTTTATTTCGGTGCTTTACAGAGGAAAAATGCATCAAAATTTCCTGGTAGCTTCCTGAACACTGTCTGTTCTGAACAAGAAATTTGAAGTTTTATTCTTCAAAACTGAAATTCAGATGATGTACAGGTGTTTGATTTCTATTTTTGATAATAAAAAGCAAGAGAATGCCAAAAGATTTGTTTTAATACCTATTCTTCAGTTAATATGACACTGAAACAGTTCTAAGTATTATGTATGTATGTATTATTATTATTATTATTATTGCTCTTTTGCACTAGTAAAATATCAATATTTTAAAGTTTGGCATCATAAACATGAATACCAGGTCTGTTTATGTAACAACCAGCAGAAAGAGAAAATTATCAACAGATGTTTTTTTTTTTCCAGCACTACGTATCCAGGCCCCGTTTCGTCCGTGGGCATCGACCACTCAGGGCGGAGGGATGTGCAGCGACTCGGAAAGTGCCGGAGGGAGCAGCGAGTCCCGATCCATGGACTCACCTACAGCAAGTCCAGGTAGGACTGACCAATCACAGGGCAGCACTGAATGAAGATGTCAAAAGTGTTTCTTAAAGACTTTAGTTAATCACAGTTCCTGTTTAAAAACTTTTGCTAGTTTTCAGATACTTTTATAAACCAAATTTCTATTTGCCTTTTGAAAGACAGTCTTCTGGTCTTTTTGCATCTCTTAAGGTTCTTAAAATTACTTTTTTAAGAACATGCCTGAATAATTTGTATACATAAATAATATTATACTGTATTTTTTTAGGGACCCATGATATTTGATTTTTTACAGATATCTGATAAGCCAATATTTTCTCTTACCATTCTCCTACAGATACTGATCATTATTATATTAACAGTATAAAGTCTTCCCTCACTAACGTTGACTGTTTCCTTATTTTGTGACATTGCATTTCCATTTGAAACAGAAATAAGAGAAACAATGTTTTATTTTCTGGAAACAATGCTGTTGGAGTCATAATGTGGACATTAAGTTCAAATTAATGCATTCAAGCCAATATTTCAGCTGGTATAAGGGATATATACGGTCAATATATCAGGTGTAAATATGAGCACAATTTTTCATATCTGCAGAGACCTACTGTATATCAAACCAATATCATGCATCCTTGTTTATTTTTATGCTGCAAAGTACTGAAATAATGATCTTCTGATACTCTTGAATAATTTTAAGTACTTTAAAGAATCTTTTCAATAACAGGTTTAAAAACTATATCATAATCAGTGTTCTAAAACCCCAAAATTGTTAAAAGAAACCTGATCTGTGGTTGATTTTTGTACTGAAAACTGAAGGAAATAAATGTGAGAGCTCTGTTCGGTTTGCACAAAACTTTAACAAGTGTTGGTTTTGCTAAATGTAGACATTATTTCATGAATGAATTTAGAGAAAAACATTGAAAGAGTTTTTATTTGAATTTTGTTCATTAAAATGTAAAAAATGACTAAGTACTCCTGACGAGCTTGCATATTAACAGCAAACACATTTAATTTATCACAATAACAACAATAAAAGCGAAAATTTCAATTAAATGTATATGATATTGTTAATACTACTGTTAACTAAAACATGTCGGAAAAGAAAATATTAATACAGTTTAATTCATTTCATGTGTTTGCTTTATTGCACCATTAAAAACACTCCATAGTGACTTTGGTTTTGTTGCCATCATATCAAACAGGGGCTGATGCTGTTTGGTTTGACAGAATTAAAAGACAATATAAATATGATGGACTGTTTGTCCTTAAATAAAATTAGTGTATCTACCTCAGAGTCTCTTATGTAACGTTTTAATCCCTGCAGGAATCTTTGTCATGTATCTTTCGGAGAATTTGTAACACCTTTACTTCCTGACGTGTCATTAGTTTACCCATCGAGCCGTAAAATTCACCTGCCGCTCGTTACACAACACGCCGTTTAAATAACGGGCGTAAGAGTCTGACTTCACCACTGAAGAAACCGCAAACAGTCGTCTGATGGACAGACGGGACATTCCTGGGCTGTGACGGATCCAAACGTTTAATCATCTCTCTGAACGTGATGTTCGCTGTTGTTATCTCTGAATTAAATCACCTAGCAGCGACAGAGAGACGTCTTTGTTAAACGTTATGTAAGCAGGTAGAGACGCAGTAAATCAGTTACTGATGAAGGACGGGACGGGCTGGAGGTGTCAGGGGGGTTTTGTTCAGGGATGTCAGAGTTATAGACTTAGGTTTGGGTCAGGACAGCTATAACAACATTTACTGACTGGGATTAAAGGCGTTTGTCACTGGACAGTTTAAGGGACACTTTAAATATTGAAATACAACAAAGCCTGTCTCCTGAGATCAAACCTTTGTGTGCCTGCATGTTACATCTCTAACAACATTACACTGACAATCCCATGAGAGTATTGATCACTGAGAATCCATCCTGATCCGACACAAGCCCACAGTCCTGTCTGAGCCCCGCCGTGTCGTGTCGGTATTTGAATTCACAGCCACATCAGTCTGTCAGATTAAAAACAAATATGTGACCTGGTTTGACTGTAGTGCCTTTATCTTAGTTGATAATAAGAAGAAGAACTTTAATTATAGCATCTTTCAAAGCAGATGTTTATAAAGTGCTTTCACAGACACAAAAAATGCAGAAAAGGCAAGACTCTGGAGACAATAAAACAACAATCATGTCAAACAGAGACCAAGGATACTATAGGAATATGCTAAATTAGTAAAGCTTATTGTGTCAACATGTACATATAAAGAACATTAGTAAAGAAGGTATTTTGTTCTATATTAGAGGCAATAAATAGATGATAGATTTATAAATGGATATAATGATTTGGTTGCTGAGGACATCACATCAGGAAAATATACAGCAGGGGGTTTACATGCATGATGAAATAAAAAAACAATATAAAAGGGAGCATATTAAAACATGAAACGATGGTAAAAACAGGACTAAAATGATGAGAAACTGATGAAGGGAGTAAGAACAGCAAGGTTGAAAATAGTTTAATATTTCATTGTAAAATAAGAATGTAGATAAATAGAATACAGTTAATAAGTAACATATTTGATAAACAAGTTTGTAAGGAAAAAAAAGCATCATGTAAAAGCAAGTCTTAAAAAGTGAGTTTAAAGATGTGATTTAAAAAGATGCCACTGATTAGCTGTATCTTCTGAAATCTTCTGTAGTAGTGTTCGTGGCATAGTGTTGGCAGTAGTATTTGCACTGCGAATGCGTTTAAGAGTAGGATCATCAGGTGTGGTCCATCGGGATTACTTATCCCCTCAAGTTCAGATGGGAAACAATGATTTTGCTCTTCTCCTGATCAGTTTCAGTCAGAGTTTGATCTACCAACCGGCTCCTCTGGTGGAGAGAAAGATGCAAAAGACTCCAAACCCCATAGTGATCATGTGATAATGTCTCTGCTGGTTGCTCTTATGGACAATCAACTCAGAAAAGCTGTGAAGCTGGGGATCACTGCTGAGAAACTGGGAGAGATTATGCTGGTTAGTTTGTGGTAGTCGTGTTTACTCAGAGATACCCGGTGAAATCTGCTGTCCTCAGAAGTTTACCAAGAGAACTTAGTTGGGATTGCCTTTGACGAGGTTCATGTCGAATATAAGATATAAATGAAACATCTGTGTGGTATAATTTAATGTTAGAGTCTAAGGACTGAAAGTAGTTTAAGCTAACGGCTAACAACAATGTCTAGCTTTTGCGTCATAATATGGCTTGATATGATTGGTCTATGATGAGCGTACCTGGCAGAATGATCTCCCAATCAGCAGCTGAAGTTATTTTTGAAGGTTCTGCCTGTGAAAACATTTCTGAATGGCTCTTTCCCAGAAGGACTAGTGAAATATCTCAGTAACGGATATGCAGTACTGTCAGGCTACCATATAATGACAATAAAGACGATAAAATCAGGAGGTTTGTTCTTAAAGTGTCGCTGGGGAAAATAGAGGACATTTTTCCAAAAGTAGTTGGAGAAGTCTTTATGGAATTGTTAACTTAGGGATGTGTTTCTGTCCAGGAGACTTCAAGAGGAGATTACCCAGAACCCCCTCAACCGGCACCATGTCGTCTGCTGATGACCTGGACGACCGAGAGCCTCCATCGCCCTCCGATACAGGTGTGTTAGCCTTAGTTAAACTTGAGCTAATGAAGCTGAACTTCTCATTTCCTTTAAATGTTCTCTCTGTTTGCATCAGTACTTTGTTCCTTGAATATTAGTCCAGATATAATAATATCAGTAATATTACTCTCTGTTTCTTCTCTTCAGGTCTAAACGAGATCATCATCGAGACGGCGAGCTCCCCGGGTCCCTTCAGAAACACCCAGATGTCCAAAGCCGCTCAGACTCACAAACTGAGAAAGCTGCGAGCGCCATCCAAGTGCCGCGAGTGTGACGGGCTGGTGGTGTTCCACGGAGCCGAGTGCGAGGAGGTAACCCTGGTTTCCTTTCTTCTCCTCAGAGTTAAAAACAAACAGGACAAAAACGTTCCAGTCATGATCATCTGTTTGGACCTTCAGCCCACAGAGCAGGTCCAAAGCTTTAGAGCAGCTGAAACGAGTCCATAATGGAGTCTTTATCAGGCGAGGGGAGCAGAAATCAAATGGGAATAAAAGGCGGAGGAGACCTCTGCCCTCATCAAAACATCAGAATAAAAGCAGAAATCTAAACTGGCGAGAAGTTCTCCTCAGAGTCCAAACCCACCGCCGGTCTCAGAGGGGAACGGGCCGTGGAAACTGAAGACCTTTTGTTGTCCTCAGAGGATCGCCTCCTTCACCCGGTGCCCCCCGCCGGCTTATTTAAGATCCAGTTTCTCTCCATATTTATAAGATGTTCGAACCAAAACCAAACATTTACTGGAAGGATTTCAGGGTTATGTAACGACAAAAGAGAAGAATGCAGCTCTGCAGAGAGCTGGAAAAGTTCCTGATGTTGGTTAAAGAGGTTAAAAGCATGGAGGCTCCTTTGTCTCATTTTCAGGATAAATGTAACTGCAGAGGGTTTAAGGTTTAAAACATGGAGGAGGCTACAGAGGCATCAAATCTAAACTCTTCAAGATAAATTAATGTGCTTTCAAATTAGATATAAAGGGGTTAGACAATAACATTTGTGCTGACCAACACCATTTTCAATTTCAATGAAGTTGTGTAAACCCGATGGAAGCAGAATAGAACTAGAACTACAAAGACAAGATATTTAATGTTTAAAATTAGAAACTTTAAATATACTTTTCTAATATTCACTCTGTGAATAACCACTGTGTTACATCATCTTTTCTTTACACTCAGTTAGTGTTTGAGCTGAGGACAAAACTGTTGAAGCTTTTTAGGTGGAATTCTTTCACGTTCTTGCAGCCCTCGTGCTGATGTCCTTTACACAATGATGCTGCTTTATAATGCAGAGCTGCCTGAAGGATTCAATCAGTTCACTGTTTTAATTCAATGTTAGTTTTGTTCTTGCTGAGTACATGCAGAGATTTCTCTGATTCTCTGAATCTTTGATCATATCATGGACTGTAGATGAAGACATTCCTAAATTTCTTGCAGTTGAACTTTGAGAAGTGTTCTTAAACCGTTGGACTGTTTGTTTTCTCAGTTGTTCACAGTGTTGAGCCTCGTCCCGTCTTTGCTTGTGAACGACTGAGTCTTTCAGGAATACTCTTTTTATACCCAATCATTACACTCACCAGTTCCCAATTAATCTGTTCACCTGTCCAATGTTCCAGACAGATGTTTATGAGCACTCCCGTCTTTTGTTACCCCTGTCCCAGCTGTGAAAGTGTTGCAGGCATCAAAGTGCCTTTTTTGATTTACATTTTACACAATGTCTGAACTTCATTAAAATTTGGGGTTTGTACATTTCAAGTTCTACCCACTTGTAATCTTTAACCTAATTCTCCTGGTGCAATAGAAGTTTCATTAAGTATAATTCAAATAGGATATGATTTCCAAAGTGAAATAAAGATCAGACTGTTCTGCTCCACTCAATCTTTTTTGAGATTGTCTATCTCTTTTCTTAGTTTAATGCAAATGCTTATTTTCACTGAATATTCCTCCTTCAACATGCTTCACTTCATCTCTTTAATAACTGACATCCATGTCTCCGTGCTCACAGTGTTCGCTGGCGTGTCATAAGAAATGTCTGGAGACTTTGGCCATCCAATGCGGTCATAAGAAGCTTCAGGGGAGGCTCCATCTTTTCGGCATCGACTTCACTCAGGCGGCTAAAAACAGCCAGGATGGGATCCCCTTCATCATCAGGAAGTGCACGTCAGAGATCGAGAACAGAGCGCTCAATATAAAGGTATTTTATGCACAGAAACAATAAAGATCTTATGAATTATTCCCCATTATACCTGCTGTATTATCTCTCTGTTGAAAGCACAAAAATGCCTCTGTGTTGAAATGTTATTTAATTGAAATAACAAGAATGGTCATCCTCAGTCTGATTATTCGGAGTGACTAAAATATCATAAAATGGTTCATTAACATAAATCTTAGGGTAGGATGTCAGCCGATTGACTTTTTCATAAAACTTTATTAACAGGCTTTTCCTGTCCTAAAATTAAGTTATTAAATTATTTTCATGTCTTAATGTTTGTTTGACTTTCACATTTCTGTGGTGAGTTTAATGTTTATAATTTGCAGCTGCTCTTCCATAATTAATCATGAATATCTTTTAATCTAATTTTCCTGCTTTAACGTTTTATTTTCCGTCTGGTTCAGGGTATCTATCGGGTGAACGGAGCCAAGTCTCGAGTGGAGAAGTTGTGTCAGGCATTTGAGAACGGGAAGCACCTGGTGGAGCTCTCAGAGCTTTATCCACACGACATAAGCAACGTCCTCAAACTCTACCTGCGACAGGTGAGCTGCTCAGTGATACTGAGACAACAAAATGACTGATGGCAGTGCTAGAAAACTGAAGATGTAGATTTCTGTTTCTTGAGATCATAAAACAAAAACAAATATATGAAATTATTTCTGTGCTGCTGCAATTATTCTCAATTTACCTGAGGAAGTTTTTTCATGGAGATTAATAAAGTACTTTCTAATCTAATCTCTGATATGAAAGTTAATTCCACAAGATTTGTCACTTGTGCGCCGTAAAATAGTACCAAATGTAACAAAGAAGCTCTGGTTGGACTTCATAGTTGATCCAAACTCAGATGTGGATCTAGGATTTCTTTATAAAACTTGTTAGCTTTGTGCAGTAGAGCAGCTTTTCTTTAATAACTTGGTGATTATGTCATAACTATCTCAGCTGAGGCTTTTTTAGTATTCAACCATACATATTTATTTTCCTACCTTATCTGCTGCCTGATTGTTAAAGTATTAAGTTTTACTGTTTGAATGTTTGAGTTTGTTGCTGCCATGCAGACAAACAATACCTAAAATTTGGATTTACCCCATTTCCCATGAAATAATGCCTTTCTGTTGGTTGATCTTATTGGATCTTACCTGTGGTTATGCTTCAGTGTAAAAGAACAACTTTCCTGGGAGAAAACCATAATGGTTATCAAAATAAGAAAGAAAACCAGTAGGATAAACAACGCAGGACCTTAAGAAAACCAAAAAAAGTTCTCAAAATGATGATTAAAATAAAGTCAAATCCAAAAGTTTCCTTGGTTCATAATCTGGACATTAATAAAGAAGTATTTTAAATGACTTCATCTTCTCGGAGGCATTTCCACATAAGGAAGTATCTGGCTCATTGCTCTCTGCTGTCCTGTTTATTTTTTTTGTTTTATTTTGGTGCACCGCTCCATACCCCCTCCCTGCCCCCCAATAGTTTACCACGTTTCTAATTCAGTCCTCGTTGTTTATTTACTCACATACTTCTGCTCCTGTTTATGATTCACTTCCTTTTTTTCATCTGTCCCCCCCTCAGCTTCCCGAGCCGCTCATCCTTTTCCGTTATTACAACGACTTCATCGGTTTGGCGAAGGAGAGCCAGAGCATCATCGTGGAGGAGCTGGAGGCGCTGAGGCTCAGCCAGACCCCCGTGAGCCCGGCCCAGGTCAGCGTGGACCTGAACCGGGTCCTCTTCAAGATAAAGGACCTGCTGAGGCAGCTGCCGCCAGCCCATTACAAGACGCTGCAGTTTCTCATTGAGCATCTGCACCGGTAAATATTTCAGAGGATACGCCTCAAAATAATAAAATAAAAACAAAAACACAGTGATTGTAGAAATATGGATATTCTTTACTTTAGGTCAGTGAAGGTACACTCCCTTTACCTCGAGTCTAACTCGTTATGACCAATGATCGACTTCTTCCAATTAAGATGGTCATAATTATAAATAACTTCACACAGGGAGTCAACACTGAATTTATGTTCATATTATTCTGTTGCTAAGTGATAAAAATCTCACAATATTATAGAAAAGAGCAAATCTGAAGCCCAATTAAAAAGATTAATGACATGACTAAGGAGACCAACATTTATTAATAATTTAGTGAGCTTCACACTAAATTAAAGCTAGGATTAACTGCTTTTTAGTGCAATTAATGTAATATCTACCTGCCATTCTGTATATATTTGTTCTTTTTTACATTTTTTTTAACAGAAAGTACCATAACTTCCTTCAAAGAAGAACGCATCTTCTTGTCAGGAAGACTTAGAAATATCTTAGTCTTTTATATTTTAGGTGATGGAACGTGTTGTTTGGCATATTTAATTTAATCACATTTTAAATCACGTTTTCCTTATATTTGTAATAATCTGCTGAATAATTTTGATACCATGTTATCAATGACACAACCACGAACACAGTAGAGTAATAAAAAACAATCATGAGCCATTAATTGAACATTTTTTGAAGATAAGAAGCCACTGAGGGAGGCAGTCGGACAGTGATGTAGGAATCCTTGGACCATCTTTGAAAAGGCAGTAATTTAGCCACAATTTCACACTGATATTGATATTTCCCTCCTCAGGGTGACAGAGCGATCAGAAGAGAATAAAATGACGGCGAGTAACCTCGGCATCATCTTCGGACCGACGCTGATCAAACCGCGGCAGGTTGACGCCGAGGTGTCCCTCTCTTCTCTGGTGGATTATCCCTATCAGGCCCTTGTCATCGAGCTCCTCATCAGACACTACGAGATGATCTTTGACACCCCCCTCAGCCCCCTCAGCACCTCCTCGCCCGTCGAGATGGAGGCCCAGCAGCGCCTCACGCAGCAGGAGAAGGAGCAGCAGCTGAGCCGCCACTCCAAGTCCCTGGGAGACATCAAGGAGGTGAGTTTACCTTCAGAAGAGATGAATGCTGGAGCACACTTCAGTGTTAAAGTCCATTCTCAACACTTTACATGTGGTTTTTATTTACAGCAGAGCTCCAAGGTGTACAAGAGACACTCCTCCATCATCCCCTCCTCACATTTACTGGCTGAAGTTCAGGAGACGATGCCAGACCTCGATGGACGAGACTTTCAGCCTGGTCAGTAATGATGTGGCATTTACCAAAACAAGAGTTTGTTTTTCTTTGTTTTAATACCAGAACTTCAGTAGATAAAAGCCCAGGATATGGAAAATTCTGCCACTTTAAAGTTTTATGGTTTTCTTCAGGCCTGGAAGAACCATTTGTTCTTTAATTACAACACAGATGAATGCTTAAATACATTTTTTTTTCTGGTGATAAAAGCTACACTGCACTGTCGAAGTTCATAATCTCCTTCATCGTTGAAGATCACCTGATCCTACATTTTACCATAACACACCTTGACTCGGTGCAGCAGAGCCTTGTGTCTTTCTTCTAATTGTTACGGTCTATTTGTGTTAAAAACCAATGTGAAACAGGATTAATGTAACTCATTCTCTACAGCTGATACTGTTCATTTTTACATGCAGACCTTCAGCGAGAATCCGGTGAAGCATTATCGTGATCTTCAGCATAAGAGCAATACATTTAACCACTGTTAACCTTATTGACTGATCACCAGAATGGCACAGGAGTTGTTTCTGTTGTTAAAATGGCTTTATTCTTATAATTCTTCTTCTTTTGATTATTATTATTATTGTTATTATTTTATTATTATTATTATTTTATATTCAACTTTTAAAAAGGTTTTATTTTAATTCATTATTTAGGCAGTGGAAATACTCCCTAATTAGTGTCTCATGGTGATTATGTATTGGATCCTCTGTTAAACTAGAATGTTTGCTGTTTGTGTACGTTGTATTTTCTCTGTTTTTAATTAATTTAACTTATCTAATGTTTTAAATTTTTCCCCATTTAATTGTTTTAAACACTTGTCCTTCTTTCCCTGTCTATTTATTGCCTTGTTTTGTAAATCTTATCAATAAATTATTAAAGAAAAAAAAAAGATGAGAACAAGGAAGAAGAATTTCATTAATCTCTCAATCCAGAGAAAAGAATGTATTTACATTTTTTTCATGTTTTGAGATATTTTTAGGGCTTCTGTAAAGGATTGAGTTCAGAATAGTCATATCAGTTGTAATATTTACATATCAAGGAGTAATATTTACACCCCTGTGATGTTTAGCTTCCACAGTGAACGTTGTGGAGCAAAAATGGGGGTAATGAGTAAACCCTCCATTGTTTCAGACGGATCGTGGCACAAATGTCTCTGCCTTTGTGTGATGCATCTAAAGCTGCATTCACACCGAATGCGAGTTCTCGTGTCGCCCACTGAAGTCGAACCGTGTGCCCATAAATGTTGCCATCACTGTTGCCCGTTGCCATGGCACAGTAATAAAAACTGTACCAAACTGGTACCGCCACAGATGCACACACCTCTGATTGGCTGCGCCTGCACAGCCACACATGACATCACTTGAAAAGATCAACTTTTTCAACTTTGGCAACGCGCGGCGAGCGATCGTCTTTAGCCGGAGGGTTAGCCCTGCCCTATCACAGCTGTACACTGACTTTGGCGTGGAGAGTGATCGCAGAGGACACTCAAGTAGCATTTGGTGTAAAGGCACCTTGGCATGGAGAGTGATCGCAGAGGACACTCAAGTAGCATTTGGTGTAAAGGCACCTTTAACCGTATTGCAATGAAAATGATTCAGCTGCGCAAAATAAATCTGAATACAGCAACAGGCCACTGAGCTGTAAACATGATCACTGAAGCAGGGCAGGTAAGAAGTCATATTTTTGCCTGTGGGCAGCACCGGGGGTGTCGGGTTCTCGGGGTGTCGACACAAAAAGGCTAAGAACTTCTGCACCAGCTACTCAGGCTCATTCGACTTCTTTGCTGCACGTCATTCCTCACTCTCTCCCTCCCTCCCTCCCCCATCCTCAGCTCTATCCTGTCTTGTCTCTCATTAAGTATTTAAAATGTCACATTAACTTTGTCATGCTCTCAAATTAATTTGAATCATCTCCATGACATGCTGATCATCCATCGTGTTTAACCTTTTCTGTCTCCTCTTCCTGTAGCGGATCACGTGGATTCAGAGACCGTCAATGGGGTCTTGCCGCTCAGCGGGGCTGATGCTGAGAAACCAGGAGAGGGACTCCTCCGCAGGTACCAACACAACACGGTCACCAGAGTCCAGCTTCGACACCCTCGCCACAAACTGTCCTCCCGACCGGCGAGCTTGCCCGCCGAACAGATCGGCAGCCGAGGACAAGTGGACGAGAACAACACGAGGAACAGCGGCGAATCGGAGGAGAGGAGGGGAGGGAGCTGCGACCAGTCCATCGAGGAGGTGGACGAGTCGGAGAGCACCAAGGCTCGGGCAGGGACTCACTACAGGAGCACCTTTATAGACACGCAGACGCTACGGAGGACTTGGGACAAACAGTACAAACATGAAGTTGCTCCTCGATGTGTTAAAATACCCGCCACTTCAGCGCCGGAGGATTCAGCTACTGAATCCAGCAACCTGTCGGCGTCCGTGCCGTTATCCTCCTCGCCATTCTCCCTTCAGAGTGCCAACATCTACCCCAGCAGGCCATACACTGTGGCAGTGCGAGCCAACCGGACTCTACGGCGTGAGGACAACGTGACCAAATACAGTCACGTGGTGACCGCCTTCAGGGCTCCACGGACTCTGCAGCCTCCTCCAGGAACCTTCTACAAACCCCCGCCTGGGAGCAAAGCTAAAACCCTGCAGAGCTTTGCTTTGGCCCACAGCGCCGAGGAGGAAGACGATGACGACGATGATGATGATGATGACGATGACGATGATGATGATGATGTGGAAGAGGAGGAGCTGGGCATTGAGATAGAGGTGTCTGTGGACGAGCCGATGGAGGAGGAGGAAACAGAGCAGGCCGTCATGTCACAGTCTCCGAGCTCCAGCCCCGAGGAACTGGGCCAGAACCAGTCCAAACCGGTTTACCAGAGACTGAGGCCGAGACGGCTGCAGGAAGTGGAGCACAGAGAGGCTCACTTTGTGTAAATGTTCGACAGATTAAAGAAAACATGACAGAAACATCTACGTGGACTCTGCAGAGATGTTTCCAGATGTTTTATGATGTGGACTCTAACGCTGTGGTCAGACTACACGACTTTTTAAGAGTTATGAAGGTCACTGCATCAGATTAGATGGTCGCAGAGGCTTCAATTTGAGCAACAACTCGATGTTCAGACCTGACAGAGTACATGCTGTTAGTCATCATGACAGACTAGATGAGACTGGAAGGGAGGGGGCAAGACTATCTTCATTTAGGTAAAGTACGAAGAGGCGTGCTTTTATTTGAAACTGTATTTGCTCATCCATCTAATTGCAATTATGACTGATGCTAGCTCAATGCTAATGCTAACAGCAGGCTGCCATAGTATCTCTACTATCTCCCTTTGTCATTTCTCTCTTCTTTAAGTCCATCCTGCAAGACTCCATAAAAGCAGGGAAGATCTGAGAGCCCCACAGACTGCTCTGTTTCATAGAGCTCATTCACACATGCAGAGAAAAACTGAAATGTGCCTGAATTTACACAGTTAGCTGCATGTGAACACAAACAGCAGGACTTTTCCAGTCAGACTTCGCTTTAAAACTACCCTTCAGGTCATCTAGTACCCCCCTCCATTGACTTGTGGTCAAGCCACAGGAGGGCCAAGTGTGAACAAGACATCTGGGAATTCTCTGGGATGGTTCAGGAGTTTTCTGGGATAGGTTAGGGTTACAGTGTCTGTGTGAAAGTGCTGGAGTTCACTCTCACAGCAACAACAAGAGCATCCCTCTCTGTTGGTTTGTTCATGCCTCACGAGTGCGACACTGACATGTCAGAGCAAATCAAACAAACATGTTAGACTTTCTGACAGGAGGTCGTGGAGTAGCAGCCTTGGTTGCTGTTCCCTTTGACTCACTGTAGTTCCTGAGGCTGATGGGTCAGTTTGTGTCGTGGTCATGCTTCAGTCATGTAGTCTGACCTCAGTGTTTCTGTACCTGAAAGACGAACAGGAAGCACTTACGACGCTGCACGTTTTCAACATAAATCACAAATGCTTCTTTCACCAATCACCCGCTCTGTCACCTGGTCAGAATATTTATAATTCTGTTCTAAAGCTGTGCAATCACATTTTTATCTGAGTCTTTTGTGAAAAGAAAATCTTACAGGTTCACTATCTTTGTGTGTTTATATACCAAAAAGAATTAATGGTTACAGTCGTGCGGGAGGGTTTGGTGCACTAATCAGACTTCATACTGTTACACTGAGTTTGAATAAATCCATCTGCAGATATTGTGTATAAAGAAGCATAAAATACATTTGTTACAGGGGTAATTCACTTGTTTTTATACTGTTGAACTTGTATATTTTCATCTGACACTGATCTGAAGAGCTTTTAGAAATGCCACAGAATTGTATATCGACATTATCTTTCTTTGTTAAAGATAAATTTACATTTCCTCATAGCCAAAGCTGTTTTTTTTAAGTCTTTTATAGTTTTTAACATTAACAGAAACCTGACAGGTTCTTTGTAAGTAATTGGGTCATGTATTTAAATGAAATCTGTTTTTCATAGTCATGTAAGAGGTTAACAGGTTGTTGAAAAATTCAATGTAAAAACAGGTACATGAAATAAAAACAGCCTTTTGTAACTTATTAAATATATCTGATGAATCCATCGAGGACTTGTTTTTGATTTTTTTTGGTTTCTTTCCTCTGCAGCGATGGTGCAAGATGCAAACAGGCAAGGCAAACATGGACTTTCATCACCAAATCAGAATACTTTTTATTGCCAAGTATGCGAAACGTACAAGGAATTTGACTCTGGCAATTGTTTTCTCTGGTAAAGAAGTAAAAAAACAAGTAAAAATAAATAATATAAATGAAAATACTTCTTAATCAATGCAGTGTATATACAAAATGTACATCAGAAAAATATACAAACATCCAGGAATATTTACGTCTGTTGGTGGGACGGTGCAGCTGTTTTGTACAGCAAATGAAACAGCTGACTGAAACAGTGAACACAAACAAGAAAAACAAGATGGTCAATGGGAAATACCTCCCATAGTGGTGGAGATCGCTGGCTGAGATCCCGAGGGACTCCCAGGTGATGGTGAGCCAACAGACCAAAGCTGTGGTGGATGAACAAAAGAAGATGGAGTTGATGTAGCAATCACAAGTGACAGCATCATCCAGGAACAGGAGCATGAGAAGCTCGAGAGATACCAAATAGATAGACATATGAGAAGTCCATCTGGAAAAGAGCTTGTTAAAAGTGTTTTGTAATTGGCAGACTCTTTTGAAAGCATATCCAGCAGGTGATTGGATGATTGTTCCATCAATCACATCCATTACAGGCCAATCAAATAATGTAGCAGAAAGGTACTGAAGCACAGAAACGTGAGACACTTTGTAACTAAACCTCTGTCAAAACATGTTGGAAGTAAAGTGAAAAAATCCTCTCTAAAGAGACCTTTGTATTGTCTGTATTTGTTTTTTAGCATCGCCGCTAATCTCTGCAGTCATTTCCAGCTGTTGTCTTGCTCTTAGTTCCACCTCTTCCTGCTCTTAAAGACTCTGGTTGGGCCAAGCATAATCGTTGTGGATTGAAGTTTGGCAGGAGTGACAGTAACAAAGTAGATTTATGAGTACTGTACTTGAGTCCTTTTTGAGTATCTTTATTTTATTTGAATATTATTACCTCCGCCAAGGAGGTTATGTTTTCGGGAGAGTTTGTTTGTCCGTCCGTCTGTGAACAAAATAACTCAAAAAGTTATGGATGGATTTTGATGAAATTTTCAGGAAATGTTCAGCATGGGAAAAGGAAGAACTGATTCGTTTTTGGTGTTGAACCGGATCAGCGTCTGGCCGCCATGGCGAAAAATGTGATTTTTGTGAATAACTACTGAACTAAAATAGATATCATTATGAATCGAATTGCTAATGGTATGTTTTCATGGTCAAGGAATCTAAATATTTGGATGAAATAAAGGTAGGACTAATATTTATGGTGAAAATCATAATATGGGTGAGGACTGTGACGCTGGCGGAGGTCTGCGCTCTCAGAGTGCTTTTCTAGTATCTAACTTGTGACTTTAACTCCACTACATTTGAAAGACAAATATTGAACTTTTAACTCCACTGCATTTCTTTAAAGGGTCTCGCTACCTGTTTCTTTGTATATATATATATAGCCTGTAGCTCTGGAGTCAGCAGATGGATTTTCTTTTCTCTCCTAAAGTGCGATGTGTGATTTGTTCAGGTGGTGATGTCTTGAGTGTACCTTGGATAGGGCAGGTGAAGGTGAAGGTTGAGCTTACGTTGCTCAGATAACAGTTTGTTTTGGCAGTAATGATGGCTACAGCAGATACAATCGACCATATCTGAAGTCCATGTTTGAGATTCTCAAAATGAAGAATGGTTCCTACTGTTTTACATGCAGCAATGGTTTACCTTTTGTCAATTCAGTCTTGTTTCAATAAGCATTTCTAAAAGCTTTAAGTATATTTTACAAGCTTGTTTTTCTACAGGTTTTATAAGCAGGTCAGTGCATTCAGTAGGTTGTTTGAGTCATTTGGTTCTATAAATTCCTTGTGGCAACAATACAACAACGTACTGACATTAAAATGAAAATGTACTTTTAATACATAAGTATTTACAAAGGCAGATACTCCAGTACTTTAATTGGAGTAAAAATGTGAATAACTTTCACTGGTACTGGAGTAATATTTGACAAGGAGTATCTACTTTCACACAAATACAAGAGTTTAGTTCTCTGTCCATCTATATAGGAGGATCTATTTATGAGACGAGGTTAGGTGGAGACCTCCAAACTGGGAAAGTGGCTCCAGCAGATTCAAAGAACATCAGAGAGAGAACCCTCCCTGAATATAAAGACAGGCCATAACATCTGTCATGTTTAATTTTACAGTCTAGTTAAAGAACTGGACGGCTGGCAGTTTGACTATTACTGCGTTTGTCTTGATGCTTGTGGAAGTGCTGAGGGCTGAGATTTGTAGTTTTGGCGTAGGCTGACATTACCACCCACTGTTCTGCTAAGCTGGAGCGTTTTCTATATAAACGTTTTCAACTAAAAGAGGAAGGAGCCCAGTGACAGGAGTTTTTGGGCTTGATGATCACTTCAACTGGAACTCTTGAACTTGTTTTGTGAATTTGTAAACTTGAAGCTTTGAAAAAAATTCCTCGAGCAAAGTCCTGACTGTAATGTGCACAAATGCTGTCTTCTCATACACATGGTTTACATGACCACTTTGAAGGACTCCAGCAGCCATTACAGCCTTTTTGTGCTGTCAAGTCCAGGTTAAGGATGGTGAAAGCATTTTGAAGCCATTAAAATCACATCTGATGCTGTCACAATCAGAATTGGTATATACTGCCAACCACATTCACTCATACAAGAGGTTTGATTTGGTAAATTGCAGCAAATCAACATACAGTAAGAATAAAAATAAAAATGTCAAGAGGAATAAAGAAAACGTATAAAAAATTGTGAAAAAATTTAAAACATGTCTCCTGTTGTTCAACACACACAATATGGTCCCAAAATATTCAGAAGTAAAGCCTCTTGTCATAAATTAGAATGAGGCTTGCACAATATTGTCAGTAGGATATCAGTATGGGCAGATTCTGGCCTGAAAAGTTAGATATCAGATATTGTCAATGGGCCTCAGGTCAGAGTCAAGCTCAGGCTGCCTGCCCAGGCCGAGGGCCTCAATATAAGGTAGAGTAAGTGAACGGATGTTTCCCATGCCACCCTATAGCCACCCTAAGATATTACAACAATGTTGAAATCGGTCGTGCATAAAGGCCATTTATATTTAATATACCTGCAAACAAACAAATGTACCACAATGCTTCAATGCATGGGTAAATCTTAAAATCATTGGTATCATTTTTTTCTTGTTTTAAACTGTTCCTCATTTAAAAAGACACAGTGAAAGTCACATTTTGTAAAGTAAAGACTTTGTGTACTCGAGGATGAAGTTTGGAGTTGGTATCTGTGATAACGAGCTCCTAAATATCGACATACGTATTGAATGTTGGCAAAAATCTGATGTCATGCATCCCTGGTAAAATAAATAGCTCGCTTGATGACAGCTTAGCAGTTGGAATCTGTTTAAATATGTCATTATTAATATTTGCATATTTGTATAGTTGTTCTTACGGGCAGTGGGATTATAACTGAGGGGGATTATACAGCGTATCCCGGGCCAGGGGGTTAGGTCATGTAGAGCTCTACAAATGGATAAGAGTGTTGGCAGTCTTCCACAAGTGAGAAAGGAGATTAAAGCAATCTGCTTAACTATTCACAAGGTCTGGGTCCTCGCTGTGTTTGCAACAACAAGGCGCGTCCAAGGAATATGTGGTCTTATGCTCCATTTATTCAGCAAAGGTGCACACGGAGAGGGGTCTTCTGCAGCTGTTCTTCTGGTAGGTCCCGTCATGCTGGACTTGAACCTCAAAGGCCTTTCTAAAGCTGGTGTCTAAGTGTTCAGGATTAATGAAGCAGCTCGAGAGTCGCACATGTCCTCATGTTTGGAGTTCAAGTGTTCTGCTGTCCAGAGTCTGATTTGACTGTTTATGGTTGTGATGTCTGCTGTGATGGTGCAGAGAACCGTGTGCGAATATAAAATACAGATAATTGTTCAGACAATGTGAAGTGTGTTGAGCTTAGTAAGCTCGTTAGAGGCTAATGCCAGTCTTAACAAAGACTGCTTATAGCCAGAGTGAATGAGGACCTCTACGATGAAGCTCCATGGACTTCGCCTCTGAAATAGTTTTTTATGTAAAGTCATTGCCGTGTTGTGGTTGAATTTGATGCAGCTTAATGAAGTTCATTAGTTCATTCTGGATCGGTTGATTTTAGGTTCGTTTGTCAGTGCCAGCCCCGGCAGGGGTGAAGAGGAGGAGTCATGGGGGCAGGACGACAGGTCAAACTCCTGTTGTGGAAGAACTGGACCGTCCGGAGGAGACAGAGGGTAAAAAACTTCAACCATTGAACAACACAGCCTTTTCTATCAGGGGTCACCATCATCTACAGTGAACTATACGCTGATGACACCTATTTATATTTTCAATCTAAAGCCAAAAGATTAAATTCTTTGCAAATGATTCCCAAAAACAGTAAATTCTTTCAAAAGTCATTAACATTTTATCCACCTCATTACCTTGACCGATAAATGTTTTTAGGCTCTATTGTTTAGATACAATCCCCCAAGATCAGCTAAAATGCTGAATATTTTAGGTTTAATTCTTTGCAGATAGTACCCACACATTTGCTTTGAGATGCTGTGCTATGCAGATGATCTCCCACTTATTTTCTTACAAGTAAAATGCTTTAAAGATTGTACTAAACGCTTCCCTACATTATACAGTCACTTTGACATTTTATATTCCACCTGTGAAAGGTTTGCTGCTATACTTCTTGAATTTTTTCAGTACCATCTTGAGCTGCTGCTGTACTTTCTGTGAGTTGCAACACAGTTACTAACAGTCTTTGTTAATTATCATCTCTGATAATGCACCTTTAACTCTAAAATACCTAGTTTTTGGAATTTTACTCTAAATGAATGACCTGATATACTGTAGTTGGTGCCCATGGCTGTGGAAATCATGTCTTTATTATTGTTTATTAAAAACAATCAGAAATGTTTCCACTAACCATTCCTGTTGTCCTTATTAGTTCCTTTCAAATAGCCAATAAATCTGTGAAATTCAAAACTGGTGACAATATCAGATGCATTTAATAATTCAAAAATTCCCTTCTGGTGAACATGTGACTTTATTCCAGATGACTCTTTAGAAAGCTTGTCTAGAACTGTATAAACTTTGGGATGTGGGAACCACAGGTGCTAAAATGCTCAATCACTTCAGCAGTTTTTGTATGCCTTCCTGCAACAATATGCTCAGTCAGAATCAGTTTAACAGCCAGGTCCACCAGACAATTAAGGACTTTGACTCCAGTTAACTTTAATTTATAAACTTTAAGATAAAAATTAAAAGTCAGAAAGGGAAAAATAAGAATAAGAAGAGAAGAATAAGAAGAAGAATAAGTACAGGACAATATTAAGTGAAAAGTTAGAGCCAACAAACACAAGTCTGAAAATACAACAGTGAAATTATTGAGCAGTGCAAATGATGCAGTAAGTGGTTTATTAGGTACAATACAACAGGATGTTAACCAGTGTCCATGGGTCTGTTTGACAGAATGTGAACTTACATGTCAGTGATAAATACTCAATGTGCATGTACGGTGGTACAGGACTTAGATTAACAACAGATTTACAGCCAATACAACAGATCAGCTCTGTTTTTCTTACATAACTCTTTAAAGTGGGTGGCACTTTGTACACATTTAGATTAACACATTTTAACCTGTTTGTTAAAATGTCACAATAACTTGGTGACAGAAAACAAATGTAACAAAAAAGACTTTAAATTAAGTTACTTGAGTTGTTTTAAAGTCATGTTTTCTTATTTTGCTTTTAATATTTTTTAATGTAAAATGGTCTTTACCGGTCAGATGAAGAGTCATTGAAGTCCAAATGTGAGACACGCTCCATCTTTTGACTTTCTTTAAATTAAACCTCAGCATTTGAGACTTTTTTATGACATAAATGTTACGTCCTTGTGGGAGTTTGCTGCAATCAGAATATGACTGGAAATAGACCAAACAGAATTCATATTATTAATTAATATCAAATGCTCTGATGTCAAAGACTTTGTGATTCTGTAAAGCTGCATCCATCAGTGAAATTCTCTGTTGCTCAGGTGCGTTTCTTCATGGAGATCATGTGGCCTGTGATCCTCTTCATGGGTCTGGTTTGGCTGAGGAGGGTCAATCCACTCTACCGTCAGCATGAATGTAAGAACACACCCCTCTGTGTGAAACTGTCACAGACATCCATGTCCACAGAGACCGGACCGTCCATAACGCTCCATAACCTCTCTACAGGTCACTTCCCAAACAAAGCCATGCCATCTGCAGGGATCCTGCCGTGGATCCAGGGAATCTTCTGCAACGCCAATAACCCGTGTTTTCAGTACCCGACACGAGGAGAGTCTCCAGGCCTGGTGTCCAACTACAACAACTCGCTGTGAGTGTCACAAAGACCTAGACCATGGAGTCATTTAAGCCCGAACCATGTCCCTGGTGCAGCAGATACCTTGAGTAGCTAATGATTAAAAGGTTGCTGGCTTAATTTCCTGATTCGGTGTAGCCTTGTGTGTAGCTAGCATGTTCTCCTTGTGCATGTGTAAATTTTCTTCAGGTTCTCTGGTTTCCTCACACAGATCAAAACCATGCTTGTTAGTCTAACTGGTGACTGTAATACCATTTCAGACTAGCCAAAAAACCTGTTTAAACTCAGTAACAATTGGCTCCTGTCTGCAAGGAAAGGAAAGGATTTAATTGGCATATCGACCCAGGTCGACTGACCCTGCTAGAGACATGGGTTTTTATTGACTCGCCTCCGACCGGCTTCAGTGGGAACAGCACACCTGGGTCAACCTGCATATTAAGGGATGATGTCAGCATAACATAGCCTTGCAGAGCAGACAGACCTGCCTGATTCTGAAATCATGCATCTCCTTCTTGCCAGCCTCCATTGTCCAACGGTTTCACTCGACTAAATGCTCAACGACCCAATCAGGGAAGAGAGGCGGGAGCAGTGGGAGCTGCTGGCAGGACAAAGTGAGGTCACTTCCTGTTGTACAAATAGTGGCGGCTAATGTCGGTTAGCCTATGATTATCATGGTTACTCAGTGATACTTGGCGAAACATACTCTCCTCATAAGTGTACTTTGTAGGGTTTGTCTTTGACAAGGTTCATGTCACACATAAGTGTTAAATGATACATCTATGTGGTATAATTCACTGTGAAACAATAGCCATAAGGTAGTAAAGCTACTGGCTAACAGTCGTTGCGGGCTGTTAGGCCTTAGCTGCTACAACACTTAGCCGCTACGGCTAACGGCCATTAACTGTAGTATGCCCTTGTAAGCTGTTAGCCGCAGTGGCTAATGGTTAGCCTTTAGCCATTGCGTTTAGCAGCTTCATATGCTACGTCATAGCAGCTTTGCTTGATATGGATTGGTCTGTGATCAGTGAGAAGAGCCAAACAATTGTCCAATCACAAGCTCCTGTTGTTTTTGAAGGTTCTGCCCCTGAAAACATTTTCACAGGGCTCCTTCCCTGATGGATTAGTGAAACATTTCCAATATGGAACTGTCCATCTGGCATGTCAGGTTAGGCGCAATGTGCCCATGGCAAAACATCACGCCTGTCCCCTCCGTCTGTAACTTATATGACTCTTTGCCATCTCAGCAACAAATCTCATCCACCTTGATGTCATCAGCATCGAGTTTGTACATTTTTAAAGAGGGACAAAAGTATAAAGTAAAGAAAACCATGCCCATGGCCTCTATGCTCCTTTTCATCGTTTACATGGTTGTGTTTTGTCGTGCTGATCAATCATGTCATCAACATGATGACATCAGCTTGATGCGCCAGAGGAAAAAAACAGCCATGCAGCTCGTCTGCTGCCGGTCAGACCAAGTCTGCTGGCAGTGGGAAAAGAGCCACTTGCCAATTGTAGGCGGGTTAACCCGCATTGAAAAAACCCACGGTAACCCACTAATTTTAGTGTGAAAGCAGTGTAAACTGCCCTTGGATGTGAGTGTGAGTGTGAATGGACATCTTTCTCCTTATGTCAGCCATGTGATTAGTTGGTGTTAGTCCAAGGCTTACCCTCTTTATGCTCGTTGTCAGCTGGGAAAGACACCACCCCCACATGACTCCAAAAGGGTCTGAAACCACAAATATGTAGATATCATGTTCTGATGGTCAGAGAATCTTTAATTGTGTGACTGTTTTTCTTTTGTCCCTCAGACTGGCTCAGTTTTACTCCGATGCTCAGGAGCTGCTCTTCACTGATCCAAACATCCAGGAGCTCAGTCGACACTGGAACGAGCTGGCTGCTCTAAGTAACTTCATGGACTCTCTGCGCACGCACCCTGAACGCTTCGCAGGTCAGTGCCTTTTACAAATTTGTTAGTTTTTTAGTTTAGGACTTTATTTAATTCAATTATAATTAAATAAAACAATCAATACAAACAAAAAAATCTCAAACGTTTGAATGAAAAAGTATAGAAAGAAGAAAAATTTTACAGAGTTCGCTTCTCTCACATGAAATTAATGACCTAAACACATAATACAAATTTACAAGAGCTGCAGGCCAACATGCCTTTTTACATTTCATTATTTATTATGTTCAAACACAATCAACAAAACAAGCAAAAATGACCACATGTTAATTCACATTTTGCCACAAAGCAAACAGCAAGACTTAGATGAATACATCCTGTTTAAACTCAGTAACAATTGGCTCCTGTCTGCAAGGAAAGGAAAGGAGTGAAACAGCTGCTGCCTCATTCAGATCGACGCACCTGCTAGAGACATGGGGCTTTATTTCCATGCGGGCTTCAGTGGGAACAGCCTCAACCTGCATATGATGATGTCAGCATAGCCCTAGCCTTGCAGAAAGAGGGGACAAACAGAAACTGATTCTGAAAACCATGCCCGTCAGCCAGCCCCAGCTGGTCCTGCAGAGGAGAATGGACAGCGGGGTGCGTCACCGTGTGGGCCAGCTCCCGGGACAGATGTAATCTGTTCCTTTGTCATTAATAGGAGTAAAAAAAATAAGAGACAGTTTCACACCCGCTGACTTATCTATTCATAACACTTGTGATCCACCTGCACTCCTGGTTTGTCATCCCCAAATAGCAGAGCCTTTAGTGATATACTGTGTACTCTCCCGGTGTCTCCGCCTCATCCTCCTTGCAATAATGTACTCCATCTTTTTAGATCACGTTAAAAATAAGACTAAAATAGAGGAATATGGGAAATCACGGGTAAATCCTGAGTGACATACATTTATTTTCTCTCCTTTTTCTTTGTCTTTTTTCTCCCTCTTTTCTTTGAATTTAATGAAATGAGAGAAGCCAGATATATACTCAGTATCGATAGTAGTCTATCGATCAATAGTATTGTTGACTTGTAAGATGTGCATCAAACTTCCAGATGCCGTCAGGTTAAGTTTCCATTACATCAGATGAGACGGGACAGTCAAAATAGATATAAATGTATCTGCTGGTTCAGACGGTTACATTAAATAGTGATTGCTGTGATTGTTTATTGCATTAAAATGTGCCTGACGCTCTGGAAACCAGCCTCTGAGGCATGCGCACATGTGCGCTTGTCGCCAAATTACAGCGGCGGAGGGTGCGCTCCACCCTGCGCCGAAGATAGACCAGGTTGGAGCTGGCGAGCTTTCAGCGCACCTTCCGCACAGTTTTTTGGCACGAAATTGTCACTGCGCCACTCGAATCTGTCGACACCTCCCCCTGGTGCGCCGTCACCTCCCCTTGTTGCGCCGTCACACCCATCTCTGCGCAGACGGTCTACCAAATTGTCAAACTGGCAGTGCATGGCGGTGCGCCGGACGAAATTAACACTGCGCGGGGTGCGCCAGGCTTGCGCCACGAAATTAGAGCCCTTAGACTTCATCCTCTGAAGAAGAAAACTCTAAATACCTGTTGTCTCAACTTTGACTCTCTCTGTGTGTTCCCACACACTTAAAGACCACATGCTTTCTACCCTTACCAGAAGATACTCATTTATGTTTTATTTAACCTTTATTTGTTTTGAAACACGCAGTCTCATATATAAGACAGACCCTTCTTGGACAGATATAAACAACATTTAGTAAATGCGCTTTATTGGTAAGAGTTCATATGTGAGTAGTTAACAGGTTAAATCCTAGAACCAGGAACAGTGCAGAGATGCTTCTCCTAGTCCCTCAGAATAACTTTGAGTTCTCCCTGTTTTCAGGTGAACAAGAGTTTTGATCCAGGAGTTTGTTTGAGCTTTTACACCACCACAAATTAATCAAACTTTCCAGAAAAATGGAGTGCATGCATTAAAAGGGCACCTGTGTAAAGGGGAAAACAGGAGAGACACCTATGCTGCTCAGCAAAATGGCCTTAACAGGGTCCAAGACGACTCATGACGTTACAGCTTTGGCACAGCCCCGTTATTTTCTGAGTTTTCTTAGATTTGTTTAACCAAAGTTTTGTTTGGGGTTTAGTTTGGGGTGCATCTGATGAATCTGAGTGAGGAATCACCCGGAATAAACTGCGGATCCCTGATGATTATAAGGTCAAACCGGCGTCTTGGTGTGAATCCCCTTGTGCTGGTTTTGTGTTGAGTCTGTGTGTTGTACACAGAGTAACAGGATTACATGACATGGGTTTAAGAAGGCCCGTAAGGTAATCTGCTTACTCGCACCACCACGGCCATGTTTATTTGGTGGGAAAGCGGGTTCACGTGTTCCCGTCCGTCCTGAAGACCTCCTCCCTGGAGGCTCCGTGTAAACGCTCTCTGTTAACATATACATGACACGGACGTGAAGTGTGTATTTACAGCATGTTCCCCCCTGCTTAAACAAACCTCAGCGGTGGGAGAGGAGCGAGGCCGAGAGCATTCCAGCCTGTGAGTGATTACGTCTGCTTGCTCTGCTCTCATGGTCGCACAAACACAGATACAGATCCACATTCCAACAAAGTTCCCATGTGCCCCCGGGGCAGAAAATTGAATCATGTTGAGAACAGAGTTATGTAAGCGATGAAGCAGACTCATCATTAACAGTCAGATTAATCAGACATGTACAGATCAGGGTGTGTTTCGTGCTCCAGGACTTTGACCGTGGAAACGGTCATGAGTGTGTTTAAACGTCTTAGATCTGCTGCGTTTGTGTTCCCCTCCCAAAGTGAACTTATGGTGGAAACACGACTGCTGGAGACTCATCATGGCCCTGATGGCGTCAGGGTCCTCGTTGGTGTTGTGGTTTTAAACATGAAGCAACAAGCAGCATCGGAGCAGCTTAGCTTAGCCTAAAGTTTAATGAGCTGTCTCTGTGGACTGCAGGACGGATCAGGACCAAACCTGATGGTTTAGGCCTTCCTGAGGTGCAAAGGCCACAGGGCAAGCAGAGATGATTAAGGAGGTGGGTGAAGAAGAAGGTGAGGGAAGGCGTTTATGTGGCTGTTTAAATTGGTTAGAATCTTATTTTCTACTGATATAGGAGGATGTTTTGATTTGAGGTCAAAGAGATTAAATCAATTTGTGATCAGATATTTATTACCATTTTCAGACATGCAGCTCATTGCAGGAACAACTTATTGATACCGGTCAAGTCATATCATAGGATTGAAATAAAATGAAAATATGTAAGATAACTGGCAACATCCCCCCCTCCCCGGAAATATCTCAATGGAAAATAATAAAGTAGAATATGATAACAGTGATAAATGGTATTAGTAATTATTTGAATTAGGTGTAAATCCTTGAACCAGGGTGGACTTTTGTGTAAATGTTTTTTTAAAGGCCCTCAATAGGTTGAGGACTCCAACATCAGTATCGTTGATCCCTTTCAGGGTCACAGGAGATGGAGCTGATTCCAGCTGACTTTGGGCAAGAAGCGGGGTACACCCTGAACCAGTCCCTAGTCAATCACAGGGTCACTCTCATACTTCAGGGCAGTTTAGAGTCACCAATCAACCAAACGAGCATGACTTGGTCTGTGTGAGGAAACCAGAGTTCCCACAGTGAACCCATGCACAGGGAGAACATGCAAACTCCATATAAATAGGTCCTTACACACCTGGGGATTTGAGCCAGCAACCGTTTTGCTGTGAGGCACAGGCACTACCTGCTGCTCCGCCATGTGGCCTTAAGCCCGGAAATTAAGTCAATTAGCATTTTTTTTTGTTTTTTTATTTGACCAGATAATTCCCATTAAAATCAGGATGTCATTTACAAGGGCGGCCTCACCAAGAGGTCAGCAGCACATGTCATAATAAATACAAATTTAAGAAAAAAAGATTAGGGCAAAAACAAATACAAACAAAAAGTATGAAAAAAATCAACCATTCAACGGTGAGAGTGTGACAGTTTTGAGGACAGTAAGAATTAAAAACACAGGCATTCCTCTTAGGATACCATCGCACTACATGGTTCCCAGGGCTGAAAGAATCCGAGGTTTGGAATAGAGGGACTGCACTGACGTCACAAGTTGTGTGACAGACGGGCAGCTCCGCTCACTGAGAGGAGCTTAAGTTTGATATCAGCAGTAACAAACAGTGAGATGCTTTAAATCACCTGAAAAGTGCTGATTTCTTTATTTTCAGTTGGCTCGAATTCATTACGTTAATTATAAAACATGTAGGTTTTAGTTCAATTTACATTTAAAATCACCAAATTACTAAATTAAACTTGTGGAGCCAAAGAATTATTGTGTAAAATGCAGCATTTACATCCATAAAAACAGTAATTGGCAAATAAATCCCATTAGTTTGATTGATTTATCAGTTTGTGTTTAAACTCAGGACTCTCTAAAAATTGTTTATTGCCAAACCAGCTGCTGTATGGCTGTCTGGGTTCATAAAGGGCTCAGTGATGTTATTCTGTTTAATCAGAGGACTTTAGGCCTGTTGTGACAGACAGAGCTCAAATAATAAATCAGCAAATAAGCCACATTACAACCATCTACATTGTTGGTGAAGAAAAACTCCTTAAGGGTTCAAATGGTCTCCAGTGGATCACCGAAACTCCATGCCAGGCTGAACCTGGATTTAATCCACAAAGACTCTCTTTTAGAAACTCTGATTCGTGCTCAGACAGGCTGCAGATACTGAGACTGTGACGTCTGTCTTTACTCTGTGTGGTGTCATAGATCTGTCACAACACGCCTGATATATGTGCCAATGAGTTTAACATGATGTTTCCAATGTTTACAAAACACTGAGTGACTCAGGGGAGTTTGATTCAGACCGAAGAGCCTCATCTGTGAGGAAATAAGACAGAGAACAGGAAACAGAGCACCAGAGTGAAGCTCAGAAACCGTTTAAAGGCCTCTAAGAGCTTAATTTTAAAAGTTCACATAAAGCATTTTTGCGTTAAGCACTTTCACACAATCAAACATTTGGATTTGATATTTTTCTTTCCAATATTTTATCCACTTATACTCTTCAGGTGAGTTTTGCACATGGGCCCACATTGGGTTTCTACCTCACCTGCACGTGACTTCCTTTAGTTCACGGTTTCCTTTAACTTTTCTTTTAAAACGTGTAAATGAATAAAATTATGTTAAAAACATGAATGTGAGACTCATGACAGACTACAGTTGATGGTTTTGGGGCACACAGATCATGAATTATTGTTCTCCTGTCGTCATTATTTCCTCCTCTGTTTGCAGGATGGGGTTTAAAGGTGGAGTCAATCCTGAAGGACGACGAGCTGCTGACGGCGTTCCTGCTACGAGACATTCCTCTGACGACTCCGGTGGTGAACCAGCTCATTAATGCACAAATACGACCTGAACAGGTACACAAACACACAACACACACCTTAAGCAGAGGTTCCCGAATTCAACACTGATACAGCATTAGTTATTAAACAAGAAAATAAATCTTTAAGTCAAAAACAATTGAACTTTGTTCAGCAGAAAGTTTGAAACAGACAAATTAGCCAAAAGGAAACACACAGAACAAAGTCAGAATGAAATAAAACATTATAACATAATTACAAAAAGAAAGACAAATGCTCATGGTCACAGTGAAGATTATTTTCTCAGACTTGAGCACATTTATATTTTAAATCAGCTGTGATAAATGTGGGCTCTAGTGAACAGAAGTGCAACATTAATGCTGTTTCAAGACTCTTAAAAATGATCCTCAAAAAGTGTTATGTTACCAGAATTTGTGGAATAGTACAAAAACATAAAGCAAAACAGATGTATCGTTACTGCAAAAGTAGAATATAAAAAACAACATTATGAACGCATTAAAGAACCCACATTCTGTTTATTCAAGTTTTATTCTCCCTTTCGTGTTTAGCATTTCTCCTTCACGGGATACAGGTAACACAAAACACAACTGCAGAAATAGACCTACCAATGTGAAGACATACCATTGTTTGGGTTGCAGTTTAAAATGTGTATTTTTTTACAAAGTTTTTTTGTCTTTATTAGGCAAAGATAATGGTTGACTATTTTTTGTAAGATGCAGTGATTGTAAACTTACCTGTGATCAGTGATTAAGCAGAATAATTTACTTTTGACTCTCAAAAGAGAAGGATCTGATAAGCTTTCACTTCTTTTCAGGCATGTAAATGAAATTATAAGGCGTTGTTTCTTTTTTAAGGTGTCTTTGTTCACTTCTGTATGTTTATAATCATTATTTCTTCCATGGCCGAAATAAACTAGCATCACTACTAATAAAAATGCACAGCAATCGATCCCTGTTGAAGCAAAAACACTGATGCAGAGCTCACCTGAAAGAGGTGGCCTCTCCTCTCTTCAGATTCACCACTGGAGGTGTTCATTTTCAGAGAGGACACGAGGAACTTAGTAAAATTAAAATCCAACAGAACTGAATACAAATCACACGTAGATCAGTCATGAAAAGCCTTTTCAGGTCCGGATATGGCTCACTCAAGCCTTGGCCTGACCGATACATAGGCCGGCTGATTAAATCAGCTGATTATGGCCCTTTTAAAAGTTTTCAACGCTGGCCAGGGATTTGTCGATGTAACACTGATACAGTTGTGCCCAAAAGTTTACACCCCCCAGCAGAATTTCTGATTTTTCTGCCTTTTCTCAGAAAATATTAATGGTAACACAAAAACCTTTCTGTCACTCATGGTTAGTGGTTGGGTGAAGACATTTATTGAAAAAGAGATTAGTTTACTCTTTTTAAATCATATTGACAACAGAAACTTCAATATTGACCCTGTTCAAAAGTTTACACCCCCTGGCAGTTTTGGCCTGATAACATGCACAAAATTTGACACAAATGGGTTTGAATGTCTACTAAAGGTAACCATCCTCACCTGTGATCTATTAGCTTGCAATCTGTGTGTGTGTATAAAAGCTCAGTGAGTTTCTGAGCTCCTGACAGACACGCACATCTTTCACTCAGTGCTACGTTGAAGTTTCTGGTTTCTGCGTCATGGGTAAAGCAAAAGAATTGTCAAAAGATCTGCGAGAAAAGGTAATCCAACTGCACAAAACAGGAAAAGGATTTAAAAAGATATCGAAGGAACTGAGGATGCCAAGAAGCACTGTTAAAGCTCTAATTAAGAAGGGGAGAGGGAGGGATTCTGTTCAAACCAAACCACAGTCAGGCAGACCAACAAAAATTTCAGCTCCAACTGCAAGGAAAATTGTCTGAGACACAAAGAAAAACCCTCAAATAACTTCAGCTGAAATACAGGACTCTCTGAAAAAAATTGGGGTGGATGTTTCAAGATCCACAATAAGGAGACACTTGAAGAAACATGGGCTGCATGGTCGGGTTGCCAGAAGAAAGACATTTCTACACAAATGCCACAAAATATTCCGCTTACAATACACCAAACAGCACAGAGACAAGCCTCAAAACTTCTGGAACAAAGTCATTTGGAGTGATGAGACCAAAATTAAACTTTTTGGCCACAACCATAAACGTTACATTTGGAGAGGAGTCAACAAGGCCCATGATGAAAGGTACACCATTCCTACTGTGAAACACGGAGGTGGATCACTGATGTTTTGGGGATGCGTGAGCTACAAAGGCACAGGAAAATTGGTCAAAATTGATGGAAGGATGAATGCAGCATGTTATCAGAAAATACTGGAGGAAAATTTACACTCATCGGCCCAGAAGCTGCGCATGGGACGTTCTTGGACGTTCCAACATGACAATGATCCAAAACACAAAGCCAAATCAACCTGCTATTGACAGCAGAACAAAGTGAAGGTTTTAAAGTGGCCATCTCAATCTCCTGACCTCAATATCATTGAGCCACTCTGGGGAGATCTCAAATGTGCAGTTCATGCAAGACAGCCCAAGAATTTACTTTTCTTCTTATAATCAGAAATTCTGCTGGGGGGTGTAAACTTTTGGGCACAACTGTATGTTCTTACTTCCTCATAAAACAGCAAACGCTGTTCAGTGTCCAAGCTGTCCAAAATGATGATATTGTGAAAGATGTCGTTGTTGTAGCAGCTCTGAACTCTGTACTGATTTTGTGTGTGGATGATGAAAAAGTGATTCAACCTGCACTAAAATCTACTTCTGATGCCTTAACGAGGACTGTAGGACTGAAGCGCAAGGTAAACTTCATAATTCATCTATATATTTACATTTTAAATACGGTTATTTATTTTATTTTGCAGGAAATGACTGCAGTTTTGCCTACTATTTTATTTTGAACTTTGAACTTGAAATTCTTTTGCTCTTGAAAGTTGCAGAGTAGAAAAATAAAAGTGGCTTATGAAAAGAATGTAATTGCTTTCCTCTCAAAGTTACCTGTTTACAACTTTTTAAGTTGCACTACCTGTATTATAACCTACCTTCTTATTTTTTTATTAACAAGAAGCACAAAATAAAGAGTGACTCTTTTAAAGGTGTTATAATTAATTTCCCAGAGGTTAACGCTTGTCTGCATGGTTTTGGACTTGAAAATTCCTCTGTGTTTTAAAGTTAACAAATACTTCGGGACAAAGTATTGTAAAACAGTAAAATATTCTGTGTATAATTCATAAATTCATTGCCGTAAGTGCTTTGGGACCAATTAAAAAAATAATTAATTGGCTAATTAATCTCTAATCTGTATTTTTTCTGATGAATATTGGTATCTGCATCGGCTTCAAAAAATCCATATTGGTCTGGCCATAGAAAAAATTCTGCTTAGAAACCCTGAAAGAAAAATCTATTCACACATTTATGTTTATTCTCCAGGTGTGTTTGCTACTTGGACTTATTTTTGTAAGTCTTGATTGCAATTTCTGTCTCAAATGCTGCAAAGGGCCACATCACAACAGTGCCACTCCTCCTTTAACTCTTTGGGGGCTGGCAGGTAACCGTCCTCGCTCTCGTTGACTTTTTGCTTCTGATTCTAAAACAACAGGAGTCATGAGATGCTCCTTGGAAAAGAAAGGCAAAAGATTTTAAACAGTATTTTAACTCTGTATTTTAAAAAAATACTCTCAAATATGGGCTTTTAAATTCAGATCAATAGACCCTGTCTGGTAAAGGTCAGAAAAAGGTCAAAATGTCCATATCCAGAGTTCAGAGAGTTTCAGGTCACACATTTCATTGTTCCACTCTCCTACAGACTTAAGCGCTGATGTTTCTCTGGATCAGGAAGTCTTCTGCGAGTACAGGCTTGTCCTGTCAGTGTTTGCTCTGGGAACTTTTCCTCTGTCGTTATTTTCATGTGACGTGTTGACTTCAGGTGTGTTGGATAAACCTGATGCAGAGGTTTGATCGAGCCGTAAACCTGTCTGAGACACGGCGTGACTAAATCTCCTGATGGCGGTTTAACAGCACAGAAAAACACTCATTAATCAATCAGCCAATGGATCCAGACACAGGTGGCACCCCGAACACCCCCCTCTGCTCTGCAACACTGGCCCAGTTTGTACACTCAGTGGCCACTTCATTAGGTACACTTCGGTTGGGAACCTGGATTCAGTAAAGAGCTGAAGCATCTCCTGGTGGAAGGACACGGGCTGTGCTGTGTACTAAAGTAGTGCCAAAACAAAGAGGCCTGGTAGGGCAAAGATAAGTTTCTGTAAAGTTCTGAAAACAGAGTGCTAACATCTGCACTGTTTTGTGCCTTTTTTTTTTCCACCCAAATTTTTCAGTCTGTGGGCCCAGTGTGCTGCAGTTTGTAGCTGTAGCTTCTGTGTCAGCTATTTCTGTTCAGATGCAGCACTGATCTCTGTCACTGTGGCTGATGTTCAGGCCAATGCCATGTTCCTCGTGCAACCCCACTGCAAAAACCCGGGACTGTCCCTTTAATGTGAAATATGTGGTTGACTGTCAGACATTAAACCATGAAAGTTCTTTTACTCTGCTAAGTGTTTTGTTCCTCGGTGTAACGTGTTACTGGACCAGCTCACACATAAAGAAATGCTGCAAATTAGGGCTTTGAGTTAAGAAAGCTAAAAAGGAACAAGATAAGGATATTGGGGATGTGGATCTTTCCCTATCTTATAATTTGATTTGATCTTAATTCTGATGATAAAGTTTTGGTTCAGACTGATTCAGATTCTCAGTTAGAGCTCTTTTTTGTTTTTTTTTAATACTAATTGTAATCTATATGATATTCAGCTATTTCTTATCTTAATAATAATTTTACTTCTTTGACGTCTTTTTATTTAAAATATGTCTTAAAAGCTGATTCCTGAAGCTAAACCTTAATTGTCTCCAGATCTTTTGGGGCCTATAAGTTTTTAGAAATGAATCAGCTGCTCAGTTCAGTCCTGGATCAGGGATGGGGATCAAAAACCAAGTTCAGTTGAGAAATGTTAAAAACTCTGTTGTGGATTCATTGTCATTAGTCCTCTTATTCATCACTTCCTTGCACTTTGTTCTGCATTCTTTGCAAATCATTCTTGTCAGGGTCAGTCAGCAGCAATCACAACAAAGAAGTCAATAATCATGGCCGACAGCATACAGAAGCAACCTTGAATTTATTTATTTTTTTGTCAAACTGACAGAACAACATTCCCTTGCTAACCAGATGCAGCCTCAGGATCAGTTTGAAAGTGCCCTGATCTGTAACTTGAGGATTTGAGCTCCTTTCTTCGGTCCTTCCGTTACGAACTGTTGCTAATCAGAAGATGGGCAGCGTGATCCGTGGCTCTTTAATCTGCACACTAACATGTTTCCTGATGTGGATCCTGAAATCTCTCCTCAGAGCTGGATCAGTGGGTCAATAGGAACTGAAGAGTGAATCTGTTCTAATCTAAAAGACTGATCCGAGTTTAAAAGGGTTAATGTTAAAGGAGGCACTCTGATTAGCTAGAGGACTTTTTTAATTTCCTCTTCATGCCCTGGACATCTTTACTCACTGATCAGATTTTCTGTCATTAAAAAAACAAACAAAAAAATTAAATTACAAACTTTTTTATGGCTGTTCTTTGGAGTTGAACTGAAGGTGTTTCAGAGCAGTGTTTGACTTCCTGTTCTCTCTCATTCTTTCCAGTTTGCCTTCGGGGTCCCGGACCTCCATCTAAAGGACATTGCCTGCAGCCTGACCCTGCTGGAGCGGTTCCTCATCTTCCCGAGTCGCAGAGGGCTCTACGCTGTCCGAAACGCCATGTGCATCCTCTCCGCTCAGCGGCTGCAGATCATCGAGGACAAGTTCTACGCCAACGTGGACTTCTTCAAGCTCTTCCGGCTGGTCAGTGTGTGCTGGGATTAAGAGAGCTGATGCGGATATTAGTTTGATGGGATTAGAAAGCCGCTCTTATCAGAGGAATAAAAAACAGCAGAGGTAAACATAGGAACTGTGTCAGCTAAATAAAACTAAGTTAACCCCTCAGGGTTGCTGTGCTTCAATATCAAGTTCATAGCACTCAAAAGACTGAAACTAATGACTTAAATCTGTCCAGCCTCCACTTTTTGGTGCAGTATCTACGTTTTTTAGCTTAAAGGCTAGCAGCACTCTCAAACAGCTTTTCTCCTACATTAGTCATGAAACATGCAACAATACACAACAGTGATAAACAAGCACCAACGTGGACTTTATGAAAGTTTCCTATTTCTGCCATGTCTTGTCCTTTTTTGTGAAAATTATGAGTTAATTTAATTGTCAAACTGATATGAGTTGTCCCTCTGACAACGAATATCATTTTAATGTTGCCCCCCGGGTAACCAAAGTCGTCCTTCTCTGATGTAATGTATGAAGCGTCAGGACTTTTAACTCCAACAACCGCTTACGATGTTCCCTCCTGTCTCTGACCGTGAGAGCTTCTGATAGGAGGATTCAAATCAAGGAAGAAAATAAGAAGAATTCTCTGCAATGCTTGAGTTTGGTGTAGTTTTTGGTCACTTCACAGCAAAGGCAGAGCGACTGTGGCTGTATAAAGTCTCTATTAACTTTATTCTAAAAGAGTTGTTTCACTTTGGCAGAGTATCCGAGTCCCTGCATGAAGAGCTGAGGACAGTATGGAGCTGTGGCTGGATTAGAACATTTGGGATGTCTCCAACTTAATTATCTTATTGACAGAAAAGTTTAAGTCAGTTCACAGGGAGCTGAGCCAACAGTTAGACCAACGTCTTCAGCAGAAGCAGAGATCTATCTGGTAGAATATAACTTTAGTAAATTAGTCATCAATTAAAAACTCCAGTTTGTGGCTAATTAAAGCCTTTGCCATTGAGAAGTTTTATTGTTCAGTTTTATGTTAAATTGAAACCCCTTCATGCATACTTACATTCCTATTAGGGGTTTAAAATGATGATATGTTACTCGTTAGTGTATTTTACTGTTGTTTAATTATCTTTCTTTTACGTCTGACTGTAAATCAGCTGTTTGCTCTCCAATCACGTCTGTCTGAACCTGACATGCTCGCACAGGCCCTTCAGTGCATCCAGCAGGTTTTACTCTACCAGACGCAGGTACACAGATGTTTGTGATTTTATTGGAGCTCTGACTCACAGGGAGGGACTGTTTGTATCTGAGAGTAGGGGCACCGTCTCCTAAAGTAAACTAGAGGTGCTCCAAGGACACAAACCTCAGCCAAAGCTTCTCTGACAGCCTCAGCAAAGTTATTATTGGAAATGTGAACGACTGACATATGGCTCAGTGTTATCAAATCCTTTAGGATTACTCAGGAGTCTGATCACAACCAAAATCTAATCATGTCTCCCTTGTGTCGTGACCAACATTTCCTAAAAAAATTCATCAAAACCTGTCAAGAGCTTTTTCAGTTATGCTCACAAACAAACAAAAGAAATCCGGCAAAAGCAGGATCCCTCTGCAGGTGATAAAATGAGAAGTGTCTGTGCTGCATGGTGATCCAGGACTGTTTAAGGTTGACACTGTAGGGTTTTTGCACCAAAATTCAAATTAGTGAGCCTTTTTAAATGGTAGCCTGTTCCCTGATCTTAGCTGACGGGAGTGGCACCTGGTGTGGTCTTTTGCTTCGAGATTGGATGTGCTATGAGTCCAGAAATGGTCTTCACACCTTTGCTGTGATTAGTGTTATCCTTTTATCATCACTAACCTCTCAGTCCATTCTCCTCTGACTGATGCTCACTTAAATTTCAGCAGGTCGTCTTGCTCTATCCACATGCCTAAATGCATTTAGTTCTGGCCATGTGATTGTCTTATCAACTATTTTGTATTAGAGAGCAGTTGAATGGATGTAATGAAGTGGTCAGGGAGGGAATATCAAAAGCTTCTAAGAAGCCGGCAGACAGGTACGTGAGGATGAGCAGCATGAACTTTATCACAATGAACAGATTTTAACGTATCCATCCTCACATTTTGTTTTAAACATTTGAAGAAGATAACTATTTGTCTTCTTGCAGCCACAGAAAAAAACTGAAATTAACTCGGTGTCATAAATGAATAAAACCATGATAAATATAATGATAAAGGACAACATTAGAGAATATGTAAGAAATGTTTGCATTTCTGTGTTGGACTTAAAGTGTTAGGTTAGGGGTGTGTGTTACAACCCTTTTAGATCCGTAATAACTAGAACGTATCTTGGCTGTGCCAAAGACAGGAGATCATAGGATCATTCATTAGGAAATCAGAATCAGAATCAGAATTTGTATTGATTGGCAAGTACATTTGCACACAAAATGAATTTGATTCTGTAAATAAGAGCAAAAACATTCAGAAAATAGCGAAAAGAAAGTAGAGATTTAAGAGAAATAAAATAAATTATGAAAATAGGTAGAAAATAGTGCAACGTGTATTGGGTAGATATATAAAAATATATACAGTAGCACAAAAAGAAAATGGATGAGCAGTGTTTTCATATAAATATAAATATAAATATAAATATAAATATAAATATAAATATAAATATAAAGATATTGACTGGGTGTCTGTGTTATGGGGGTCGGGGGTCATTCTATCTGCTTTTGTTCTGTGTTGCTCCACTTTTTCACAACTGAGGGAGATTCAAAAATAAAACCTGAGATTAGGAATTTCATATAGATTGGGTTGCATCATATTGGATTTTTGTCAATATTTTGGATTTCAGCCTCACTTTACTAAAACTGACCTGCTCCTTTCATAGCTACAGTCGATTTGTGTTAGTTGTGATGTAAGACGAAAAGATTTTGTCCTTAAATAAAATTTTGATTCACAAAAGTGGACACCTGAGTGATGATGAGGTGACACATATCTGCTGATGCTGATATTGTTATATTAGGTATCCCTACATGTAAATATTTTATAAGTATAATATAAATATTCTGTTTAGTCCTTTCGCAAAGTTACAGATGTATGAACTTTCTTGAGCTAAATTAAAGCAGAAAAACATATTTCAAGTCTGCATTCTTACAAATGAATTAACAATTGTTAAACTAAATCCTATTTGAAACTGTTCAAAATTCTTAAATTTGCTCTATAAAATTGTTCATAATGCAGATAAAAAGACGTTTTGGTAGACTTTCACACCCTGATTAGTCTGAGCTGTGAAATGGTAAATAAATAAATATTGCATTGACCAACACAATATTGCTGAACATGAGTAAAAATTTCAAATGATCAGTCTTTAAATTATATTTTAGTTGAGTAGTTATGCAGAATTGTTGCAGATGAATGTTCGCTATGAGGGATTCTGATACTACTAAAAAAAAGAGAAAACATTACATTTTTTCCCATATCGCCCACCCCTGAGTCAGATCTACTGTTGCTAGTAGTAAAAACAGTTATTGGAAACACACTTCTATTATTATGTATTTCTAAAAATAAAGGGACACCTGTAAACATGTTTGCAGACGGTTCAAAAGAAAACACGTGCAGTTTTCTGGGATTTCGTCCAATAGGGATTTTCCAATCTGTGCACACTGGTCGTTGATTGGCTGAATTTTTATATCTAAGGAGGAAGGATGTCCTCTCTCTGGTTCTTGGCCTCGAGCTGCTTCCTGAAGTTTTGGTCTATTGTTTTGTGAAGCGTCTGTGTGAGTCCGGCTGATATCAGGAAAATAAATCACTCATGACTGATGAAGACTCTAAAGTCCTCGTCACTTTCTGCTTCACTGCTTTAATAAATAAACTTTATTCTTCTATTAAAGTATTTAATTTTTAAAAACAGCTTAATGTCATGTCCTGCAGTTCATTTACATTGTTACCGAAGAAAACATTGAGCTTAAATCAGCTTCAGACTCTACTCCTTCGCCTTTATAGTTTGTCACATGATTTAAGAACCCACGGCAGCTCAAGATGATCCGGTTTAATAACTGAGGACTGCAGGAACATCTCATGATGCAGGTCTGTGGTCTCATCAGGTCTCTGCTAGTTTCTCCCTGAACTCAAAACAACACAAAGCAACAGGACATGATTCTTTACTCAAATGTTATGGTGCACTTGAGCACCCCTGCAGCAAAAGATCAGATAGAGCGTCATTTCTTTATTGTGATTTTAAACTGTCATCCATTTAATATGATGCTTAGTTTACGTCTCAGTGTTGACAACAGCCAACCTGTCCTCACTGGAAACACATGTAGTTTCTCACCTGTTATTTTATGGACGTCCCACCATGCTGGACATCACTCTCTGATTGGGAGATTCGAGGCAGTGGACCTCAGAACAAGCAATAAAACAACTGAACAGACATTTAAGATGATAATAAAATATACAGTACAGGCCAAAAGTTTGGACACACCTTCTCATTCAATGTGTTTTCTTTATTTTCATCACTATTTACATTGTAGATTCTCATTGAAGGTATCAAAACTATGAATGAACACATGTGGAATTATGTACTTAACAAAAAAGTGTAAAATAAATGAAAACATGTCTTATATTCTAGTTTCTTCAAAGTATCCACCCTTTGCTCTGATTACTGCTTTGCACACTCATGGCATTCTCTTTATGAGCTTTAAGAAGTAGTCACCTGAAATGGTTTTCTCTTCTCAGGTGTGCCTTTCCTGGGTTAATTAATGGAATTTCATGCCTTTTTAATGGGGTTGGGACCATCATTTGTGTTGTTCAGAAGTCAGGCTGATGCACAACCGACAGCCCTATTAGACAACTGTTAGAACTAATATTACAGCAAGAACCAATCAGCTAAGTTAAGAGAAACGAGTGGCTATAATTACTTCAGTGAGAATCTACAATGTTATTAGTGATGAAAATAAAGAAAAAGTATTGAATGAAAAGGTGACTCTAAGCTGTTGGCCTGTACTGTATAAATCTGAACTTACAGAACAGTCTTTGACGAGCTGACCAATACATTAATAATGAGGTCATAAACTTACATTTAATTAAAACAGATAAATTATATTTATCATTACAGAGTTTAATATTTGATGTGTTTCTAAAATTCACTTTTAAAGTTAAGGTTTTAATCTCAGCTCTTAAATTTGATTAAATCATATTTAGTCCACATTTGTTTGATAATGGATAGTTATGTCTTCTCTATAACAACTCTATTATTCAATTAATAAAGTCAGAAAGAGTGGGTCAGGACAAAATCAAAGTTTTATTTCTATCTTTTGTGTTTAATTTTTGTTGTGATTTCATGATTCTCCACAAATTTAAAACAAAGTAGATCATTTTAATGTTCATGACTCACTGAAAATAATATTTGGCTTATTCATAAGTCACAGTAAATCTAATAATAAACTATTTAATATCAAAACATCAATCCATCATCTAAACTGCTTATCCCTTCAGCGTCTCAGGGGTTGGAGCCTATTCCAGCTGACACTGGGCAAGAGGCCAATCACAGGGCCACATAGAGAGACAGACACGCATCATGCTCTCACTCATACTTAAGGGTAAATTAGTCACCAGTCAACCTAATGAGCTTATTTACTGTCTATGGGAGGAAGCTGGAGTACCTGGAGTGAACCCGCACATGCACAGAGAGTATGCAAACTCCACACAGAAAGGCCCTGACCAGCACGGGATCAAACTCGCAACCATCTTACAGTTAGGCACGTGCACTACCTGCTGTGCCACCGTGCTGCCCGCCTGTCTAAATTTCTTTGGACTTCTGTCGAGCTTTGCCCAAACGTCCTCTCTGACTTGATAATGAACTGATTAAATTGTGGAGGTATGAGGTCAGAGGTTAATTGGGAGAAGCCATCAATTTTAGCTCCTCCCACCAATTCTGAGTGGCAAATAGTAGCAAATAAAAAGAGAGCATTTCCATGAGTCTATTGTGCCTGAAATAAAAAGAATACAAAGGAATGTATTTTCAGGAGCAGAATCCTTGACAGTCTGAAGTTTTCCTGTAAAGTGAAGATATCATGGATTCTCCATGTCATGACAATGTTTCTCTGCTCCTCTGCAGCTTCCTCTCGGCCTGGACAAACACTCTGAAGGCATCGACATCCGCTCATGGGTCCGTGTCATCTCTGCGGCCTCAGGCAAACTGAGAGAGGTAAGACTTTCCTCTGACACTGGGCTTCAGTCCCGCTCCATTCAAAAGTTCACCGTTGACTAATTTTAGTCTCCAGGAAACAGTTGCTTCCTGTGGCCTGGGACGCACGTAAACACAGACGGTGGGGGACATCATCTGCTGCGTATGAGGAAGGCTAAATCCAGAGCAGGCCTCGTGGCTCTAAAAACAGATAGATCATCATTATTGGAGCATCGATGTAGAAACAAGAGCAGACATGGAGGTTGATGGAGGGATGTGTTTGTGGTCTCAGAGAGGGCTCAACCACCACCTTGGGTCTGATCTCCTCATAGTTTGAGGCTTATGTAAGATCCATAACTGAACGCTGTACCTGTAGGCTGTAATTTGTGGTCATGTGTTGTGAAGTATTGTGTGTAAGTGTGTTTGCTGTTGTTGTGGACGTTTCCATGGGACACGTGGTGGACGTGGACTTCCTGTTGGCACGACGCTGCTCTTCTCTTAAAGAGAGACTGTAAGACATCCAGACTCAGGACAGGAAGACACTGCGTTGCTTTCTTTTTATATCAGAGGAAGGAGATTTCAAGAGCCTCAGTTTGATTTATAGACAGAATAAAAATATCTTGGTTCGTGCAGAAAATGTATGAATGTAACAAGAGGGAATTGTTATCTCTGATGGAATGACTTCTGGTTGTGGAGGTGCTTTAGTGAAAACACACACCTAACACTCAGAATCACGCTGACTCATTTTTACTTTGACAGTTGTTTAGCAAAAACCATCATTCACAAATGGAGGTTATATGGATCACCTCCAAAATCTGATAGTTTCTAAGTTGCGCCATTACTAAAAGAGTATAAGGGCCATGTTGGATGGAGAAAATAATTTTAGGGAAGTCCACATTAAAGTAGAAATTTCGGAATTAAAGTTGAAATGAAGAGAATAAAGTTGATTAACAATTTTGTGATAAAAGTGGAAATGTTGAGAAAAACATCGAAAATGTTGAGAATAAAGTCAACATACATTGTATGTTGACTTTATTCTGGACATTTTAACTTTATTCTCGAAATTCCTACTTTTCTGTCAAAATTTCTGCTCCAATGTCGACTTCCACAAAATGATTTTCTCCATCTTACATGGCCCTAATACTATTTCATACACAAGCATTTCCTGCAAGTCAACAAAGTCTGTCCAGGAGTTTTTGTGTAATCTTGCTGAAAAAAACACACAGACATACAAATATACAAACAAACAGAAAAATAAAAAAACAAATAAACATACGTAAGCCAACAAACACATGACCTCCTTGGTGGGGGTAAAATAGGCTAATGCTGAGGGCGTCATAGACTCCAGGGGGCGACACAAAATGAAAAAAAAAATCACCTTCAATTATGATTCTATTAAAACTTATGACTTTTAACTCTTATAATGAAAAGCTCACAGGAATTCAGTTTGAAGGCAATTAATATTACTATGAATGATAATTTCAGAAAAGTCTTTATAGACATTTATTTTTATTTTTTTATGTAGTTATTGTCTATGTGTGCTTCTTTAATTTGTTTGATGTTGATTATTGTATTTATAGTTCGTTACTTTATTATTTGTTCACTTATTTCTTGGAATTGTATTTTGTGGTAAGGGTATTAAATCATCATCATTGACATCATGTCTGATTTAAATGTTAAATAAGTTAAACTCCAGTTTGCTCTGGATCCACCCTCTCACGTTAACTGTCTGACTCTCCTCAGCTGTACCAGAGGAGGAGCAGCAGGGAGCTCCTCCAGGCTGTGACCCCTCTCCTCCAGAACAGCCCGTCCTTCAGGGAGGTCATGGCGGCGGCGTCCAGCCTCGTCTGCGGTTACTCGGAGGGCGCCTTCTCCAGGGTCACGTCCTTCAACTGGTATGAGGACAACAACTACAAAGCTTTCCTGGGCATCAGCGGCGGGAGGACGCAGGACCAATACGAGTACGACAACAGCACCAGTGAGTACGAACAGGGGTTCAGGTCTTAGGTCTCAGATCTGGGCTGGTGTACCTGGATGAGAGGCGGAGCTCACCCTGAACCAGTTGCCAGCCAATCACAGGGCCACATAGTTTTGGATTGATTTGGTTGGATGTTTTGATTTGGGGTCATAAGAGACTCTGACCTCTGGACAGTTTGATGCATTAGTCCTAAAAACACTGACACCTGAGACAAAGTTTTTGAGAAACACCCTCAAAAGTTTGTTGACATATTTGGCTGGAAACAAAACAAAAACAAAAACAAAAACATCCCTGACAATTGACCTCTGACCACGAGAATCTTATCAGGCGATGCATGGAAGAGAAAAATCAATCACAGGACTACATAGAGGGACAGACTGGAGAGCCGTTTGGGCTTAAAAATGATATCAGTGGTATCAACTGCAGTTCAGCTCTTGTAGTACTCAAATTTGAAGAACATGTACTCTACCTTGGTCAACTATAGTGCTCGAGTAGACTTTACTAGTGAAGCAAGAATTGTCATCAGCACTACGAGTAGACTTAAAAATGTTCGCTAGTTCTACTAATTATCCTTATATGGTAATAAGAGGGTGGGGAAAACAAATTCAGGCTTCCCATTGGCTTTCGAAAATATTACAACCCATCAGGGTGCAGGATTTGGTTATAATCCCTCCTACTTCACTTGCATTTGGTCTTCTAGTGATACAAGTTAATAGTTTTGCTTCATTAGTATTACTATTAGACTAAAAATCATTCACTGTCACACTCACATCATGAAGGCAGTTTGGAGTCACCAGTTAACATAATGAGCATGTTTTTGGTCTGTGGGAGGAAGTCAGAGAGAACCCCCACAAGCAAAGGGAGAACATACAAACTCCACAAAGAAAGGGCTCTGACGTACAAGCTAAAGCTCGAGAGGTGCCTAAAACATGAGGCTCTGCAGGTTTGTGTCAGTCCTGCACAGGGCTGCTGCCAGGGATTTCGAGCCCCATGAAAATAAATCTTACTGGGCCCCCCATAGCCGGCCATAATGCCACTGGAAAATGTTGGTACCGTTTACATGAAACTGCATTTTAATGATATTTTTGACTATCATTCCTATATTTGTGACAAGAACATCATGAAAGTTACTTGGTCGGGGAAGCACTGAAAATACAATGAAATTCATTTAGATTCGATTCTTTTCTCCAAGACTGGTACTGCATGTTGGCAAAACCCATCTCTTTCTTTTAAGACTTGAACATTAAATTATCTTTAAAATAATAACCTGAAAACACAAAACTTACAAAAATACAAAACAACCTCTTCCATTAAAATGAAATGCAGTTATAATCTGTGGGGAAAACACCATCAAAAACAAAGTGGCTAATTGCCATTTATGATATATTGTCATTTTAACATGTATCCCCACATGCAGGTTTAATTTATCTCCAAAACTGTGGGCTCACAGGGGATTTGTGGTGGAAAAATCCATACATGAGCTTATGTGGTTGTTGCTATTCAATCATCTGATTTCCAGAAAATGTAAACATTTCTCTGATTGAATTGAAAGCAGTCACCCGGTCTGCACCACAGATGTTCTCTGTTCCTGCTGCTGAGCAGAGTCACAAACTGCTGACTGAACATTATACTTCAGAGACAGCCGAGGCTTTTAAATCATTAAGTCATTCCGAATTAAATAGAATAAAGGCTTTAATATAGGCGGTAATAATGAGATACATGCTTTGCAAAACATACAAACTTAGTGTTTCCAATACATTGTATAAAAAATATATGTTTAATTGTAAGTTTATTACTCAGTACAACCATTTTTTGTCAGTGTTATGATTGTATAAGGGGCCTCTCTGGGGCCCTGTCAATCATGGGCCCCTAGAATCCTTCTTCTTTATCCTCCCATTTTTGGCGCCTGGTCCTGCACGAGTTTCATTTTTCTGCTCTGATTTTCATGTAAAGTTAAAATAAAAACAAACAAATGAATGTGTTGGTGCCAACATGGAGCCGTTTCCACATCCTGCTGTTTGAAGGTCCAGACCAGCTGATGGGTCTACTTTTGAAGGTCCAGACCACCTGATGGGTCTACTTTTGAAGGTCCAGACCACCTGATGGGTCTACTTTTGAAGGTCCAGACCACCTGATGGGTCTATTTTTGAAGGTCCAGACCACCTGATGGGTCTACTTTTGAAGGTCCAGACCTCCTGATTGGTCTCCTGTGGACCTGGCTCTGCTGTTTTCTCTTGTCTTCTCTGGTTGAGCATCACTTAAACTTCTGCTCCTTCTCCCTGCAGCTCCGTTCTGTAACGACCTGATGAAGCAGCTGGAGTCCGACCCGGTCACCAGGATGGTTTGGAGCTCTGTGAAGCCCATGCTGATGGGACAGATCCTCTACGCCCCGGACTCGCCCGCCGTGCGACAGATCATCAGAAATGTAATGTCTCCTCTAGAAACCTCCTCTCTCCTCTAGAAGCCTCCTCTCCCCCCTAGGAGCCTTCTTTCTCCTCTTGAAGCCTCCTCTCCCCTCTAGGAGCCTCCTCTCCCCTATAGGAGCCTCCTCTCTCCTCTAGAAACCTCCTCTCTCCTCCAGAAACCTCCTCTCTCCTATAGGAGCCTCCTCTCTTCTCTAGAAGCCTCCTTTCTCCTCTAGAAGCATCCTCTGTCATCGAGAAGCCTCCTCTCTCCTCTCTCCTCCATCCTTTCCTCCTCCTGCTGCATTGTCAGGAACTGTAGGACCCCTCGTCATGGCGGAGGGAGGCTGAGGTTGGGTTGGTGGAGGACATTTGAAATGATCGTGGGTGGAGCTATGTAATGAGGAGACTCCTGACATACGAGATCGATCACATGACCTGAAGAGCCGCCCTTTCCCTTCTCCGCGGTGCATCACCGTCCAAATGCATGTCTCATGGAGCTCATGACACTCTGTGTTATTTTAAAACTTAAAGTAGACAGGCAGCCTCCTTCTCTTCAGAACAAAGAGGTGAGGCCTGTTTAACTTTGTGTCAGTTATCTGAAGTTTGACAGTTTCGTGCATCAGTGATCAGATGAAGGCCAGGTAAGCGTTTGCAGGGTCACAAAGGTCAAGATTTGGTCAATCATCCGAAGATGAGGAACATCTCTGAGTGACTCATGTCTCTCCACATCTTTGATTTTCGTTGGCACAGTTGAGGCTGCAGCAGAGAGGACGAGCTCTCCTGGTGTCAGATCTCTGTGTTCGGACGTCCATAAGAGCGGGTCAAAGCCCCTGTGGGGGGCCACGGTCACGGATGGTTTGATCCCAATGCAGGAGCACAGGCTGGCCGGCTGTGGTGACTGCAGCTCCGTCTACTGGCGCCAGTCCTTCCCTGGGTTATATAAGCTGTGAGAGTGTGTCCTTAAAGACATGAACACACACTCAGGGGCTCTTCCTCCACCATGACCTTTACTGACCTCTTTGTTTACCTCTTCCTCTGATTGGGATCTTAATTGCTCTGAGAAAGTAGAGACTGAGGGGTTAAACTGTTACTTTGGGACTTAAAGCACGACCTCTGCTGCCTCAAGTTTTCTCAACCTTCCACTCTGTTGTGAATTTTCTTTATTTCACTAAAAACGTTCAAACTTTGGTAAACTTTTGAAGGTCTTTCCTTCATTAAGCCATCCATCTGAACAAGAAAATTAAATATCACAAACATTCATAAAATCATTTTCACAGTGAAGTTTAATGAATTTTGCCACGAATTAACAATCAATCAAACTTTATTTGTGTAACACTTTTCATACAGGACTTTGTAATACAAAGTGCTTTATATGGGGAATATAATAAAAGAACAATAAATTAAATAAAAAGTAGAAAATTGCGGAAATGAAAATTTAAGACCCCCCCCCCCCCCCCCCCCAGCATAAAGTGGAAATTCTGACCGAAAAACAGAATTAGAGGACTGGGGAAACGCTGTCTTGAATTAAAAATGCAGAAACACAGGAGCTAAGACTAAAATACAGTTAAAATTCATGATAAGACATTACATAGAAATACTATAGGGAAAATAAGTAAATACCTAAAAAAAATCATAAAATAGATTGAAATAAATAATAAGGTAAAATGAGAAAGCCTAACACCAGGTGCATAATAAAATCAGCTAAATAGGATAATTTAAAGAAAAGCATTTAACAAAGAATAAAATTCCAAATAACAAATCTGAACTAAATGTAGAAATAAAACAAAATAAGAGGGTTGAAATAAGTTAAAAAATATGACAAATAACAATAAATAATAAATCAGCTAAAAGCCGGATTAAAACGTAAGTCTTGAATCTGCCTTTAAAAATATAAGGAGGTGCTGTTCTTAATTACCTCATCAGATCATTTTTTCAGCTCACTTTCTGCAGAGCAAAGCTCTTAAACCAAATGCAAACCCCGAAAACAACAGAAACGATGTCTGAATACAGTGTCATGTTCATGCTGCAGAAGCTCCTGAGCTTGTTTTGGCTCCAGAGGGGGTCTATAATCCCCCCAGTGGGCTCTGGGTCCACTCCGAGGTCTCCTTAAAGCTGGATGATTGTGAAGGACCTCCAAACTGAGCTGATCCTGATTCAGAGCCCAAACCTCCTGGCTGGCTCCTTCAGATGTGACACCTGCACAGTCTGAAATGAACTTTTTGAACTAAGGTGGCATAAAATGATTTTATATAAACTGTGCTGCACAGTTTCCAGTGTGATTGGAAACTGGGGCTGAAACACCAGGAATATGCTGAGGTGTTTGTCTTTGCAGAGCGGAGTTAAATATCAGGACTGTGTGACTTTGTTGATTCTGGAAACCTGCGAAGGCTCTTACTGTTTACCCCGCATAGAAAACTGCAGATGGATGAGGGACTTGATAAAGAGTCAGACCGACGGGCAGAATTGAAAATTGCATTATTATTGATAAAATCTTGTTACTTACGACCATATTCATCCCAAAGTCATAAAACAGCTCTGCATTCACAAGATTCCAGCTGCTGCCCCACAAGTAGAGAAATTTATCACAGCCTGCTGATCGACCACAAAGCTCCACTGATTGAGAATTGAGATTAATTAATTATTTTTTTTTTTAAAAAGGACAGGACATATAAATATAAATATAAATATATGAGATTTAAGCCAAGTGGTTGATTTCCATCACCAGTCCCACTGGCAGGTTGGTGTCAATAAAGGCGACAAAAGACAAGCAACAGTTTTTGTTTGCAGTATTGAGCAATTGAGGCAATTACCAAAAACAGTTTAAATCAGAAGCTCAAGCTTTAGATGACTGGTACAATATAATTTATGACTTATATACAATAGAATGAATCACCTTTTCATTGAGGCTTCAAAATAAAACATTTCATGAATTGTGGGAAAAATGGAAACTCTACATCCTCCCTCAGCACCTCTTTTTTGTTTAAATTCAGAATGTTTTTTACACAGATTTTCTTGAAAATATGTATTTTTGTTTCATTGAATATTAATAATTGATAATAATTATTAATGAAATGATTATTATTAAATTAGAGACACTCCATGTTCGAATGTTAAGTCTAACATAATGAATTACAGAGTGAAGTGATAAGTAAAGTGCGTGCGTGAGTGACTGCCTGAGTGCTCGCTGCCTCATTTCCTCATTATATTGCAGAGAAATAAGAAGTGAATATTGCATTGCACATATTCCTACTGTCCAAGATTAAAAAAGTTCCTGAGTGTATATAATATCACATGATGCCCATAGGACACTGTTCCCCACAGTGACAGGTGGGACACTTAGATGTTGGCCTCTTGTCCCAATAATCCCTCTGCAGGATCTGCTGCTGGTTTTGTTGCTGGCGAGAGCTTTAAGCTACATAAGGGGGGAAATTGGTGTAAAAAGGAGGGTATATGATGAATTAAAGTCTTTTAGAAGATATTTGCAAGACTCGTGCAAAGAAAAGGTGGAACATGAGTGATTTAAATAACATGCTTCTGTGTCCAAATGAATGACCAAATCTGCAACATTAAGCTGAAATCTCACCACATCCTTTGGCGTCTACGGCTGCCCTGAACTGACCCCTGCAGGAATTCACCTTAAAGACCCCCCCTCCCCACACGGGCTGCTTTAAACGGCCCCGAGGAATGAGGAAGCGCTCACTGGTGGGAATCTGACGGGGATTCACTGCTCGGCCTGAATGCTCTGGGCCGGTCTTCACCAACGGCCCCCATTGTCACCCTGGCCCCATTGTCCTCATTGTCACCCGAAATCAGACACACACAAGAGGAAGGCGTTTAATTGGGTGTACTCTTGAGGGCTTTCATCCCCCACTGCACATGACTGAATGCTGAAACGGCCTCCTCCACACTGAGCACTGTACCCACACACTCGCCTCTTTAACGATAAGCGTGCAGTAAATATTTGACGATTTGGCTCGCAGGGTGTTTGGTTATCAGGACGGTCCTGCTGGATCCTCTGTGTGAGAACGTGTTGTCTCTCCAAAGCCTGTTTTCACACACGGTTTGATGTGGGAACGGTATGCAGCAGGAGATTAGCGGATCAGTGACAGTGTGTGAATCAGGCTGTCCCACTGTTGTGTACACATGTGCACGTGTTTACTGGAATGTTCCCAACAGAGCTAATTTACACTGAACACCATTGTTTCAGCATGTGTCCCAATACTTATGGTCCTGTGCACAAAGACATGAGTGAATATGAGAATGTTTTTGTTTATTGTGAAGAACATCTTGGTCCTTTTGCAGGCTAACACGACCTTCGAGGAGCTGGAGCGGCTTCGGACGATGGGGAAGGCCTGGGAGGAGGTGGCTCCTCAGATTTGGTCTTTTTTTCAAGATGGCATCCAGGTCAAGATGATTCGGGTAAGAAACAGGGCAAAGGGACTGATTTTTGAGGTTTAACATTCAGGCATTAGTGAGGAGAGAACAAGAATCCTATAATGTAGAGCTGAATGAAATTAGAAAAAATGATATTGCAAAGATTTTCCTCCTGTGATGTATGATGTGATTTTTAACTTTGGAGATAAATGCACTTTAATCACATCTGCAGCAATTCAAAATTGATCTTTTACATACGCAGAGGAGAGAAAGAGTAGAGATGTATGTTTCTTTGTAAACTCTATGAGTAAACTAATGCCTTACAAGTGCAGCATTTCTACTGATTTTGAAAGTTGACACTCTATAATCAGCCTGTGATTTTCACTTCACCATGCTGCACTGCACAGTGTTTGTGCTTGTTGCAGGAAAAAATTGCTAAAAGTCTCTGTTCAACAGTGTCATCCTTTGAACTGTCTGTGCCTTGAGCATGTTATGTGCTTAAGAATGAAGACTGTGTGCAATAAGCTTCACAGTTCTCATGTGAATCATAATATTTGTTTACTAGTCAGGATGATTCATTATGTGTAAATATCTAAGCTGTCTGAAGCCACCCATGCAGGTGTTGAAAGCAGATTAGCCCCATTCATTTGAGTGATGAACACTGTTTTTGCACCAGTGGTACCAGCTCAATAACAGAGTAATCATACAGCTTTGTTATTAATATTGGATGAATTATTAAAATTGATGGGTTGTATATACAAATATATTTCCTAAACAAATGTTATTAGCATATTATACCCTCTGCTATTTTTTTAAGAAAAAAAAGATGCAGAAATGAGAGGAATCAATTTATGTCCAAATAGCCCGAAACAGGGAAGTCAACCAGTTGATTGACCTACATATCTGCCTCCTGATTAGCTAACCTGAAAATCAAAACCCGAAATGTTGCTTAATAAAGAGGCAAGGACCCAATTAGCAGACAGTTTTTTTTTGCAAATGCATTTCTCAGTGTGTGGATGTAAAAAGGTTAAAGTGTGCCAAAACAAAAAACAATGTAGAAAACATAAACGTCAGCGATTACACATCATGTCTCACCCTCATGTTGCGATGCACTTGAATTTAAAAGTTGAACAGTTTTCCTCCATGCTCTCCATCTTTTTGAACATGAAATACAGTTTTTTATGCTTCCCTTTGTCCCAGGACACCATTGGTAACCCCTCAGTGATGGAATTCATAGACTGGTCTCTAGAGGACGCTCCGTTCTCTTCCAAACACATCCTCAACTTTCTGCACAATGGCCCTCCAGAGGAGCGTCCACACGATTTACCAGATTTTGACTGGAGAGACATTTTCAACCTCACAGACCGAGTTATACGGACGCTTAACCAATATGGAGAGGTGAGTCGGTAAAAGCTTGGAAACTATTCTGTATCATGGTTCAGACAGGGGTTTGGTGCTTTGGTGGTTCCATCACTGGACATTACATGAGACCTTCTGCACCAAGAGGCCTCAAGATTTAGTCATCAAGAGACTGGACGTGTGGTTGTTTGAGTTCCTGTTGTCTTTCTATCATTCCCTTCTGACATCGACAAGGCATTTTGGCCCAGAGACCTGCTGTTAACTGGATATCTTCTCTTTTTTCAGACCATTCTCTGTAAACTCTAAAGATGGTTGAGTGAAAATCTCAGTAGATCAGCAGTTTCCATTCTCAAAGTCACTTAAATCCCCTGTCTATCCCATTCTGTTGTTCAGGCTCCTTATTCATGATTACATGCCTAAGTGCATCAAGTTGCTGCCCTGTGGTTTGCATGAGAAGCTGTTGAATGGATGTGCATATCTACATAGTTACAGTGTTGGGCAAATTACAATAGTTACCAATTACTTCCCCAAAAAAGTAATTGGATTACTAGCAAAATGACTCCTTCATTAATATAATTAGTTACCAGTTGTATTAACTGATGCTTTACATTTTTGGAAAAGCTTTAGCTGCTTGAACAACTTGGCTCTGTGTACTTCCTTGTTGTTACCTGGCCTGCTACCAGCAGCGCTAGCTGTGTCTGGATTTTTAGTCACTCACAACGAACATGCACAAACTCTTTGCTGTGGGACATAATGTTCACTTGACACACGTCTTCTTGCCTTTTACATCAATGTTGTTGAAGAAGTGCCCGTACTTCCACCCTGAAATCGCCAGTGTTTACTCCACAGACCACTCTGGACTTCTCATTGTTTCACTGAGTAGCGTTGGCAGGTAGGTAGGTTTGTTGGTCAACAGGTATGTCATTGGTAGGTAGGTAGGTAGGTTGAACTGTCAGTAGGTTGGTTGGGCAATAGATAAGTAAGTTGGTTTGTGTGTGGAGGGTAAGTAGATTTATTTGGTAAAGAGAGAAGTAAGTTGGTAGGTTGTTAGGTCAGGCAGTCAGTAGGTATAGTAGATGTTTGATCAGTAGATAGGTTTGAAGATTGATATGGAGGGTTCATGCAGGGTTGGTAGGCAGGTAGGTACACCTACTAGGTTGGTTGGTCAACAGGTATGTCATTGGTAGGTGAGTTCATTGGATATTCAGTCAGGCAGCACTTTGGTAGATAGGTAGGTTGGACAGTTAGCTGGTATGTTGGATGGTCAATCAGTGAGCAGATTAGGTGATAGATAAGTAGGTTGCAGAGTAGGTTGATCAACAGGTGTATCAGTACTAGATATGTAGGCAGGTTGGACTGTCAGTAGGTAGGTTGGTTGGACAATAGATCAATAGGTGAGCTGGTTGATTGGTCAACAGGTATACCAGTAGATAGGTGGGAAGTTTAAATGGTTGGTCAGTGGGTAGGTTAGTGGCAGATAGATAGATAAGTTGGTTGCAGAGCAGGTTGGTAGGTAGGGAGGTTGGTCAACAGGTGTGTCAGTTGGTAGGTTGGGTAGTTTGAAGTCAGATTAGATGGTCAGGCAGTAGTTGGTAAGTGGTTCACAGAGTTGGTTGGATGGTAGATAGGTTGGCTGGGCAATAAATAGATTGGGAGGATGCTCAACGTGTTGAGCATATCTTCATGCTTAAATGTATTGTGATGAATGAAAGTGTCAGGCACCTGCATGTGTGTTAAAGTGTGAGTGAGGATCATCAGGTGTCTGCTCATGAAGCCCTAAGACTGTTTTCCTTAGTGCAGCTATGAATGTGGGCCTGTATTCATCTGCACTTGGGGCCCCAGAGTGTCTAAATTGGCCCCTGGTTGTGAGAGCGTTGTCCTGGACTGTGGAATTATTCTGACTGTTCAAAGGGGTCCAGATCTGAAATAAAGTGTCAGGATGTTTTTACCAAACTCAGAGGAATGTGCTCTGAAATCAGCTCTCCTGTGGGCTCAGGTTTCAGGACGGCCTTTTCATCATTTAATCCATTTATCACTGCTCGGACACTTGTTGATTCCAGGTTGCCAAAAGAATCTGCGGGTGAGCGTCCGGATAGGCTCTCCTCCGTCTCTGCAATTTGTCCCCCCCTCTGGAGACACGCCGGCCGACCCAGGTGGGCGAGAGTGGGAGCAACAAACAAGCTGTCAAGCCTCTTTTGTCTCGTTTGATGGAGTGGAGGCTCAAGAGAGAAAAGCCCAAAACATCACAAACTTCTCCACACGTTCGGCAGAGACAAAGTTAAAATCAGGACTTTCCCGTCCTGAGCTAATCGGGATGAGAGGCCCGTCGCTCTGGGGGGTGACACGGGGGCACCTGGGGGCGCGGCTGGGTGGATGGTTGCTGCTTTTTGTTTTTTTTGTGCAGGCTGAAGCTTACAGCACTTGAGTGTGACAGAGAGAGTGGGAACGACTGAGGCCGATTAGATACAGCTGTCACTCCGTCCCGCATCCTTTATCCTGCCGGGACAATGACCGTGGGCCCAATGGCGTGCACGTTGGTGGCATGCATGAGTGTCTCCGGAGGGGCTGGAGGTGAATTCTTGGGTAAATGAAGGGAGGAGCCCGCAGATTTACATAATTTGGTGGGTTTGTTTTGTGTACATTGTTTCTGTAGATGCATATTTGGATGCGTCCTCATATGCGGGAGGTTGTTAAGATGTCTGAAGGACGTCTTGGAGGCCAAGCTGTTGTTTTGGACCGTCTCCCTTTGGACCCGGGCCCTCCTTATTTGCATGAGTCTACAGTGAATGGCAATGTCAGACACGCTTTGCAGGGAAGAGACATCGTGGTGACTCGAGCCAACGTTGGCAGCCCTGGGACATTCCTGAAGGTTTTTAGGACAGTAGGAATGTTTTAGTCCTCGCTGAGGGGACTCAGAGGATGTTTGAGACCCTCGAGGATGAATTTCTGACTCTGCTTATTCTCAGACTTTCAGCACTCATATGAATCCAGGAAAAAACTTCAGCATCCGATTCAAGCCCTGGTCCCTCTCTGCCTCCGAGTATTTACCTGGAGGCAAAAGATGAGAACAAGTGCAGGCCGGTCGTGTTTGTGGGCGATGGTGCACAAATGTCACAAAGAGTAACAGCACCTAATCATCCTCTGATTTGCCAAACAACTCTTCACTGATGGTGTCAAAACAACCACCCAGCAGCCAAACAACGGGCATATTTCATTTTAGGTCATTTCTCTTTTTTTGGTCCACGTTTGATGCTGTTGTTTGTTCATCTTTGGTGCAGGTTTAGTACAGACTTTTCTGTACAGTTTACACCATAAAAAAAATGTACGAAATTTTAGAGTAATTTACTGGAAACAAGATAACAGTAGGTTAAAATAAATGTCTTTAAAAAAGCATAAGTTTTTATAAATTGACAGCATTATTACTGTTTTTGATATACTCGTTTTACTGTTTTCATTCACTGTATCATTGCCTTTTTGTTTATACCCCTTTTTAATGCATTTAAAATTTCAGTGAACTTGCTGTATTTTGGTTACATTACTATATTGCCAACTAATTTATTGATCATTTATTGACAGAAAATAATTTTGTAAAAAAAAATGCCTACATCATTTTTTTAATCCAATAAAGGACAGTTACTCAAACTTAAAAATGAAGCACTTCCTCAAATAAATCTTGCCTGCTATTGGTCAGTTTTCCTGGGCAAAATCAATGTTTTTCTTGATTCTTTGCATTTTCAGTAATAAAATGTACAGACATTTTTAGTGGTATTAGGGTAATAAAATGTTTATTTTGCAGAAAGCTGTTTTCCTACAGTCTTTTGCCATTTATGGTAATGTACTGCACAGAAGTAGCTGTAGATATCACGGTAAAATACTGTGGGGTTTAAAAACAGTTGCTGTGTAGCTATGCTTTTGGTACAGTTGTAGTATATTTTAGGTACATTATTGGCACAACTAATGTTTTATTTATGGTGCATTTTGGCACATTTTGGGTTAATTTAGTGTACACTTTTTGGCACAATTACAGTTCATTATACAGTACATTTTGGCATTTTTTCCCTGTTGCTTTTCGGTGCAATATAGCTCTGCTTTTGGTACATCTTCTGTATATTTTTGTTTTTTTTGATATATTCACAGTTAATTTCTGGTAAACTAAAGGTGCATTTCAGCTACATTTTTCGGTACAGTTCCGGTTAATCATCATACATTTATGGTAAATCTCTGGTAGATTGCTGGCACATCAGCTTTTATTTTTGGGTACATTTTTGGTACATTTACAGCTCATTTATGGTACATTTTTGGCACATATTGTTTTTTTTGTGGTACTTTTCCATATGATTTAGCTATACTGTTGATATTATTTTGAATTTTTCAGTACATTTTTAGAAAAATTTTGGCAACTTTTTAAGCACATGAAAGGTCAATATATGGTACATTTTCTGAAAAGTTTTGGTTTGCTGTGGTAAATTTAGCTTTTATGCAACATTTTCTGTTTTTTAAGATTTTTTGTTGTACCTTTCTTCACTTTTCTTAGGTGTGCTTTTGGCACATTCCAGTTTAGTTCTTATGGGTCAATTAATTTAGAAATAATTGTATAATCATTAACAGATCCAAACATGCAGCTCCATGTTGTCCCAGTTACTCCTTGTTTTTTATCCGTTTCCTTGAGTCTTTCTCATTGATTTGTCCTCAGTGTGTGAACCTGAATAAGTTCATCCCTCAGCCTGATGAGGACACTGTCACTTTTCGGGCCTTGGACCTGCTGAAGGACTCAAAGTTCTGGGCTGGACTCGTCTTCGTGAACATGTACCCCTGGACCACCAGCGTCCCGCCTCACGTCAGGTTTAAGATCAGGATGGACATCGACGCCGTGGAGCGGACCAATAAGGTCAAAGACAGGTCAGAGCTACTTTTGGTTAAATTCATGCTCAGAATAAGAACGCTGAGATTAGACCTCAAACATGATTTCTGTCTCAGGTACTGGGACCCTGGCCCTCGAGCTGACCCCATGGATGACCTGCGTTACGTTTGGGGTGGGTTTGCGTACCTGCAGGACATCATTGAGCACGGCATCATTAAGACGCACACTGGGAGGGAGTGGCCTCTGGGGGTTTACCTGCAGCAGATTCCTTATCCCTGTTACGTGGACGATCTGTGAGCCGAAAAATGAGATTATAGAGACAAATCGACTTCAGAAACATAGTTCAGAACTTTCCAGATTATTCTCCAGGCTCTGGAACCTTTGACTTTCTCCATCTTTACTCCTTTGTCCAGCTTCATGTTGACGTTGAACCGATGTTTCCCGATCTTCATGGTCCTGGCTTGGGTCTACTCGGTGTCCATGATCGTAAAGAGCATCGTCCTGGAGAAGGAGCTCCGTCTGAAGGAGACCATGAAGGCCATGGGGGTCACAAATGGGGTCATCTGGTCCACGTGGTTCATTGACAGCTTCCTGATGATGGGGACCAGTACCGCCCTGCTCACAGCCATCATCATGGTGAGGGCAGAATCTGTTAAACCCCACTGGGTGTCTGATAACTGCTAAACCATGGTGACTAACAGGATTTAGAGGTTGGACTATTCAGGTGTGGTCACTTTGCTCACAGCTATCAATTGAAATGTAAAGGCTTCTTTTGTTTATTAAGTGCAGGAGTCAACAGAACAAAGTGCTGAGAGGTGGAGACTTGAGCGAGTTTGACTGACCTTAAATAGTCTTAAAAGCACATGCTTATTTTATTCCTGATTTTAATATCATTTATTGATTAAATGTTGAAGTATAACTTGTTGTCAAGCTAATGCAGCTCTAAAATCTATGAGTTTATTTGTGTCAACTTTGTGAAATACTGTAGAAAAGTAAAAAAAAAAAAAAGTGAAAAAAAAAGTGAAAAAAAAAAGTGAAAAAAAAAAAAATTATATATATATATATATATATATATATATACATATATATATATATATATAAAAACACATCTTAAACCAAACACACCCAACAGAAATCAGCTGCTCGATAAAGTCCTACTGCTGGGTTACCAGCCAATCACAATGCAGGATTTTGGTTTGTCCCTTGGGTGGCTAATCACAAGTCCAGGGGGTCCAAGCCCCCCCCCCCCACACACACACACACTCCCATTTTTTTAAATCAATCAAATTTTAATTCATGCTCATGTTGTGGAAAATAAATGTGCAGATGGCCTCCTGCTTCACTGTTAACCGTGACCTCCTCTGACTCCTGCACTGATGAATTGAGAAGGTCTCGTGATCTAATTAATGATTAATGAGTTAACTGTGAACAGGCTGACATCATGAGAAAACACAAACATTTTTGCAGGAACAAACCCATCAATTATTAACAGAGCTGTTGAAGTCAGACGGGGGGCTGTAAGGACCTCCAGTGGACAGAAAGTGAACTGCCTCACTTTACTTCAAGATATTCAAGGTTATATCATTAGTTTGCAACAAACTTGTATTATTTTGCCTTTTTATTTTATATAAAGTTGACCTAAATTACTTGGAAACTTTGTTTGACACCTAACAGATTTTGAATCATTTAAAGACTCAAAATTTGACATTTTAATCCAACAGCAACTCAAATACATGTAAAATCTGCAAAATATGCTGAATGAATCTTAGGAGCAACATTTTTCAGTCTTATTTAATAACTTACTTTATTACATCGACTCCGTGAAACATTTTTCTGATCCTTAAGAGAGAGAAAATAGGTCAGTAAATGTTTTTAAGAGATCAGACTATTAAATAAACATTACAGAAATTAAAATTTACTGAAAATAACTTGAAAATTATGCATATTATGCTCTTTTAATAATAATAACAAAAGAAAGACAGAATACAGTCAGTAAAAAAAGGAATAATCAAGGACTTATTTCATCACCTTGAAGTTTGAGCCTCAAGTTCCCTGTTTCCAATGAAGTTGGGACACTGGATTGTTTAATAAACCAGAATGAGTGAGACCTCATATTAGATTTAGGCCTATAGCGCATAAAACGTCTTCCAAAGACCAGTTCTTAAAGAAACTATTTTTACTCTGAAGTTCTATATTCAGACATCAGTAGCTTTTGCCCTCTCCCCTGCAGATCCGTCACTCTCTTCACATCTTTTTGTTTTTTGCAGGGAGGCCGCGTCCTGAACTACAGCAATCCCACCATCCTCTTCCTCTTCCTCCTCACCTTCACCACAGCGACCATCATGCAGTGCTTTCTCCTCAGCGTCTTCTTCAACCAGGCCAACCTGGCGGCGGCGTGCTGCGGCATCGTTTACTTCACGCTCTACCTGCCACACATCTTCTGCTTCGCCTGGCAGGAGCACATCACCAAGGACATGAAGATCCTCGTGGTGGGTGTCACTCAAAAGAAAACTCAGAAAACTCAAAAGTCCAAACCAGCTCACAGGAGCTCCTCGGTCACACCAGAGATTTAATAACTTTGTTGTGCAAAGCTCAATCTGAGGATCAATCTTTTAGAGATTTCCCGGATCTTTGCAATTACGAAGTTGCCATGGCGCAATGATTATTACAGTTGGGTTTGTTTGTTTATTTTAACCATGGATCAAGAAATAAATACCAAAACAAAAATCAAATCTTAACTATTAACAGCACACAATGGAAATACTGATGCGCGTACCTCATTCTAACCTTATTTTAAATGTTTTATTATGTCTGTTTTATTTTATTTGTAGTTCAAGCTGAACATAGTGCTGACAAAACATTCTCTGTTAAATGAAGACCCTGTTTTTGTTAAAAAAAAATGTTATAGTAAAGTAGGAAGGAAGGAGGAAGAATAACCCTTTAACTAAAATATTAACTGGCGGGGGTTATAAATAAAGTTCAGGAATATTTAATGATTTAAAAACAGAAAAAAAGGAATAATTGTTTGATTTCATTGGCATTTCAGGGAACAGAGAAAACTACAAACAAACCAAAACCATATATATATTTTTTTTATTTAAAGGATTAAGAAGCGTACAGTTGATTGCATGATGACGTACAAAATCACAGATATTTGGGAAAAAATCAACGATGGAATGATTGTAAATAAAATAACAATCAAAATTAATTAAAATATACAATACTGAGTTTGACAAACACGCAAAAATGTTTTTAATGTAGAACAGATTTAATATATACAAATATATATAAAATCAGATCAGTACATGGTTAAGTTAAATATGACGTAATAATAATAACCTTTAAATCCAACACAAAGAAAATACAAGTTCTTTTGTTTGTTTGTTTGTTTTTTTTTGCAGTTTTTCCTGTTTCCTAAAACATTTTCAGAAACAAACATTGGCATGTAATGTTTTAAACACATTAAATATTCCTGAATTTATTGATCTCTGCCAAAAAATTAGCTGGGACTTAAAGGGATAAACTGAGGTGTTTTGCCCTCTTTTACAAAACAATTATTAATAAGCAAAGAAGCTCTCACGTTTTACTAATAGATGAGTATTAAAATAAAATAAATAAAGTCACAAATATAGCTTAAAAAACGTGTTATCTGGTCCAGTCAGGTTAGTGTGAAAAAGTGATAACTGTAAGTGCATGATGATTATTATTTTGTTTTAATAGGAACATTATTCATTTTATTAAAAATTCAGTTTGAAGGGTGCAAAACTCATTAACCTGTGACACAGAGGATATTACTGCACTTGAATTTCAGATTTATTTTTTCATTAAATCTGTTTAATTTATTGTACTCCAATTGGTTCACATTAAATTTAATTAATAGAGGTTTGTCCTGTATTTTAGAGTGCTAATAAATCCACAGTGACATGCAAAACTTCGATTTTTGACTTTATTGTGCATAAACATGACACTCTGAAGATGTTATATTTGACATGCATTTAACAAATAAAAGCTGCTGAGCCGCCATCGTTTACGTACAGTGAAGGTAAAATAGTGCAAAATACTTTGTCAAAGTGTTTATTAAATATTTTTATTACCATTTGTGATTTCCTCCATAGAGTCTCCTGTCCCAGGTGGCCTTTGGTTTTGGCACAGAGTACCTGTCCCGGTACGAGGAGCAGGGTCTGGGTCTGCAGTGGGACAACATCGAGACGAGTCCTCTAGAGGGGGACGAGTTCTCCTTCCTCACGTCCATCTGCATGATGGCCGTGGACACGCTGCTGTACGCCGTGCTCGCCTGGTACCTGGACAACGTCTTCCCGGGTCAGTGGTTCAGACGGACGCAGTTTCATCCTGATGCTCCAGTAAACTTAATTAATGCATGCCCTTTGACCTTTCACACACCTCAGGTCAGTATGGGATCAGTCGGCCGTTTTACTTCCCCCTCCTCCCCTGTTATTGGCTCAACAGCGTGGCTCCGGCCTCAGGTAAGGACACCCTCTCACCTTTAACCCCTCAGATATCCTGAGGTCAGACTGCAGGCGACTTTAGTTATTCAAGAGAAAAAATAATTTTGAGACAGTGAAAAAAATACAGTGTTTTATGACCAGTGATGTGTCCTGTGAGCAAAAGTTTATTATTAATATCTGTGATGAACATACTCTGAAGAGGAGTGATGTTGATTAATACAGCAGCAGTCAGCTGAACTGATATTAAAATGGTTAAACCACTCTGAAGTGTGAATTTATGATATATAATGTCATTTTTGTTGATGTTTGAAGCAGAAAAGATCATATGGAGTGAAGCAGGTCATCACATTTAAATTTATTTACTCGTCCACAAAAGCCCAAAACGTAATATTTTACACATTATCTTGTTTTTATGCACAAAATTGTTTTTGTTTGAAAAATTACTTCTTATGCACAAAAGGGGGTCAAATTTGATCCAAGTGTCTTTTAATGCAAACAAAACTTAACTTATTGCAAAGAAAAGCTCATTTTATAACGTATTTGATCAGGTAACTCTGTTTTTAGAGGGACTGTGAGGAGTTTTTAAGTCATTACAAAGAAGTCTCACTTTTAGATACATGCCTGATCAAAATACACACTTTAAGATGAGTTTATAGCATCAAAATAGGTTTGCTATAAATGCTATTCCTTAGCTTAGCGGTCGGGTCTGACAGGACTGGAATGGCCTGGATACTCAACTTCTGAAACAAGACAATCAGAACTAGAGCAAATTTATATTATTTGGACACGTCTTAGAGCACCGGGCTGTAAGTAGCGATATATAGCCGGCTACAAAACTATGATATTAAGTTTTCCAAAAATTGCTTGTCGTCACACATCAAAAACTACCGCTACGTAACTAGAAAGAGATACATTACCTCATTGTTTTGCATCCTGTAAGTTGTTGAAAGAAGAAATTGTAAAGCAATGCAGAGTTCTGAGGAAGGTCCGAGCTGCATTTATCACAACAAACACACGCTTTGGCTTCAGTCACGTCTTTTGGTGTGTTCCAGTTGTAGTCAGAAGTAGGAATTTCTGAGTTCCGAGTAGGAAACTGCAACTGGAACGTTCTCCCGAAGTCTGAAACTGGGAACAAGACGATAATATTTGTCAATAAAGAAAAGTCCATTTGAAGAGAATCATTGATACATGAAGCAATAAAGGAGCATTTCAGAGCTGAAAACAAATAAATTATACCGTGAAGATTATACAATAAGCAGAATTAAGATGAGAAAATATGTCATTTCAAGGTTTAAAGGAGAGATATATGGTAAAAATAAATACAAGATTACTTCAACACTTGAACAGGATTCAGGAGGCTGAAAAGGATCAGATGGGGCTAAATGTTTTCTTTATTTTTACTCTGAAGAGCAGATTCCTCAGTCACAACTATTAAACTTATTCCCTACACCTTTAGGTAAGAGAGGATTTGATAACCTGGCACACAAGGATCAAGGAGAGCAGCAGAAAATCCAAGATCAGGAGAAAGAAAAGAAAAATGGAGAGATGCAGAATAAGCAAGAGGAGATTAAAACACAAGAGAAAACCGAAGAGAAGGAAAAACATCAGAACGATAAAGAATCAGAGAGACGTCCGAGTCTGGAACAGGAGCCGCAGAAAAACCCAGACCAGGAGAATGATCTGGAGAGACCGAGGACGCTGGAGAAGATGGCGTCATGTGAACATCAGGATGAGCGAGAGAGGATGGAGAAGGAGAACCAAGGCGAGGAGGACAAGAACAGAGAAGGTTAGTTTAACCTTGACTTTGGTTTGAAAGTCATGGTCTGTCTCTTCTGGTTCAGTCACTTTAAATGATTTAAAAATATCCTGAGATATTACAATAGAATTTCTGTTCACTGATTCATTTTTAATCATAATGCAATAATCCACCCACTGGCCACTTTATTAGGTACACCGTGCTAGTCTCAGGTTGGGCCGCCTTCATTCTTCATGCTGCTGAAACGTCCCACAGAGATGTTGCTGCATAAGTCCATGACAGCATCCGTGATGAGAATCTCCTGCTCCAGCACATCCCAAAGCTGCTCTATTGGACTGAAATCTGGGGACTGGAGCCCTCTGGAGTTCAGTGAATACACCAGTGTGAGCTGATCTGAGCTCTGAGACATGGAGCTGCTCAAGTCTCCATCAGAAGATGGTCCACTGTGATCATAAAGGGATGGACATGGTCAGCAACAATCCTCAGGTAGGCTGTGGGGTTTGAACCATGCTCAGGTGGGACTGAGGGACCACCAGAAGCAGCCTGAACCGCTGATCCAAGGCCGGATGGCTCCATGCTTTATGATGTTTACACCAAACTCTGAGCCTAAATCTGACTGTGGAGCAGAGATCCAGACTCATCAGACCAGAAAACACTTTTATGATCTTCTGTTTTTCAGTTTATTGAGTCCAGCAGAGCTCCTTTGGGATGTGCTGGAGCATGAGCTTCTCCTCATGGATGTTCAGCAGCTGTGTGATGCTGACATGGAGACATGAAGCAACATCTCTGAGGGATGTTTAGCTCCTTGATGAATGACTCTCTCCAGAGGGTCATGGAGACGGTCCTGTTTTATGCTTAAAATGCATTAAGTTGCAGCCATGTCACCGTCTAATTTAACATTATAGTTTTCCTACTTTACGATCCCAGTTTTCATAAGCTGTTGTTAGTAGTTAAAAGTGAAATAAAGTAGTAAACGTAGTAGTTCTTCCTGCTCCTTCTGATCTCAGGTCAGCAGTTCTTTGAGGAGGAACCAGCTGATCTGGTGAAGGGCGTCTGCATCCAGGATCTGGTCAAAGTGTTCAGCGGCAGCTCCACGCCGGCTGTGGACGGACTCACCATCAACTTCTGTGAGAGTCAGATCACTGCTTTCCTCGGACAGAACGGCGCCGGGAAGACCACCACCATGTAGGAAGCCTCTTAAAGGGATAGTTCAGTATTTTTGAAGTGTGGTTGTATGTGCTCCGGGTGGCCACGAAGTCCATTAGATGCAGTAGAAAGTTCTCTCCTCTCCCTCAGTTAGACACAGTCTGTAAGAGTCTGTGATGCAGAACCAGCTGCAAACAGGAAGTATTGTTCCAGAAAAAGGGGAATTTCTCTGCCTACAAGAACTTCCATCAAAAAATAATTCCACAGTTTAAGAACACGGTACCTATAAGTGTTTTTAAGTTCATTAACTTTTCAAAAATATTACGTTTATATGGAAATATCCGACTCACGTCACGTATTCTTCCGCGCAGCGCTGCCGAGAGCCACTGAATCACTCCATCTCACTCTTTGCTGGTGTCAACATAACAAGCTAGCGGCTTCAGACGCCGGTTGTAGCCTCATGTAACTTTTACCAAGTATTGTAATTCTTTTGTTCTGACTCTTAGCGGTGCGAGGAAGAGAGAAAGTAGAAAATTAAAAAGGAGTGATTATGATGACGATGAAATTCCATTTACTGTGGAGACAAGAGGAACGTTCACAGAAGACGAGCTGCTGCAGATGGAGACCGAACAGGCCGAGTGCTGCTGCTGCCTACTTCAGCATGTGTCTGAGTCAGAGGACACTGGGGACTCTAAAACTGTCTGTATCACTCATCAAACAGATTTTCCTGCTCTTCTGACTCTCAGAGTTTTGTGGACATTCTTCAATTTCCCAAAGATTAACTTGAAAATTCCCAAACCTGAAGGACCTAATGACAGTTATCCTCAAAGTAAGTAATAATGATCTGCCAGAGACAAACAAGCAGAGAAGAGGAGGCTTATTACAAAAACATTACAGATTATGTGTGTGTGTCTCTCTCACACAAACAACCATTACTGTTGTGTGTTAGCATTGCGCGGTTCGGAGCAGCGCTGCACAGAGGAATGTGTGACACAGTGAGTCAGTTAGTTCCAGATAAACTTTATATTTCTAAAAGGTTAATGCCCTTAAAAACATGCAGAGGTAGCTTGTTCTTAAACTGTGGTATTATTTTTTGGATGGGAGTTCTTGTAGGTGGAGAAAATACCCTTTGTTCCTGATACGATTCCCTGTTTGCAGCTGGTTCTGCGTCACAGACTCTCACAGGCTGTGGCTTACTGAGGGAGAGGACAGAACTTTCTACTGCATCTAATGGACTTCGTGGCCACATGGAGCTCATACAGCCCACTTCAAAAATACTGAACTATCCCTTTAACATCATGTTTCAAAAATCTTAAAGTGTAGAGACTAGACTGTTGAAACGATTGTCGCTCTTTTTCTCTCAGGTCCATCCTGACAGGTCTGTTCCCTCCTACCTCTGGAACGGCCACCATCTACGGGAACGACATTCGCACGGACATGGACTCCATCCGACAGTCTCTGGGAATGTGCCCTCAACACAACATCCTGTTTCAGCAGTACGTGACGCCTCCACACTCAGAACACCTTAGTCCCTACAGAGGACTGTCAGGATCCGCGCTCACCTGCAGCAAAGTCAAACAGAGAAGATGGAAAAAATCAACAAAATCATAGATCAGGGATGGGCAACTTTAAGGCGAAGAGAGACACATAAAACCATTTTTCCCAGCCTGAGGGTCGCACTGTTACATATTCTTGGATACTTTCGATAATGTTTGATAAGCACCATATTCAAATATAATCATAGAAATAGTGTACCAATATTCATATATTATAACAGAAATGCACATTATTATGCGCAGTTAAATTAACTTGAAAGAGAATTTAAGCTATTGCTTAATTGCTAATTAAGCTCTTTTCAAGCAGTAAGTGTTTGAGTGTTTGAGTGTTTTACAATTTTTAAAGCACAAGCAGTTTACTTATACTATTTTTCCAAATATGAGATAAATTAATAAATGTTGGTGCAGCATGAAGCCAAACGAAGCTCATCCTCCTCTCCCTCTGCTCTCCCAGCATGACTGTCACCGAGCACATCCTCTTCTACTCCCTGATGAAGGGTCGTTCGTTGGAGGAGGCCGAGGAGGAGGTGGAGAACATGCTGCAGGATCTGGGTCTGCCTCACAAGAGAGACGAGCTGACCCAGAACCTCTCAGGTCAGACCGAAGGCCGAGCCGTTCGCTCTCTGGTTTCTGCGCCGTCACCTCTGACTGATGTTTGTCTCTGCAGGAGGCATGCAGAGGAAGCTGTCAGTCGCCTTGGCGTTTGTGGGAGGAGCTAAAGTGGTTATTCTGGACGAGCCGACCTCAGGAGTGGACCCGTACTCCAGACGCTCCATCTGGGACTTGCTGCTCAAATACCGTGCAGGTAAACTGACCCCCTGTGGCTGTGGGAGGACGTGGAGGGACAGTGTTGGACTGATCTGCAGAAGTCAGAAAGATCTGACTATAAATAGGAAGAGAATATTCCATTTATTTATTTCTTTTTACAAAGATCACGCTCCTGTGTTTGATTCTGCAAGTATAGAGAGCATGAATGAAAAAATGCCTGAATATGTGAATGTGAAAAAAGGAGAAGATTTTATTAATAATTGTCTTTCTGCACTTTTATTCAGTCAGATTGTTCTTTTTTCAGCATATTTTTGGATTTTTTGTACCTTTATTGATAGGAGGAGAGTGATGGTGGATAGGCTTGTGAAAGGGGGTGTGAGTGCAAAGGAAGACACTGTGTTAACTGGTCACAGGCTGGATTTGACCCCGGGCAGCAGAAGTAAGGATGTGGGTCGTGCACCAGCCCCAAAGTCAGATTATCACAGTAATTTATCACATATTTGTTTTTGTTTTAATCCTGATGATTACAGCTTACAGCTCCTGAAAATTAACAACGATCCAGTATCTAAGAGTATTTTTAGATTTTTCATTATTACTAGATGTCAACCAACAAAAAGTACTGCTAAGGTCACAGGCTGATCTGATCATGTCCTTCAGCTTGTTTTGATTGTTGGCAGTGCTGTCTTTTATCTTCCTTTGGACGATTACTCGCTAGCACTGATCATCGATTGGCGGCCTCCCATCCAGCCCTCAGAATATTATAATAATAGTATAAGTCAGAAATAGGAGAGGAAGTATTTTATGATTTTCAGCTTTTTGTTGTGAAATCCTGGCAATTATTTTAGCAACAAGCATGTGGGAATGAAACGGTTAAATCACGAATGACTTAATGTTTGAGCAGTTTTATATTAATCCACCTGAGGAGAACAAGTTTACTCAATCAATCAATCTTTATGTGTATGCCGCCAATTCATAACACGTGTTATCTCAAAACACTTACAATAGAAAACTCCATTGTAAAACTCTTCATTTTATGGATGCATATATAATATATGTATATATATATATATATATATTTTTATACACACACACACACATATCTATCTATCTATCTATCTATCTATCTATCTATCTATCTATCTATCTATCTATCTATTTGTATATATATAAACATACATCCCACACCCAACATGAATCCTATCTATCTATCTATCTATCTATCTATCTATCTATCTATCTATCTATCTATCTATCTATGCTCAAGAAAAAACCTTCTGTTAAGCAGCAGGAAATCTTGAATGTGGATTCCAGTCTCATGATGAACAGCAAATCCACACGATGCTGTGTTGGTGTGTGGACAAAGAAAGAGAGGTAAGAGGAGACAAATGGACTCAAGTAAGAACTAAAGTTAGTGACGGATCTATGAACCATAGACTTGTCGTCTGATTTATTAGAGGTACCCTCTTGCGATGCTACATCTATTTTCAGGAGAGTCCTCATGTCTAAACGGTTGTGGTGATCATTTTATAGAAGTATAATCAATGATATTCTTACTAAAAACAAGAATTTATGGTGTTAACGAACTCATGGGTGCCCAGACCACAAGTGCATCCCTGCCATATTTGTCCCTGTTAAGTATAAATGTATTAAAGGTAGACCTCTTGAGATGTGACATCCCGTTTTCAGAGGGACCTCGTGCTCATGTGGTGATAAAAACTGTTGCTGTACATGTATCAACCATGGATAGAGAGACCATGAGAGAGACCATATCTACATCTTGCAGAAAGGCTGCTGGCACTCCAGCTTCCTCCCACACACCACAAACAGGCCGAGGTTGATTGGTGACGTTGGTGACTCTTAACTGCCCTGTCAGGTATGAGAGTGTGAATAGTTGTCTATCTCTCTATTATATGGCCCGATGATTGGCTGGCAACTGGTTCAGGGTGTAACCAACTACTTACCCAATATCAGCAGGGACTCTGAAAAAGACAAGTGGTATAGATGGATATATGGATGGATGGATATATGCAACATATATACAATTCACAAAAAATAAATATGTGACTCAGAAGATAGCCATTTTTGATTCATTCTTTTTTAAATCAAGCCTGCTTTAAACAAATACCTGTGTTTGCTTTTTATCTGAAATTAAATTGATTTATTTACTTTACACCTCACGTTTAACAGTTTGATTTTACTCAACACACCACATTTCTGAAACAACACTGAAGCCAGTCCCACTGAAATCTCTCCTCAAGAAGAGCACAAAGATGTAAACGAACAGCTTGCTAATCTGACTGCTGTCTGATGTTGCAGGTCGTACGGTCATCATGTCCACCCACCACATGGACGAGGCCGACCTGCTCAGTGACCGCGTTGCCATCATCTCTCAGGGTCGTCTCTACTGCTGCGGCTCGCCAATCTTCCTCAAAAACTGCTTCGGAGCCGGATTCTACCTCACACTTGTACGGCGGATGAAACATAACATTGAAAAGGTGAAAAGTCATCATAAGGGTGTCACTTCATCTTATGAACTTAGCAGTCACTTTTGATTAAAGCAAAAAATGTAAATGTGTTTATGCTGTAATCTGTTTTATCCAGATAAATATAAACTAATGAATGGACCCATTTATCTGAGGGAACATCCAAACATAATCTAGATGTTTATTCAAAGGTTCTTTTAAAGGCTTCACTCTGATTAACCTGATGGTGGATGCTGCAGGTAAAACTGTGAGAAGAAACTTCTGTTTCCCTCCTCCAGCAGGCGAGCTGTGACTGCACCAAAGACTGTTCGTGTAAGTGTTCGACGTGTTCGAAGTTTAAAGCAGATCAGGAGAAGAAGCCCGACAGGCAGCTGGACGGTGAGTCTGGTAGTTTAAATGTCACTGGTCATGATATTTCAGGTACAGGTGAGTCTAAGTACACCTTCTGTCTCCAGGTAACATGGACAGCATCACCACCCTGATCTACCACCATGTTCCTCAGGCCCGTCTCATCGAAGCCATCGGTCAGGAGCTGACCTTCCTGCTGCCCAACAGGAACTTCCAGCCCAGAGCGTACGCCAGCCTGTTCAGGGAGCTGGAGGAGACGCTGGAGGACATCGGGCTGAGCAGCTTCGGGGTGTCCGACACATCACTGGAAGAGGTCAGAGGCCAAACTGTGGAGACTTTAAGGTCGACACATATTATTTATGTGTTCAAAAAGGGCCAAACACAAACGAACAACAAAATACATAGATAGGACTTACTGTATTAAGGGATTTATGCTGTTGATCTGAGTTTTAATGTTGAACTTAGTTTAAATAGATACAATCAAGAGCCAATTCAAGTAAAGAACCATTAAAAAAACACAAGAAATTATTTGTTTTCACTTTCTGTACAAATGCATAAATGATGCTGTCTGATCAGAATCAGAATCAGAATGGCCTTTATTGTCATTATACAGAATGTACAGTGAGATTTGAGAGCTTCTCCTTTTCAGTGCAATAGATAGTTAAGTTAAAGGTACAAAAAAATAGTATGAGTAAAAAAGTTTGTAAGAAGACTTTAAATGTACAAGATACAGTATATACAAATAAGATGAAATGCAATCCTACCGGACAGCCAGTGAAGCTCTGTGTACATTATGAGGTAGAAGATATAAGAATGAAAATCTTCCTGTTTCTAGTTCTCAATATTTTGATCATTTATTTTAAAGGTAAAACATAAAAATCAAACGATTTTGTGGAAATAATTTCTATTTTCCAAGCTCTAATCCATAAGGCTGTATTTAATATTTACATAATTATTAAGTCAGAGCTTCTGCTAAGATAAATCCCTCATGTTAACATGAGACCCACTGACCGAAAGGCGTCTTTGGTTACAGAGAGGGATGCTCTCTTTTATGCTCACAGCCAAAAACATTTCTAGTACAAAGTCTCATAATCTACAGTCATCAAGGGCAACATGAAGGTGCAACAGGTAGTGTGCAAGTATTACAGTGAGAGGGTTGCTGGTTCGATCCCCGAGTCTGTCAGGGCCTTTTCTGTGCTCTCCCCATGCATGCGTGGGTTCTCTTTGGGCACTCTGACTCCCTCACACGGACCAAATAGCACACTCAGTAGGTTAATTGGTGACTCTAATTTGCCCTTTAGTATGAGTGTAAGTGTGAATGTTTGTCTGTTTGTCTCTCTATGTGGCCCTGTGATTGGCTGGCAACAGGTTCAGGGTGTACCCTGCTTCTTGCCCAATCTCAGCTGGGATAGGCTCCAGCCCCAATTAACCCGAAAGGGGTGAAAAGTAAAGATAATGGATGGATATATAAACTGTATATATATACTGCATGTATACTGTATATATATATTTGTACCAACTGGGTGGCTGCAGTGTACCTGACAGACTCATCTCCCTTCAAATTCATAAAGCATATACTTAAAACTCGAGTAAAATTCACCAAAAAATGTATGCAAAAGTCAAAATTTGAAAAGACAACATCTTTTATCATTTCAGTTGTTATAAACCATTCCTGCACTGAACAGTAGTCCCGTAGCTTTATTTTATGTCAAAGCTTGGTTTCACAGTTTTCAGAATATTTCCTTCACAAGCCAGAGATTATCATAAGGCTCCATGACCTTGATCTCTGACTTATGACCTTCAAAGTAGACCCAAGTTGTCATGATAACTCGTAAACTTGGTTCCTCCTTAGCTGTTTCCACAGTGGAGACATTAAAATGAATCCAGTTTACACGATTAGATAAAACCAAGGAGGCATTCTCCAGATCAGACTGAGACAGATTCTTCTCCAGTGAAGCATGAATGTTTTTATTTTCAGAGCTGAACATCAGTCTAATATCAGCGACCGTATGAGAGTTTTATTAAAGCCATCCTTCACGACGCCGTTCTCCTTCACAGTCATTACCTCTGTTTCTAATCAACAGCATCTGCTCCCTCTCAGTTAAATCCTCTGTGTCCTCGTAGATCTTCTTAAAGGTCACTGCTGACGGGAATGCCACCAACAGGAAGTGCATGCAAGGTAAAGTAATAGATAAAAACTCAATGAACTGTTTTAACGTGTTTCTCCCTGGGATCAGCTGATTGTTTCGTCCTCTCTCCTGATGTTTCTGACTCACTCAGAGGGTAAATCCCTGCAGCAGGTTTCTACATCTTCACTCTGTGGACTAAACAGAGTGGCTGTTAACATGGAGCCGGCAGAAGGTGACCGTCAGCTCCAAGCTCTAGGAGAAAAGCTAAAGTTTAGGAGTTAGGGCTTCCTCAGCCTGCAGAGTGCTTGTCTTCTCTTATTGTAGTGAAGCTCTTCATAGAGAGATGCTCGGCCTGCTCGCTTGCCTCTTAAATCAAGAGTTTAATCACGTTGATCCGGTGATATAACTAACAAAAGCTCCTCCTGCAGAGGCAGACGGGGCTCTGCAGGCCAATGGTCAGGGTCCATGTGATCTCCCAGGAGACTCTGATGGTCGGGGGTCCCACCAGGTCAGAGGTCTTCACCTGACCATCAAACAGTTCCTCGCTCTGCTGATAAAGAGGCTGCATCACGCCACACGCTCCTACAAAGACTTCTTCGCCCAGGTAAACCACCTGAGTGTAGTTTAATTTCAGTGGTTGGACCAGTGGTTCCAGCCTTTTTTGATCTGTGACCCCATTTTGACATCACAAATTTCTGGGGACCCCAGAGACATTTTTTTTTCTAGACTTAGTTTTTCATCATGTTTGTTATACTGGGTTGCAAAGAAAGGGCCAGGTCCTTAAAAGGATTGCACTTCTTTTGCAACTGCTAAACCTGTGCAAATGACAGGAAACAAAAGCGTGCAATCCACAAATCATATGTAAAGGGGGAAATTCATGCACGCAGAACCCGAACTGCGCTGCCACTCCTTGCTGCATAGGTCCAATTGACATGAATTACGAAATATTCATAAATTCAGCCATAATTGCCCCCTTCATATGCAAATGAGCCTCATTGCAAATACCACCTAATCCACAAAGACCAGCGCTAATTGCCACAGGCAGCAAAGTGGTGCTATTTAATGCCAGTAAGACCTGTGTAATAAATCCCCACAATTTCTCTTTCTCCCTCTCCCACTCTCTGTCTCGCTCAAAGTGATTGCAAATTACTCCGAGTTGGTGGTAAGTGTGGAGCAAAGCCCATATAAAGGATGTCATGCCAGGACTCTCTGATCATCATGGCAGCAGTGATTGTAGCCAGGTGAAGGTACGATGGCAGGCTAGGTGGCAAGCGCGCACAAGAAAGGATTTATCAGAGGAGAGTCTCACTTTTTGATTTAAGTGACAATGAAATCATTTGCAGATAGCGGTTACCGGGCAGCATGATCCTTCTAGATGACATCAGGGATGACAGTAATATAGCCGACTGTGTTTGTCTCTGCGACCATTACGCCATTTTTAAGTAAACATGAATAATTTGTCTAAATACAATCTGTTAAAAGCCTGTATGACCCCCTTGACCACATTTTGTTCATCTAAGTTGTATTTTCTGCATTTATTTATTTTGCAATCAAGGTGCAAAGTGCACTCAGCTGCCAAACTGTGTGGATGTGTTAGCAACGGCATGTGATTAGAGCAAATTCTTTTGAGAATAAGACGCTAAAACATTGCAGATTGCGTGAGCTAATTCTGAGCAAATGATGGCGCAATTAGCAGAAGCAATCCATTCTTTGTGGATCTGGCCCTGGGAGTAGCCAAGATTAGTGACGATTTTATTTTCCCTGATCAGGATATAGACTTTATTTTCTGATCCACAAGGCTCTACGCAGCCTACTTCCCCCAAATTGGAGTAACTGTGTTCATGTGAGAAGTTCTGGGAGCTTCAGTCTTCGTTCTGTAACTGAGTCACAAAATCTAATTTTGCTCTCTGTCCCCAAAGTTTGTCTTGAAACGGGTAAACAAAGTTTCAGATATGCTGCTCCTGGATTCTGCTTAAAGACAGACTGGGTCTGGAAGAGTTGGTGTCTTAAATCTCTGAAGTGCAGGCTAAAGTCACTGTAGGAAGAAGAAGCAGCTGTAAATGCTCTGACTTGTGATTTTCTGCTCTATGACTCTGACTAATATGTTTGTATCTGTTTCATGTCTGTAACTTTATAAATTAACTGCTGCCAGTCTTGAACAAGAAACTCTTGCAAATTAGATTTTCGATGTCAGTGAGGTTTTCTGGTTAAATAAAGTTCATATTTACTTGTGCAGCAGCCTCAGTAATCTGAACGGCACCATGCTAAAGCTGTCTGTTTTCTGTGGTAACTACAACAAACTTTACAAGATTTTATTTAGCACAATGTCCAAAAATCATATTTTCTCAAAAAGGAACACTTAGCCAGAGAAGACACTCATTTCCAAACACGAGAACCAATGGTCTTAGGATGAATGATTAAAACAACACACTCATCTATTGCCAAACAAAAGGCTGAAGTCTCATGTTTTGGACCCATGAAATAAACATGAGCGTAGTTCAGTCTGGAGGCCGTGAACAGGAAGTTTAAACAAAGCAAAAACAAAACATTTCACTCTCACTGATTACTTAGTTCTCTCTGTAGTTACATCTCCTGTCTCTTATAGATCGTGCTACCTGCCAGTTTTGTCTTCCTGGCGCTCACCTTTACTCTGATCGTCCCTCCATTTGGAGAGTACCCCAGTCTGACCCTTAGCCCGTGGATGTACGGGAGACAGTACACCTTCTTCAGGTGGGTACAAGGACTCAGGGTCATCAAGCTTTACTCAGCTGCTCCTAAGGAGCTTAAACTCAGATTATCTCTTTTCCTCTGTTGCAGTAATGAGCGCCCCCTAGATGCTCAGATGAGGTATTTCGGTGAGGTGTTGTTGGACAAGCCCGGCTTTGGGACTCGCTGCATGGCAGAAGAACCTCTGGAGTGAGTCAGCGTAGACCAGTTTTGAACAAAAATTCACAGACAAGGTCAAACTAAGAAGGTCTAGACTTTGGAGGCACCCTTCAGGGGATCTATGTTGATTTACGGCACAAGCTGGAGGCTGAAGCGTCCCATCTTTAAACAGTTTTACACATTTTTCCCTGGTGCTGGTTTGGTTGTTGAGATGAAATGTGTCATCCTCAGAAATAACCACGGAGGCTTTAATTCACCAGGGAATGGCCAATAACCTCAGAAGAGACCTCAGAACTTCCTCTCTGCTTTTCACAGACAATGTTGACTTCTTCAGCTGAGAACCTGCAGCAGGTGCTGGTCTGGCATGAGGTTCCTCAGGTGTCCGGGCTCAGCAGTAGTGATGAGGGTGAGAAGCTCAGACAAGCAAAGCCTCAGCTCCTCAGACGGTTTAGGGGTCTCCTGGTTGCCTACCTGTTGATGTTTTCCGGGGGGAGACCCCTTGCTGGGGGAATTAAAAACTGCCTGGCCAAAAAAAGGCACCACCAAAAAAAGGGTCACACACTCTTATATTATGTCATACCTCCTTTAGCTGTGATTGCAGCACACATTCGCTGTGACATTGTTTCGATAAGCTTCTGCAATGTCACAGATTTGTCCTAGATCACAGCACTGCCCCCACAGGCTTGGACAGTAGGCACTAGGCATGACGGGTGCATCACTTCACCTGCCTCTGTTCTTTCCCTGATGCTCCCATCACTCTGGAACAGGGTCAGTGTGGACTCATCAGACCACATGACCTTCTTCCAGTCCTCCACAGTCCAATCTTTATGCTCCCTAACAAACTGAAGCCTTTTTTTCAGTTAGCCTTACTGATTAGTGTTTTTTTAATTCTACACAGCTGTTCAGTCCCAATCCCTTGAGTCTCCTTCAAATTATGTGTATGGAAATGCTTATACTTTCACTTTTAAACACACCCCTGAGTTCTACTGTTGTTTACTTTGATTTGGCCAAAAGTTTAATTGATTTGCCAGTCAAGATCTTTCAGGGTTTCTTCCGACCACATTTCTACCTTGAAGTCGATGGTTCCCCACTATCCTTCCAGTTTTTAGGAATGTGTTGGTCAGTTCTTAACCCAATTTTAGTAGTTTCTTCAGTATCCTTTGATGTTTTCTCTGCTTGATGCATGCCAATGATTTGACCCTTCTTAAACAGACTTATATCTTTTCCATGACCACAGGATGTGTCTTTGACATGGTTGTTTAAGAAATTGTGGCGAGGGAGAGGGAGGTCTGGGTTGACCTACTTGAACTTCTGCCTCTGAATAAGCGGTAGAAGATGGACGGGTGATGAATAACCATGAGAGCTCCATGTTTACATGTGAGCCTGACCCCTCAAACAAACTTAATCGTTGCAAAGATTCTGTCCGGCTCTTCAAACACTCAGTGCCTCATGATAAACCAGTCTGGAGACTTATCAAGCTGTAGCAGTCTCACTGAGTCTTGAGTCTTTGGTCTGAATCTTCAAGATAACCATGACCTGGTTGAATGAGAATCTACACAGATCTTTGGTCTGAACTTCTCTCAGAGAAGATCCTTTATCCAAACATTTAATGCCCTGATCATGATTCATTTGCTTCTCTTCTTTTCTTAGAGACTTCCCATGTAACAACATCACCACAGAGTGGGAGATGGGTCTGGTGAACCCCGTCCTGATCGACATGCTGGCTGGTCCTGAGTGGACTGCCCTCAGACCGTCTCCAGACTGTCAGTGCAGCACCCAGAAGAAATTAACCATGCTGCCGGTGTGTCCAGAGGGGGCCGGAGGTCTGCCACCTCCACAGGTAGATCAGTGATGCGGCTCATTAAACCCCTTTTTGGTGCAGTCCTGTGTGCACTGAGAGCACTTATGTTTCCACTGACACTGAAAGTCTGAAGTTTACAATCAAACGTTTGAGCAGTGATGGCAGATACAGTGGGACTCTTTTGAAAAGCAGATACGACACTGGTACTTACTGGTGACATATTTTTAACACTGATCCTGATACCTACACTGACCATCTCCTAAAATGGAGGCATCATTTTTATTTTTGACAGAATGAACTTGTGGACTAGACTATCAGATCTCAAAAGAGTTTAATGTAGTGTTTATGACCAACGGAAAACATTCAGAGATGTTCTGCCTTTAAAGAGAGAAGTGCCATAAATGATGAATTGGTAATTAAACCAAACAAAAAGTTATGTAATACAGAGCAAGCTTAAACAAAAATACTCAGTCACTTGATCATCACTTTATAATACTGAAATGTAATTGTGCACAAATCTGCTTCCTTATTGTCATTTGTATTGTAGTTTGTCACCAACCTGATTGGTCCTCACAGTCACATGATCTAGACCTTGGTGTTATCTTGGCTTTAAGAGATAGAAAGAAAGGCTGATAACAGTCTGACGAAATACACATATATTTACTTTCTAGATATCTATATCTTATGTGAGTACTTGATACCTACAGGCTACTTACAAAAGTTCTGATACTCTTATACTTCCCCATTAACAATTACATCTGTATTTTGGAGAAGGAATGTGGAATTATTACCTTTTTTTGTCTTCCGGTCAGGATAACTGTGCTCCAGTCATGTCAGGAGGATATAAAACTTACAGAAGGAGAAGAATGTTCTCCATTATTTACAGTAGATAGATTGGATTAGATAATACTTTATTAATCCCCTTGAAAAACCTTCCTCAGGGAAATTCAGATTCAGTAGTAGTTCAGTATTACAGATTCAAGTTCATATAAAAAAGGTATATCTAAACAAAACTATGAATTAAATAAAGATAAAATAAAATCTATAAAAATACAAAATACAAAAATACAAATATATAATACATATATACGGCTACAAATAATATATTAACTTTACACGCACACACACACACATAGGTATATGTATATATATATATATATATATATATATATATATATATATATATATATATATATATATATATATATATATATATATATATATATATATATATATATATATATATATATATATATATATATATATATATATATATATATATATATATATATATATATATATATATATATATATATATATATATATATATATATATATATATATATATATATATATATATATATATATATATATATATATATATAGCTGCTAGCTGGCTACTAGCTGACTACTTATTTCTGTTATGACAGAAGATATCACTTATGGGGATCTGAAACTCAGGGCAGGATTAAAGGAGCACCAAGTTTTTTAGACCAGGGCTCTGGTGAGGACATGATAATGTTTGATAGAAAATTTCAGCTCTGGAGTTTCACAAATATGTGACTTTATTTTGATTTTGGATACACTAATTAAAAATAATATTAATCTAAAATGTGAGACAAAACTGAGCTTGGAGGACTATGCACTGTGCTGTTGTCTAAGTTGAGTCTAAAGGTGTTCAATACTTAATAAAGATTTTTCCTCCATTTCATTTAGTATTTCTGATTTAATTAAGAAAAATGTGTTCAATTTTGTCTGTCAGAGGATCCAGTCCACAGGAGATGTTCTCATGGACCTAACAGGCAGAAACATCTCTGACTACCTGGTGAAGACTTACCCAAACCTCATCAGAACCAGGTATGGACATCTGCAACCACCCTACTGTGAGAGAAGAAGGATTAATGAATCCATTAACAGCTGATTCTCTCTTAGGAATGATTAAAACCTGGATTTATACACAAGATTAGCACAAACATAAATGTGAAAAAAACATATCAAATCACTAAATTTCTAATGAAGTAATTCATTTTATTTCGCTGACCTTTGTTTCGTTTTGTTCAAGTGTTTTGCTTTCTCAAATTTCTTTTCCCATCTCCTCACAGCCTGAAGAGCAAATACTGGGTGAACGAGCAGAGGTAATCATGCAGTTTGGTGTGGTGTAGTTATCATCTGAAGTGGTTCAAGTTGTTAAAATGTAAAGCTGTTTCCTTTGTGGTCCTCAGGTATGGAGGTATTTCAGTGGGTGGTCAGCTTCCTGTTTTAGATCTGCAGCCAATGACCATCAGGGACGTGGCCGTGCAGCTCGGACGACTGCTTAACGTCACTGGGGTAAAAATCCTCACCTAATGTTCACATCTGTGCCCAGTGTTCCATTTATCCCCTAATGTGTTTCACTTAAATAATAAAACTACTTTATTTCAGGGTAAATACTCCAGGCAGACTCTGAGGGACATCGGGTTGTTCCTCAAGCACATGGAGACCCAGAACAATGTGAAGGTAAGTCCACCCAAAATTTAACTTTAACGTCAGTGTCAGTTCAGTCCAAGTGCCAGATTCTCACCAAAATCCCTTCACTCATGGGGCACCTGAGGCCCGGTGAAATGTGCCAATGGGCTTAAATCAGGAGGCTGGAGTCCTCATCAGGTTAGCAGGGTTTGACCTCAGCCTGCAGGATCTTTCCGAGGCTTCCTCCTTATCTCACTTCTCTTTGTGATTCTGTCCGCTGCCTGCTTTGCTAAATAAAGATATATCCCAAAGAAACATGTAAAAACCTCTTAATTCATTCCTAAATATGTGGCCTCACAAGATGAGGCATGCATTTTGAAATGGGTAAAAGAAGTTCCAGATATGCTGCTCCTGCAGACTGGAATCTGCTACAAGAATGACTGTGTCTTAGAGAGCTGCTCTCTTTAAATCTTTTTAAATGCAGATTGAAGGCTTTGGAGGAAGATGAAGTAGGCTGAAAATCCTTTGACTGAAAATGTTCTGTTCTGTGACTCTCACTTAACTGGTTGATACAGTATGTTTGTATCTGCATTTGAAATCGTTTCATGTCTGTAACTTTGGATATGTGCTGCTGTCTGTCTTGGCCAGGACACTCTGTAAATAAGATTTTTAATCTCAATGAGGTTCTTCTGGTTAAATAAAGTTTCAAAAATTCAAATGTAAAGGACAAATGTGAGGTCTAAAGACTGCGATCAGTTCATTCTCAAGGAGGGGCAAACAGTTTGCTTAGTTCAGAGAAATGTTTCAAAGTCTTCTTGAGACGAGATCCAAATGTCCCAACAGATGTTTGTACAGTACTAAATTATTTAGTCCTGGCATAAATAAAGGCTCAAGGTTAATGGTAAAACAGCAGAAAATAATCAAAGGTCATGATCTCCCATCTTCTCCAGGTGTGGTACAACAATAAGGGCTGGCATGCCATGGTGTCCTTCATGAATGTGGCGAACAACGCCATCCTCCGAGCGAACCTGCCCAAAGATGCAAACCTGGACCGATATGGAATTACTACCATCAACCATCCTCTGAACCTGACCAAGGAGCAGCTCTCTGAGATCACTGTGTGAGTAAAATAACATCCAGAGGCTCAAAACCTGATCCACAAAGATGATCTGGAGTTTCTGCTGAACGTGAGCAAACGAGTCAAAGTCACTATCTGGTTCAAACACCCCATACAAAGGGTAAAAGTCAGGCAGAGTCTCAGGCACAGGTTTAACTTCAGGCGATCAGAAAAACAATTCAACTAAACTTTCCCAGGACTTGTCCACACTTCATCCACAGGTGGAGATGATCTGGAGCCTTTAGACTTCCTTTAGAGCAGGGATCAGTGCCAATGAGGTTTTTGGGGCCTAGAGTGGCAGTAGCTTGTTTTCAGGGAATCAGGTCCTCTAAAGTTCTGGGATCTCATATCTGTGTTGATTATTGTCCTCTTCAACCCTCCAGTCTGACCACCTCTGTGGACGCCGTGGTGGCCATCTGCGTCATCTTCGCCATGTCCTTCGTCCCAGCCAGCTTCGTCCTCTACCTGATCCAGGAGAGAGTGACCCAGGCCAAGCACCTTCAGTTTGTCAGCGGCGTCAGCCCGTTTGTCTACTGGATGGCCAACTTCCTCTGGGACATGGTACGCTGACACTGAACCCAATCAGATCGACATGTTAGATTGGTCGTGACAGCCCAAATATTTGAAAGATCTGGACATCCAGAGGTCACGAGTCTTCATTCTGTTTCCAAATGACAGCTCCATAAACATTAACTCTCCTGTAACTGCTCTCCCTCCAGCTGAACTACTCCATGAGTGCAGTGATGGTAGTGGAGATCTTCATCTTCTTTGATAAGAAGTGCTACACCTCCAAGAACAACCTCCAACCACTGATCGCTCTGCTCATGCTCTATGGGTCGGTATTGTCCCCTGACAGAACTGTTTAAGGTCTTTGCTCTCTGAGTCTGTTTATTCAGATGAAATCAGTCTTCGTTACAAGATCTTTAATTTTATACAGGACACATGCTCTAAATATCTTTACATCATGGTTGTTGATTCTGTTTCAACATAATTTTTAAACAACATATTTACTGAATTTTGCATGTTTAAGTTACAAAACAGAAAATTAACATGCTTGAGCACTACTTAACAAAAGCACTCAGCTCATTAATTTATAAACACTTTTCAGTGCTGTACCATTGTCTTTCCAGATTTTCATACATATAAGAAACAATGTGTAAAGACATAACTGAAAAGAAAGAGAAAGATACAGTTAAAAGCATTTCACTTATTTTTTTTGGAATTAATTTCAAATGTTCATATTTTTTCATTCTGTGTTTTTATAAAATATTGTAATGGATCTTCTGCCAAGCAGGAGACATGTCTTTCTTTATCTGATCAGTTTTAGTAACAGTGATTTTTGGGATATAGTCCTAAAATGAATAGCCCAGGATCCGTTGGAATATCTTTACAAATTTTATTTCAACTCTTTTTTTCCAGCATAATTTCAATCATTTTTCCTCCATGTTTGGTGGATTTTAAATCCATCATTTGAATAATGGAGCAACTGCAGGGGTGTTACTCCAAAGAAAAAACATAAAATGTATTTAATTCTAATTTGATTTATGTGATTAGGACATTGAACATCAACAATTTTGCAATACACACCGCTGTAAATATCCAGAATTAGCGCTATAGCTAAATTTCACCCGTTGTCCAAAGGCAGGTGATCACATAGAAAGAATAAACAAATTAAAATAGCAACACTTTCCACAAGACAGTAAACAGAAAACACACAGTTTTGTGTACACAACAAATAACTTGCAATCCATCTAAAAACAGGAAACATCAGAGCTCTCAGTAGCAGCACCAGAAATGGAGGAGTTGAACATCATGTTAAATGGTGAAATGATGCAGGATCTGATTGTGCTTCAGTTTTCTCTCCCCTGTTGCTGCTGCCGTCGCCCTGAGTGACTCCTCGTGTCAAACTGAATCTCTTCTCTCTCTGCAGCTGGTCTGTGACCCCCATGATGTACCCGATGTCCTTCCTCTTCAGCGTCCCCAGCACAGCCTACGTCTCGCTGTCCTGCATCAACCTCTTCATCGGCATCAACAGCAGCGCCATCACCTTCATCCTGGACCTCTTTGAGAGCACGACAGTGAGGACACGCCCTGTCTGTCTGTACCTAACCCTGGCCTGGAGTATCATTTATTTGTGTAACTGTCCTCCTCCAGGCTCTGTACAAACTGAACCAGTTGCTGAAGACCGTGCTCCTGGTCTTCCCTCACTACTGTCTGGGTCGAGGTCTCATCGACATGGCGATAAACCAGGCCATGACTGAGGTCTACGCTCGCTTTGGTGAAGCACAAATACTCGTGATTCTTCATTTATTTCACAGTTTATGTAGCTTCTGCAGATCTGTGGTGTCTTAACTTGATTTTTAACTTGATTTATATGTTACTGTCCTTATCTCCTCAGGTGAGGACTACAGTCCAGACCCATACGACTGGAACTTCCTGGGGAAGAATCTCTTCTGTATGATGATGGAGGGATTTATCTACTTTACCTTCAATCTCATGCTACAGTATCGCTTTTTTCTTGATCACTGGTGCGTCTAAGTAAAGCCAACATGACCAAATTATTAGACATATTTTATTGATTTTTTTTAAATACTGTGGGATAATTTAAGAGCTGTGCACCTTCACCAGTCTTGTGATCAGCTTACATCTATTCATTTTACAAGTCAGTTAGATTAAATTTAATATTGTGATGCAACTATGCTCGTATTTTTTCAGGAATTTCCATATTGCTGCAATTTTTAAGGTACAATTACAGGCAGTGAGCTTATTTTATTAAGAAATTGCTTTTGAAATTGACTGCAGCAAACATGAGGCAGCAGCCTCTGCATAATCAACCCTGAGGGCCCATTCTTATTTTAGTCACACTACATTTTTTGGTGGGATTGTTTCAACCAACATCAGTCCAAATCACATGCATTAGATATTCATAAATATTTGAATACTTTAAGCCTTTAAATACCAGATTTTTTTCATGATGCCACCATGTTGGATACATTTTGGATACAAAATATACAGGAAAAGTTATTGTGTTTATTATTCAACATGCAAAGTTATTTTGCGAGCCGATATGTCAATAGTTAGAAATTAATTGATATTTATGCATTTTCACTCATCCCTCAACTTATTTTCATGTGGCTAAAATGGCGCCGCCTGATGGAGAGCAGTAAAAATGATCATTTCCAAGGCGAAACTCCAGATTGACGTCTGGATATAATTTAAGAGTATGTAAAATTTTTAATGGAAGTGAGACCAAAACTGCAGCTTAAATGGGTTTCAATGGGACATTTTCTGATCTTAACGCTCTGAGTGTAGCACAAGTTTGTCCACAGAGTATTTTGGACCTGCTGCAGGTGCTGAGCTGGAAATAACAAGATCATATTAAAATAAACAATCCTCCAAAAATTCATGCACCATGCCTGAATAAAATTGTTAATATATGAAGTATAAAAAATGCGTAAAATGTGCACACACTTCCTCAGGGATAAACAATTTATGACTGTCTCTGCATCAGAATGATCCAGTAAGATTATTTTTGACATCCATGATAATACTGTTTAAGGGACAGTTATGTCTTTTATTTTTGACAACAGAAAACCCTCAACAAACTCAATAAATGTGGATTATTTTACATTTTATTTCCAGGATCTCAGAGAGTCCACAGCCTGTTACTCTGAATGAGGATTTAGATGTGGCTCAGGAGAGAGAGCGGATCTGCGAGAGCAAAAAATCTGATGATATATTACGTATACGCGACCTCACCAAGGTGAGACATTTTCCTTCTTTTATCATGATCAATAGAATAAGAGGAAACACACCAGAAAATATGTTTTAATTGTTTTCAAACACTGAGTGTACGTCATCCTGCAGACCTACCCCGGGACGATGATCCCTGCTGTGGATCGGATCTGTGTGGGCGTCTCACCTGGAGAGGTTTGTTCAACTTTCCAACAGGAAAATATCGGTCCCTGTCCAGCACACTGTTGATGTTTTATGTCACACTGTCTGCAGTGTTTTGGTCTGCTGGGAGTGAATGGAGCAGGAAAGACGACGACCTTTAAGATGCTGACCGGAGACATCGAGGTCACGTCAGGAGAGGCCTCGGTCGCCGGGCACAGGTCTGTGAAATACATATACAGGTGTATTTTACCCTTGATTTCAATCTTATGCTGCAGAACTAAAGGTGTTTTTCTGTCTCAGTATCCTGACAAGCATCCTGGACGTCCATCAGAACATGGGATACTGCCCGCAGTTTGATGCAATCGATGAGCTGCTGACGGGACGAGAGCATCTCCATCTTTACGCGAGACTGCGAGGGGTCCCAGAGTACGAGATCAGCAGGGTGAGGGGATGCAGTTTAAAAAAGAGAATTTAAAACAGTTTAGAGCAGCTTTGCTCTACAAAGTTTCCCTGATTAGTGTCCTCTGCTCCCTAACGCTTTTATCATCAGGTTATGTGATTGCTGGCGTCTGTTTGTTTGTTTGTTTCTCTGTTAGCAACATAATTCAAAAAGTTATGGACTGATTTCAGTGATATTTTCAGGAAATGTCTGGATTCGGACAAGAAACAAATGATTAGATTCTGGGAGTGATCCGGATTACCGTCTGAATTCGCCATGATGAAAAATGTGATTTTCGTGAATAACTACTGAACTAAATTACATATTATTATGAATCCAATTGCTAATGGTATGTTTCCATAGTCAGTGAATCTAATAATTTAGATAAAATAAAGGTAGAACTTATATTTTTGTTGAATATCACAATATGGGTGAGGACAGTGGTGCTGGTGGAGGTCCTTGTCTCCGAGTGCTTTTCCAGTTATTTAAACCACGGTCCCAGCTCATCAGGAACATGTTGCAGGCATCAGATTGGATATGAGTGAATATCTGCAATACAGTCTGCCATTAAGTATCTTTTTAGATTATTTAATTGAGTATAGGTCGAAAAAGATTTACATCATCGTATTCTGTATTTTATTTACGAGGATGCAACTGAGTTTTGCTGGTTGTTGAAGTGTATTGTCCCATACAGAAACTATTTTTAATGGAAATATTAACATTTATATTATTTTCTAGCAGATTTTTCCATGTTTTCTTGAACTTATATCTTTACATAATTAAAATTGACCAGTGGGCTGCACCTAGGGTACACAGAGGCTACGTGTCACCCCTGGGCCAAAAGTTGCATCCCCCTGCTTTAAGAAATACAACATATCAGAAGAAGCTATGTAAAAGTATTAAACTTTTAAATTTTAGGCATAATTTAAGTAAATAAAGCTGAGACAGACGCAGAGTTGAACGGCTTCTTTTCTCTGTGATGATATAGGTCCCAGCACAGAAGATGCCATTGAAGGTTTAACGATGAATATTTGAGCTGACAATATTCTGTGTCCTGATTAATCAAATGCATCATCCTCACCTCTTTTAAGTTAGCCTAAACACTAAAGAAGCAGCAATTCTCTGGTTTTAGGTAGCAGAGTGGGCGATCCAGAAGCTCGGCCTGTCAGAGTATGCCAGTCAGAGCGCCGGGACGTACAGCGGAGGGAACCGGAGGAAGCTGTCCACCGCCATCGCCATGATCGGCTGTCCTGCTCTGGTGCTGCTGGTGAGGATGACAGACGGACGGACGGACGGACGGATGGACAGACAGACAGACAGACAGACAGACAGACAGACAGACAGACAGATAGATAGATAGATAGATAGCTAGATGGACAGCTGGTTTCAAGGAAAGGAAGTGAACAACATTTACACAGCAAAAGGACAATAAGGATCTTAACAACATAGAATTTACCTATAGGCGATACAATAAATACGGCAATAGGAGTCCACTATTGGCATGAAAAAACACTTGATATTAAAAAGGCTGAGTGACACAAGTATATAAATATAAACCCGAGTATTAAGTTACCTTTTTTTAAATGTATATAATATGGAGTAGGGATATAACGTTATGAGAATTTTGCATCACGGTTATTGTGACCAAAATTATCACGGTTGTCATTATTATCGCGGTATTGTTGCAGTGAGCTCAAAAAGTTGCTATTATGCTGTTATTTACAAGATTTATACAGTATTTAGACAGAAAATACTGATAAACCACCTGTAGTTCTCTCAGATATGGCTCACTGAATCTTCTCTCTCTCTCTATACCCCTATGGCTTGGTCAGCTTATTTACTCGAGGAGTTGCAGCAGTTTTAATCGTCTTTTCTTTCGCCACGGCTTCATGTTTAGACAGGGAGACTGTCTTCTATCAGTTTCCCCTCGGCATCCTTGTAAAATCCAAAATTCAACCAAACTTCTGAGTCCATTTTGAGAGGGAAAGTTTCCACTGTGTCTGTAACTTTTAACTCACAGTCTCAGAGGCAAAACAATGCAAACTGTGCATGCACACCTCCCGTGAGGCTGCTTAATTTTGGACAGATACATAGATCAGGCTTTTCCAGTCAAAGAGCAGCATCACCATGAGATATTGATGCAGTGTGGTAATCAAACATGGTATAACGGTCATTTTTATAGGACACGGTAATGATTACCGTGGGATATTTTACCATGGTTTACCATTATACCTGTAACCGTTACATCCCTAATATGGAGTATAATTTATAACAGCATTCAATCGTCGGTCGTGCTTTAAAACATCAGTTGGTTGTTTGATCAGCTCTGGTTTCTGATTTGTGGTCTTTGTGGCTCAGGATGAACCAACCACGGGGATGGACCCTCTGTCCAGGCGCTTCCTGTGGAACTCCATCATGAGTGTCATCCAGGACAAACGGGCAGTGGTCCTCACGTCACACAGGTGAATCACGGCTGTTTGTTAACCTGCATGCTAGTTTATGAGCAAAGGTGCTAACGGCGTGACCTGTGCTTACAGCATGGAGGAATGTGAGGCGCTGTGCACACGCTTGGCCATCATGGTGAACGGGTCCTTCAAGTGTTTGGGGACGACCCAGCATCTCAAGTACAAGTGAGTCCTCAAACCCTCGATCGAGGAGTTGCTACCGAACATTCCAGCTTGATTGGATCTGATTTTCCATGTTCTGCAGGTTTGGTGACGGGTACGTAGTGACAATGAAGATCCGCTCGGCAAAGCCGGGCTCTCCGCCTGACCTGAACCCTGCGGAGGCCTTCATGGAGAGCACGTTCCCCGGCTGCATCCAGAGAGAGAAACACTACAACACCCTGCAGTACAAGATCTCCTCACCTTCGCTGGCCAAGATCTTCCAGATGGTTCTGTCCAACAAAGAGAGCCTGAAAATCGAGGATTACTCCGTGTCCCAGACCACGCTGGACCAGGTGAGGATCAGATCCTGTCTCAAGGAGAGTTCGATGGCTTCCTTCAGGATCGAGCGACTGTTTGTTTCAACTTTTCGATGTTTGGCCGTGATAATAATGTTCACTGTGCTTTGCCCTGATGGTCAGGTGGACCAGTACTTTGTCTATACTAGAAGTAGGTCAGTTCTCTGTATTTGAAATATTCTAAACTAGAACAATTTTTTTTATTTCAATCAGTTTTTGTTTAGCTCCAGTTCATAGGAGAATTTGTCAAGACACTTTACAGCAAAGCAGGCTGAAGACAAACCCTTTATTCATCGATACACATATATGCATGGATCCACATGCGTATAATAAACATATTTGTATAAACTTGTACATCCAGAGACTGATCCATCCAGGAGACAAAGGGACTAAAATCACATTTTAGATTCAATCAGTCGTGATTTATAGGTGAATGGTGAACTCAACCATAATTGTTGAATGTAAATGTATCAAAGTAAAGCCATCTGAGATGTGGCAGCATATTTTCATGTCTATATGGTTGTAAAGATAGTTACTATGGATGAATAATCAATACATCAATGGATTGAAAGATCAGTCTTATATTAACATTAATATCTATAATGAATATAATCTGGTGAGGACTGATGTTGATTAATATAACAGCATTTAGCTGAACTGCCATTAAAATGGGTTTAATGGTCTCAAAGTATGAATTTATGTTAAATGATGTTGTTTCTGTTGATGTTTGAAGCAGTATAGAGCTCATTATTGATATTTTTAAACATAAGTAATCGTGAACATATCTTAGCTGTCTTCAAAATGAGCCTGAGCTGAGTGGGCTCTTCAAAACAGTGTGCTGGTAAATACATCTGACAGACTTTTCCACTGTCACCTGAGCCTTCTTCTGAATTTGTCCACACAGGTGAAGCCGTCATCATTAAATTGTTTGAATGTTTTTGTCATTGCAGGTTTTTGTGAATTTTGCCAAACAGCAGTCGAGAGAAGACGACACCATTGTGCTGCATCCCAAAGCTGCAGGAGCTCAGAGGTGTGTGGAGCAAACAGGCATCAAACCTCAGGAGAGGAGAACTTAACACAAGACCACTCGTGCTGAAGAGTCTGCCTGGAGCAGCAAAACCGATGCTGCCAAGACTGGAACCTCGAAATGAGACTTCAGTTGGTGGAGACAGTTGGCTGGGACAAGAGCCTGTGACCTTTGACCTGCATTTGGTGCTTTGACCTTAGCTGCATTTTGCAAAGAAGGCTGATGCATGAATTTCATGTTCAGCTGATCTGCTTTGCTTTACGAGCAATTTAGGGGTTTTAATTAAATTATGAAGCATCTATGTGCCTGCTTTATGAAACGTGCTCACCTCGTAGGCCTTAAAAGAGCTGAGTCAGAGCTTTAGACAGTTTCTGATATCTGAAAATTAAAGTATTTGAAGCTTGATTTGTTTTATATGAGAGGAAGTTTTCTGTTGTTGGTTGCTTCAGATGCCAAGATCTTATTTTGCCTTTTGTAGATGTATGAATAAAAGAGCAGTATAGTCCTAGCACTTTATCGATGCAACGTTGATTTATGCATCCATTTCACAAAGTGATCATAAAACTCTCTAGTGCAATACAGCTGATCATTTTTACAAATATTTTTGCTGCTTCATTGTAAAGTTTCTACTCTGTTGTCCTGTCGAGTCTTTTTGCTTCATTGTTCATTCATGAGTTTTATTTGATTTTATAAACAACTGATGTCTGTAGAGGAAAATTATGTAAAATCAATCCGGAAATGAAAAAAATTTAAATAAAGTCTGACTTTTTAAAGGTGTGGATCTCTCAAAACACTTAATTTCACTTTTAATTGCTGATTACATTTGAGTTTTAATATAAAAAAATGTTGATAAAGCCTATGACAGCGGTACAGCCGATACAGTATTTGTCCCTTTAGGATCCTTTGAATTTCCAACTTCAGCCCTGTGGCACTGAGGAGGATGTTATCTTCGCCCTTTTGGTAAAGATGCCCATCCCTGCACTATTAAATCTAAAAGAAATTTAACAAAAATAAAGAAATCCCGATAAACCGGCAGAGTACTCCTCCTTGTCATACTTTGGGGGCCATATCGGAGGCTGGGGCCCCCAGTTGATCACTGATTTAAGGAAAAACAAACAACAGCAAAGCAGGTGAAAAACTTTATTTATTGGCTTAAAATCAAACTGTGTTCATAAAGATTATCTTAAATCTGCTGCTATAACACAACAGAGAAGCTCAAGCATCTCCAGTTACTGTCTCGTATTGCTTTAATATTATTGCCTCAGTATTAGCTGCTTACATTATGAGTAACTGCACAGTCCTGATGGATATTTGAGTGTAGTAGACCTGTTGGATATTAACGGCTCCTGCTAAAGGATCAGAGGAATGATGGCCGTCCTGTTGGCAGGATAATCTCTAAACCCTCTGCTGTACGCTCGGTGTTTCCCTTTGGCCCACATCGACATCTGAACGAAGCTCAGTACAGCATAAAAGGCCACTGAAAAATGAAAATACACAATTACTGCAACATTTTAGAGCATTACAAATGAATTTGCATGTTTCTGTTGGAATATTGCACCGCACACACCTGGGAGACACTGGGTCATGATGGAGAAGCTCATCCAGGCTCCAACCTGCAGGACAGTGAAGTCAAATCAGCCAATCAAACTTAAGAGCTTTTACAACATTTATGTCCACAGAGGAATATTAACAGCTCTCTGTTTGACCTCGTATGTGTAGTTTGGACAGGACACAAAATGAAACAGCCATGTGAACGGGTTCTTAGTCGGGACAGGAAATCTCTTCCCCCTCGATTCTAAAAAACAAAATGATTGTCTGTTAGTCTGTGTGGATTTCTTACATGTACTGTTTCAACTTCAGCTGAAAAACAATACAATGATTTGAAATCCTTTGAATCTATTTTCAGATCCACAACATACAATACACAACAAAGATAAGATGTTAAATGTTCAAGCTGAATATTGTTTTTATTTTTTCAAACATTATCTTATTTTGATTTTTATGTCTGTGACATGCTCCAAAGAAGCTGGGACAAGGGTCATTAAACACTGAGAAAGTTGAGTTATGCCCAAACAACACCTGTTTGAAACATTAACAAGTGAGCAGGTTATTTGGAAACAGGTGAGTGTCCTCAAAAGATTCAATTAATCCCAAGCAAGGATTTCTTCTTGTTTTTACCTATTACTCAACGTCCCAACTTCACTGGATTGGTGTTTGCAGTTATGGCAACTAAAGGAAAGTGGGGCAGAGCCACATGTTGCTCTTTACCTGCAGATACAAACTACTAAAATGGCCCATAACTGTAGACACCCTGTTTATTACATGTAAGATCCTCTAAATATTCAGAATCAATCATTTATTTAACGTATTATTATAGTAGAAAAAATGTCTGGATGGTTCTGATGTCTTTAAAACTTGGTGAAATGCTCCTTTAACAGAGCAGCTCGTGAGCTTTAGTGACATCTTCTGGATGATTTGCAGATTTCAGTGAATCCATAAAATTATCCCTCACCCTCCGAGGTGATTTTTAACCACCAGAGGGCGCTAAACTCACAACCATAAAACTAAATGAGGATCTGCTCTGTGGGGTCAAAGGTTTGACCCTCCTGGGCCACCATAGCTCCTGGAAGAGCATCATGGCTGTCTAATGGAGATTGACCTGCAGACTGCATCCTGAAAAGCTTTTTCCAAGGTAACGAGAGCCTGCTTCTGTTTAAAGGGGATGTTAACACAAATGAATGAGCCTCCTGAATCTGATGTTTCCTCACACCCAGTCTTTACAGTTTTTCACTTTAAGTCTTTAAATTACAGAAAAAGTAACAGAAGCTCAAAGTTCTCACCGTCTCCTCTGAGACCACTGAGAGTCAGATGGATGGAAAAGTTTCCTGCTTCACAGATCTGCAGCATAAACAATCATTTAATCACATTTAAGCTTAATTATTTCCTGCTGAGGGTGTTGGTGTACATACCAGAAACATCACCAGTGCGTAGTTGACCTGCTGATCTCCAAATGCTGTGGACAGACAAGTGTTTGTTAGATGGGACACCCTGCAGAAATGTCTGTGAAGTCTGCCAAATTTTAACAATTAAAAACAAGAAATGACCAAACAATAAGAGATGAAGAGATTTATGATTACTGGAGTGGTATCGGAATGTATTTAAGTATTGTATTATGATTATAAACCAGTCTCAAATTCTGCCTCTGTGATCATGAGGCGAGTATTTGTTTGTGCAGACTTACATGGAGGTGTGTAGAGAGGATGGTTGATATAATACGCTGACCAGGCTGAGAAACCCCAGTAATAGGCGCAGTTCTGAGAGAAACAGAAAAATAATGAGCAGCTTATTTCAGGTTATGTTGGTTTATCATGATCATAATTCATTCTTAACAAATCTTTTTACGTTTAAAGGAACATCTTTTAAGTTTGTTTGACCATTGTGCCCGAAAGGTCAAAATAGCATACAATTAACAAACAAAAATATTAATTTAAGAGCTAACTCACATCACAGCTGATACACCAACACAAACAGCTGCTTAAGTCCAAGAGCCCATATTTTATTTATTTACTTTTATTTTATTTTACCTTTATTTGACCAGCTGCTTTATCCAAGTTTAAATGCTTATGGTGTGATTAACAAGTCTTCTTGTCATGATGAAGCACTTCTATGCTCAAGATAAAAAGTCTGCAGCATCAGGACTTCTCCCTCTGCCTGTGTTTACAGCAGACCCACAGGAGATAAGACATGAAGCCAGTGCTGAAGTGCCAAAAACTGCACTTTCCTCAAGTGTCCACTTGAGGCTGAGTTTCATGATTGTTTGAGAGCGCTGCCTAAATTACCATCTTTTGTTTAATGAGGACATATCATGCTTGTTTCTCCTTTTCACTATGCCAGACTAGGATGCCTGTAAAGCATTTCTGCCCTCAGTACAAGTCATTTAGTTCCTTCATTGCCCCACAATAGCATTCTCAAAATCCTCATTTTAGGCCATTATCAAGCTCTTGTTGAAACACGAGGATCTCAGGATGACCTACAGTTACCTTACAACATCACAGCCCTTTGTGCTCTGATTGGTCAGTTCTGTCCTTCTTCTTCTACTGTATTTTCCGGCAGGCTCAAAGCAGTGACACAGACACCCCTACAGGCCAGAGCTGGTAATGAGTGAGTGTGAGCTAGGGAGCTATATACTGCTGCTGGTGGATGTGTTCCTCGGTGACTGTTTTGTGGCTAACAGACATCACAGAGGAGGAAGTGTTTTATCAGATTACTCCAATAAAAAGAAAGGTACCTCGTGTCGTCTCGACGATTTAAATCTTGCGGACATCTTGCAATGACCTATTTTCAGAGGCATCAAATCTCATTCTAGGATATCAGAAAAAATACAATATTTTATTTTTTGAAAATTAAGGGGGTGTAAGGTCTTGTTTTCAAATTTATTATCTTATATGTAAGTATTAAATCATGCATCAGCAAGATATGTCTCCTTTAACAAACGAACACATCAGATCGATGGTTCAGTATTTACTATACGGGATATATTTCAAATCTATCTGGACAACAGCCAACAGAAAGTGAAACAGGACCTTTCAGAAACGTTTCCAGATGGTGATTGGATGTACTTTCTGTCAATCTCATTTGTTATGGGCAACCAAATGATGTAATGAGCGAACGCTGTGAACACAGCTCCCATCTGTACAGCAAAACCCATAAGAGGTGAAAAGATATTGAGCAAATAGAAATGTTGTTGCTGCTGTTGTTGTTCATTAAATGAATAAATGTTTCATACTGATGAAAAGGTGCTCAAGCTCACAGCTCACACCATTTTGTCCTCGAAGATACTGATTGGTCAAAGTCTCTGCAGCTCATTTAGGCCTAGAGCCTGGACAGACGATCTTTTATGTGATTTAGGATTTCTGGTTTTGAATAGTTAGTGACATGATTGACAGTGCTGCCAACCTATCTGGGGTTTCCTATTGGATAGACGGTCTTAAAGGTGTTGTGTGAAGAAGTTGGCAGCATTTCATAAAACAAACATTAATAAAGGATATAATGTTTTCTATTTGTATGTAAAGTCCGTTGAGATAGGTGAACAATCATCCTCATAAACCTTTGGTTTTGTTTTATGAAGTTAGAAAAAGCTTTTTATATCTATGTACAGCAGGTCTTCCCTCTGTGGAGGCTGACTGAACGACCAGTCATGTTGTCTACGGGTGGGTTTTGGAGACAAAAAGAGCGAAACACAATTTTGAGTATGAGTCTACAAAAGTTTACAAAACCTATAATCACTATTTTAACTGACATATAATCTATTAAAATAATAGTTACAAATATGAATGAAGAAAACCCTCACCTGGTAACTGCTGTAAATGATGCCCTGTTCACAGTCCCCGAGAGCTTAGTGATGTGTTACTAAAGGACGAGCTCATTCCAAAATATGAACATTAGATATCGCTAAAATTCCAGTTTCTTCACACTGCACCTTGAGGGCCCACCTTGTTTTGGCCTCTCTGTTTGTTTATAGGTTGATCCAAAGTTCCGAGTCTCACCCTGATGATGGTCCTGAGAGGAAGAGTCCCTGCAGAGAAACGGTGGATGAAGATGGTCTCCATCAACTTCTTCATGTAGTGGGAGGAGTGGCAGATACAGGCCAGGCTGATGGACGGAGGAGGACGAGGAGGACAGAGTTAGTATTTAATTATGACTCTCTCTGTCTCTGTGCAGCTTTGACTGTGTCTGCAGAATATTTATAATGAACAGAAAATTCTTATGAATTCTGATTTTGAAAAATTGTGTCACTGCAGCAAATGACTTAAATTTAGATGTTATTTACAAAGAAATCACTTCATTCAAAAATCAAATGGAGCAAAATGACCAGCAGTCCAACACAATGTCAATAGTCATGCAGGTATTAAAAATTATGACATTAAACAGAACCTTAAAGATTATTAAACTAACAGTCAGTGGTGGTATTTGTCAAAATGTATTTTTTTATACATATTAAAGGAGGGAATCATGGCTGAATAAGTATATAAACACATCAAAAATGACTTGAAGTTATTGAACAAAGCATCATGAAAAATTGATTTGATAAATATGAGACACGTACATGGAGTGGATTATTTACTGACACGATGAAACTTCTTCAATTTTAGATTCTGTTTCCATTTTATGGCTCTGACTTCAGCAGCACATGAAATTCTGTCTGTTGGCTGTTGAAGCATAAAACTATAAATGCAGACTTGAATCAGAGCTTATATATATCACCAGTGAAAAAGCTCTACATTTCGGAGTGAGTGCTTCATCAAATCCTCATGAATGTGAAAATATGAAGGTTCTACCAGTTAGCTTAACACACTGAAAATAAAGGACTCAAGTCTTCTTCAGTATGGACCTGAGGCCGTCTGCAGGCACCCTGCAGGTCACATGACTGTTCCCGCCTGTTACTGTAAAGCATGTGTCTCAGTGACTGACTGTACGAGGGGTTAAAATTCATCATCTAATTTTGTTTAATCAAGGATTTCAGTGCATAAGTATCATGAGTCCATGTGGAAGCCTTTGGCCTAAAAGCTGCAGTTTTGATTGATTTTAAAGTCACTGGCTCAAAAAACAGACCAATCATCAGGATCATGTTATCTGAGCTTTTGGGGAGAGTCTCAGACGCTGGACTCAAGCTGCACTGAATCTTCATTTTCTACTCACATGACGACATAGTGTGGTTTGGAAGCAGAGACGTATCTGTGTGAGTAAATAAACGGCATCCTGAAGTAGAAGAGGAGGTAGGTGAGGAGGGCCCCAGCACACTCTGACAGGAACACCTGGACAAACAAAACAGGAATAAGACTGAAAAGAAGGAGAAAAGAGCTTTTGTAAGGCTGAGAGGACAGAAATGAGCGTCAAACAAGTCATTGATGTACAAAAACTCCATCTATGAGCTGCTCTGCCTGTCCATTTGGAGTCGCAGGGTCTGGAGCCTGGAGTTAAATGTATGTAAAAGTCCATGAATGGGAGCATTTGTACTTTTGTATTTTTGTATAGTCTACAGCTTGTTTAGGGTGTATTACCAGACTACGCCACCAGAGTGCTCAACCCCCCTTTGAGACGGCTTAGAGTGTATTGCAGCCCTTGTCTTAAGACTAGCAGAAGTGAGGAAGAAAACACTACTTGACGTCCGTCTCATTATTTTCTCTTGGTTTACTCAGGTTAGTTCAAGTCATGAAGCACGAATGATGTCAAGACAACTTTTACAGTTTGTTGTTTAAGTAATGTCGTGCTGACAGTAGTTTTAGGGCCAGTAGGTGTACTTTGTTCATTGTGACGTCAGTGGACTCAGCGGTTAGTAAATATTAGCCTAGCATACTACCTTTAGCCATGAGCGACACATTGTGGTCGCCATGCCCCGTTTTGGCACTCCCTTTTTGTTTTGTGAATTCTGTAAGGCTCCCCTGACATTCTTTAAGAGTTTAAAAGTCTGAAAAATACCAGTTGTTTGTTCTTATTGTATATATATTGTGTGATAAGGTAATTTTTGTGCACTTGACTGCCCCGCCAGTACTTATATGGGGTTTCCCATAACCCAAGTTAAAAACACATGTTAAAAGATCTTTTTTGTAAAAATGCAAAGCTTTGTAGAAGGAAAGATTCAAGAATGTGTAAGGTTTACACACTTATACACAATTTGGCTTTGAAATAATGTATAATGGATGCTTATGGGTAAAAACTCTAACAAAAGTGCATTCTGTGCTTCAGAGAAACACATTTCTATGTAAGAGAAATAAACAGACTGGCAGAAGCGAGGAAAGAAAACTACTTGATGTCCGTCTCATTCTTTTCTCCTGGTTTACACAGGACGATTTAATCTGGACACAGACTTTTTGTACAGGGCCTGTTACACAGTTTTGTTTTAAAGTCTACTGGCACACTAGTTGACTAAAATTGACTACATGTACTCTGAGTTTGAGTACTAGCGGAGCTGAACTACGGTTGATGTGACTGATGTCAGTTTTATAACCAAACTATGCTGCATACTGACAACCATTCTCACACTCGCCCACCGAACAGACAACTGAGTCCCCAGTTAACCTAACGAGCATGTTTTTAATCTGTGTGAGGAAATCCACACATGAACCTTCTGCTGTGAGGCACATGCACTAACCTGCACTCACACAGGTGAATCAGTGCTGTGATACTTAGTAGGACAAACATGACGCTGTAATCAGAGCACGTGAGGATCTTCTCACCATGGTCCAGCCCAGCTGAGGCCCCAGATCTCTGAAGTAAAAGCTGGCAGACGTCCCCACGGGGAGGTTCTGCAGGATTTCATCATCTCTCAGGGGTTTATCCTCTGAAAAGAAGAATTAGATAAATGTTAAAAAAAGAAAATCTGATTAAAACAAAAGGTTGGTGTTATCACATTAAAGATATTAAATTTGTCTGATGATTGTTTCTGCTAAAGGTCTGATCCAGCAGCTCTGCTCTGCAGGGTTAACGAGATGAACTAATTAGTGACATTTTTAGAGCCTCCTCAGAGAGACGTGTCCCACATACAGTCTGCTCTGATTTTTAGGAAAGACCTCGATGCAGCCACATGGAAAAAAAAACTGTGAGGCTGCTCCTCATGTTCAGTTTGAATGTTGTCTGTAAATTATTTTTTATCTGCATGCTCTTGGAGAGCATGAAGGGAAACAGAAGGAGGGTTTCAGCACTAGTTAAAAATGTAGGAACATATTGTTCATTTTGAAATCTGAGAATAAACTGTTTGTGGTTCACTTTAGGGATTTCTCTGGCCTGTTGTTACCCTCTGCTGGGGTAAAGTGAGACACAAGACCACTTTTTTAAAAAGTTCATATTTCTCACTGCCCTTCATCCTGAATACTTTCTGATGAATTCCATTGAAAAAACATCCTGAATTAATGGGAAATGTGTAAATTTTACTGATTTATCATTTTAGCTTGCTTAGAGGGGATCAAATGTAAAAAGTGTCTCACTTTACCCCACTCTCCCCTACTTTTGTATTTTTGTATAGCCTACAGCTTGTTTAGGGTGTATTACCAGATTACGCCACCAGGGTGCTCAACCCCCCTTTGAGACGGCTTAGAGTGTATTGCAGCCCTTGTCTTAAGACTAATTAGCACATTATAAGACAAATATTTCTGAGATGGGTTTTTGTGATGATTCCCTTGATGCAGAAACAGATGTGCATCATCTAGAACTCATGCTGCACAGAAATGATGTTTCATGTGTAAGACACACTTAGTAGTCTGAACTGTTCTGATAAACAAACAGCCTCCTCTACTCTGCTCATTTGTCTCTGACATATGCATATGTATACATACATATATACATATGCACATCTGTTTTCCATCATCATTGTTCCAGAAATAAAACCCATCTCAGAATACTTATAGTAGCTTTTTCATTAATTAGGTCTTTAAAAATGTGAAACTTAGCTCTTTTTTTTTGCACTACTTTTTTGTTTTTTTAATTGTCTTTAAAAAAGTCTGAAAAATTTCTATAAATATGATAAATGACCTGAACTTAAAGTCTTCAAAGTGAAAAGTGACAAATGTTAGAAATAGAATTAAAATTATTTCTCTACAGTAAGATGCAGGAATTAATGAATAAAGCTGAGGCATTAGGAGCCATTTAGTTTTACTGCAGCCCTGATGATTTTACATCAAACTAAAAGAAAACAAATAGTCACTCACTGAGGTCGATCTTCAGAGCCTGTCGGGCAGGATACCACTGCGGATCTGAACACAAACAGATGTTAGACTGAAACAAAAAGACAGGCTGAGCTCAACCAGGGATGCACAATACTGGATTTTTGTTGATATCTCTAAACTTATCGATGATGACTGTATTTTTGTCAAGAGCATTAAGTCTCCTCTTTATCAGAACTGACCTGTTGCTGTCAGGTTGTTTGTGGTAGGATCAGATAAGAAGAATAAAAACTGCATTAAATTATTTTTAAAAAATGATACTTTTGATGTGAAAAGGTAAAAGAAAAAATGATATTCAGTAATCATGAGGTAAATCTTAATGGCACATTCTACCAATATAACAGCAAATATATGGAAAATCTACAGCATGGTCACTTTTCACACCAAAATATCATCTGTAAATGCACCTGTAAACTCAATCCTGTCCACTGACACTGAGAGAAAAAGACTGGACATAATTAAACAATCAATCAAATCAATGCATTAACATATTTCCAGAAGACTGCAGGCCCTACTGTGACCACAGCACAATATAATCACAGCAGTTATTTGTTATTATTAATTATTCTTTAACACTCTTTTAAAAACTGGGTAAATCAACTTTGGGTAAATCAGACTGTTTCAATGAAAGATAATTATTTTATTGTCAGAAGAGAAAAAAACATCTTGGCAGGAATCAATGCCAGATGATTTATTATCAATAATCCAAGATTATTGTTCACTCACATGATCTGTGGAAAAGGTTCTTGATGTCTCCGACTGTTGAATGTGGCTCTACCTGAGAGGAATACACATAAAATGGTTTTACATTTATGTCATATCAACATTATTTACTGAAAGTCACTGATTTTTATTGCAGCCAGAACATTTCTAGACCCCAGAAGCTTCATTTAAAATTCATGTGAAGACCATAATAAGTTTAAAGTGAAAAATATGCTAGGATGACTTAAAGGAGACATATCATGCTTGTTTCTCCTTTTCACTATGCCAGACTAGGATGCCTGTAAAGCATTTCTGCCCTCAGTACAAGTCATTTAGTTCCTTCATTGCCCCACAATAGCGTTCTCAAAATCCTCATTTTAGGCCATTATCAAGCTCTCATTGAAACGCTCGGATCTCAGGATGACCTACAGTTACCTCGCAACGTCACAGCCCTTTGTGCTCTGATTGGTCAGTTCTATCGGGGTAAAGCCAGCCTGTCCTTCTTCTTCTACTGTATTTTCCGGCAGGCTCAAAGCAGCGACCGCGTATTGAGTCCCCCTACAGGCCAGAGCTGGTAATGAGTGAATGTGAGCTAGGGAGCTATATACCCCTGCTGGTGGATGTGTTCCTCGGTGATGGTTTTGTGGCAAACGGACATCACAGAGGAAGAAGTGTTTTATCAGATTACTCCAATAAAAAGAAAGGTACCTTGTGTCGTCACAACGATTTAAATCTTGCGGACATCTTGCAATGACCTATTTTCAGAGGCATCAAATCTCGTTCTAGGATATCAGAAAAAATACAATATTTCGTTTTTTGAAAATTAAGGTGGTGTAAGGTCTTGTTTTCAAATTTATTATCTTATATGTAAGTATTAAATCATGCATCAGCATGATATGTCTCCTTTAAGTTTGTAAAGTGATGGAATAGTTATTTAATTTGGTTGTGTAAAAATGAAATAAAACACCAAACGGGATGAGATTTAGGATGTTTCTCTTGCCTCAGGAAACAAAACATGATAAATCATTTATATAGAAATGTCAGGATACCTTATCTAAAAAACAGAGCTGCTCTCTGGTCTTTGAGTCCAGGATCTTCACCTGAAAAACAGACCAAATAATAATCAGGATTATTTTACTTTTATTTTAGGGTTTAGAACAGGTTTCAGGTCACACCTCAGCTTTATCTGACAGTGAAGCTGTGTCTCCTCACACCGCATCAGCTGCAAAGATTTGTCAGGTCAGTACTTTGAGGCTCAGTTTGGACCCGGGTGGGTCAGAGGACCTAAATGAAGACTCCAGTACAGGAGGTTAAAACAGAGGATTATGGAGGTTATTTTTAGGATATGTGATGTTCGGCGCGCCTGATGTAGTCCAGCCTAGCTGTGTACTGCATGTCTTTCTCCTCATGACCCCCATCAGGAAATTAAATTAAAAAACAAACCTGGAGTTTTAAAGGCTTTATCCATTTAATTTATCCGAATTAGCATAACAGTGTGTGGTGGTGCAGCCTGAGACAAAATTACAAGATTAATTCTCAGTCTGCCATAGACACTCACTGATACTAAGAGGACTTCTGTTAATGCTCGACAATGATTATTTAATTGACCGACAGAGGAAGTAAATGTTTTTAGATTGTGATTAACTTTTTTCTCACATCAGTTCACATTAATTCTTCACCTAATCACTTAATAAAGTGTAATATATATAGATTATTATATTATTATTACTATCAGTATTGTTGTCATGAATTCACATGATTTTAAACCTGAACTGAAAACTATAGGCACAGTTGAAGACTATCTATTCTTTATGATAGATGGATGGATGGATGCATCAATTAATAGACAACTACACAGATAGATCTAGGAGATCAATTATTGATCCTGAAGGAAATGTTACTTCCCCCACCCCATTTGTCAATTTACATATGTTAGCAAAAGAAACTGCATAGTATTTTTTTTTTTTTTTACCATCGTCTTTCATTTTAAATATTACATTCCACCCAGTTTACATGCTTGGCAAATTACGAATAAATAAAAACATCTGACTTATTTGGTATTATCATTTGTAGAAATATTAATTTGCATTGCTTTACATCTGAATCAGTGTGAGGTTTTTCATGTTGAGAGTTCATTTTAATAAGTAGTTTTAATATAGTCATATTTAGGGTGATTTTTTTTCCTGATATTTCTGCACTCTGTATTGGACTAGTGAGCTAGGTAGCTCTGGATAAATCAACTGCTGGCTGGCCAACTGGATAGTTAGATAGATAGATAGATAGATAGATAGATAGATAGATAGATAGATAGATAGATAGATAGATAGATAGATAGATAGATAGATAGATAGATAGATAGATAGATAGATAGATAGACAGATAGATAGATAGATAGAAAAAATGATTCATATAGAAAAATGGCTTAATAAAAATCACCTTTATCTGAATATTCATTTTTTATCCAAAAACCTGACAATTTCTATCTTTCTGTTTGGCTCATATGTGATGGTTCTACCTCTCCCAACAGGCACCGACATAAGCTAAGAGCAGCTGACATCCATGTGAAGACCTTCTGCCTCCACCACCTGTTAATATCTGTGTCAGTGCTGTGCATTACCCTTTAAAGATGGCTGCCGTGCTTGTAACACCTGTAACAAGGCTGTTAAATAACCTTTAAAGATGGCTGCCCTGCCTGTAAAACCTGTAACAGTGCTGTGCATTGACCTTTAAAGATGGCTGCCGTGCTTGTAACACCTGTAACAAGGCTGTTAAATAACCTTTGAAGATGGCTTCCGTACCTGTAACGCCTGTAACTGGGTTGTGTCTTCATGATTGTGAGCTGTTGGCTGTCTGGCTTATTTGGCAAAATTTAAGAATGTGACCAAAATGAAAAGAGAAAGTGATAAAGTCATACATGAAATCAACAACTGACAGAATACAGATAAACAAACACACAATAAGAAACAAAAACAACAGCAATAATGAAAAATAATATTATCAACAAGAATTATAATAAAACAGACTAAAAATGGCAGAATGAACTGACAAAATGACAAAGGGGATAACGTAATGCAGGATTAGTTTAGGATTGGATATCCATTTTTGATCAGCAACAAAGGGAAGGAGGGATGGAAAGGAAAATTTAGCAGTAACTTAACAGAAAAAAGAGTGTCAAATACAGACAAATAAAAGTGTGTGTGTGCATACACACATAAATATATACATATACATATATATATATGTATATGTATATATATATATATATATATATATATATATATATATATATATATATATATATATATATACACAAACACACACACACACATATATACACATATACATATATAAACATATATACATATATATACATATATATATGTGTGTGTGTGTGTGTACATAAATAACATTTTATGAATTAAAAAATGTTTGATTTGAATAAACCCCCATCATGGTAAGATTTAAGATCAAATATATTTTTTTCTGAAATCCTTCACATGTGGTAGTTCAAACGTAGTTTGACATAGGGCTGGGTATCTACAGCAACCTTGTGATTTAAAATGTCTTTAAATACAGAAGTCACAATATGCTATGTAACTCTATATAAGTAAATTGTTGACCTCTGTTACTCCTTTATCAGATGCTCTCTGTTCTTTTCTGTAAGAACTAAAACAGCGAGGTCAACATTTAAAGGGTAAAGTGCAGCCTGGTGTGTGGCCTCAGTTTCCTGTTCTGAGCTGACAGGAGTGGCTCCTGGCTTGGTTTCTGCTGCTGTAGCCCATCTGCTCCTTGACTGGACGTTTAGAAACAGCCTACGTCATATGCTTGTATAGAGAGGATGTTAAATTCTTGTTGTCTTCCAGAGCTGCAACGATTAGTCGACTAGTCATGACGACATCCATGATCAATATCGTCAACAACTAATTCAGTAGTCGACGTCATTGTTTGTATTTTAAGTGTTTTCTCTCATAACCACTGTCTTGTCTGCCTTTCTGTCTGTGACACACATGCGCAGCAGTGGTTATCTGGCTCAGCTGTGATGTCACCGGCAGAGTATCATGGCATGCTGGCAATGGAGTTCAAAAGTTTGGGAGCATTTTACTAAACCAAAGAGAATAATAGGCTATGCATTACAAATCTGCAAGGCAGAACATGCCTTTCATGCCAGTAAGACAGCCATGCATAAGCATCTGAAAAGGAAGCACGTCGTGGCTGATTCAGCTTCTGACAAAGAGGAACAGTCGTCTTGATAAGCAAATTGGCTAGTTAGCTGCTAACATTAGCATCAACAGTATGGTGACCAGACGCCCCTGATTTCTGGGGTCAGTTCCTGTTTTGGATGACCTGCACCTGGTTAAAGCTGTCCCGGAAATATGTCAATATCAGTATTTTACTCTTGCACGTCTGCTTGGAAAAAAAAGTTATTACTACAGCCATGTGGGAAGCTGAAAGCGTGAGGGAACAGGTTGTGCGCAACTGAGTTGGAAATGTCCCCGGATTTCATCGCAGAAATCTGTCCTTAGTCAACAGTGGACTTTAACACGAACAATGATGATTTCATTAGCCTTTGAACACAATATGTGTTTGCTGTCAGTTATAACAGCTGCAAAGTTCATTAAAGTTGGATGAACCATCTAAAATGTCGTTATTTTTAGTTGGCACACCTTAAATCACTTCAAGCTGGAAGCTAATGATGGTTATACAAGAGCAGCTGCATGCTTGTGCAGTAAGCTGCAATCCATGCATAATGTGATACACTGACTAATCACAAAAAAAGTTGTTTGTGGCAGCCCTATTGTCTTTCTGTCATCTCAAACTGCTCCGACCGTTCTCCTCCGACCTCTGACTGGATATTTTCTGAATTTTGGACCATTCTCTGTAAACCCTGGATCAGCAGTTTCAGTCAGAATAACAGCCACTCTTTAAGTCTTGGATCACTTTTCTTCTCCATGCTTGAGTTGCTACCATGTGATTGGCTGATTGCATTAACTAGCAGACAAAACTAAGTAGCTGGTTGGTGTATTTTTACAGTGAACCTAATTCGTGCTCTGTGGCTCTGCTGCTGTCTTCTTCATTTTAATTAGCGTGTGTCAGACGTGATGTACGGCGAATCCAATCAGGAAGAAGACAGGAGGCCCACAATCTGCCCTGAAAGCACTCCGAACTGTGCTGCTCAGCAGAGCTGTCCCTGCTAAATTGGCTCCTTTACTGGACGGTGTAATAACGAGCTAATGGATACAAGAAGATCTGCTGAGTGTACAGATGGGAGAGTGAAGACAGACCAGGCTCCTGTGGAGAAGCTGATGTTTAGATTGAAAAACATTAAGACATGAAATCATAAAGAAAACCAAGGAACCCAGTCGACACCTGATGTAAACTGCTACCAACAGATGTGAGGTTTTCAAAATAAAAGACTTAAAACAGAGTTTAAGGCTCCAGTTACTTCTCAGACACTCATTTTGGAGTGGCTGTGTCCAAGAGACTCATCCTTGGTGATTGGAAGTCTTCTCTTTACAGTCTTTTCCTACAGACAGACTCAGATCCTTGAGGTCTGACTGCAGTGTGGAGTGAATATTGTCGACATGCAAACATTACAGAAAAATTCATTACATCAAAAATTACAAATAAAATATTGAAAAGAAACATAAGAACTTTTCTTCCGGTCTACCTATACATTGTATTTACGTTCTGCAGGATGTGAGCTCCATGCATGCTGGCACCTGCTGCAATGCATCCTGGGAGACTGTCCTGTTTGCTTGTCGGGCACATATTGGTGCATCTGCGTGTTCGCTCGGAGCACCGGGTGCGTCATTAGGGCTGTGTGTTGTAGAGTGGCGTGCACTAGATGTTTCGGTGCCCTTGTAAATGTGATTATCAGACACTTGGCCCGTCTCGGGGGAACACAGCGCTCTGCTGACAGCACAGGTCATAGCGAACATGAGCGAGCGTGCTCAAGAGGCCCTCACATGGCTTCACTGAGCGTGAGAGGAATTTAATGAATGAATATTTCTGTCATTGTGTTCAAACCAAAGGTGAAAACAAGCGTGGCCTTGTTAATGAAAGAACACACATCAGCTGAGGAGCTGCATGAGCGCCCTCTAATGTGGAAGCTGATTGTGTGAGGGCTGATATTGAACCTCAGGGTCAAAGGTGAAACAATGAGTGTCAGAATATTGAAGCTGATTGGCCCACAAGGCTGCAAAGTCTCCCTGTCCTTTGTGCTCTTGTAGACGGTGGAGGCATTTGTTGAATGGAACAATGTTAATAGCATGATTATAGCCTGAGGCAGCATATATATATATATATATATATATATATATATATATATATATATATATGCATATATTATTTATATATATATATATATAGTCCATATATATACACATATATACATATATATATACATATATGTGTATATATATGAATATCAGTTTGAGCATGGGGGTAAAAATCCATACTGAGAGTGTGTATATTATTGAAATATAAAATTAGTCGACCAGCACATTAGGTAACTGGAGCAGTGAACCACCTGATCCAGTCGAGAGCTCTCCTAGCACAACCTGTGCCCTCTTGACCACAGAGTCTGGTGTGGATGAACTTGACTGGCCTGCACAGAGTCCTGTCCTCAACCCGATAGAACACCGTTGGGATGAATTAGAGCAGAAACTGAGAGCCAGGCCTTCTTGTCCAACATAAGTGTGGGACCTCACAAATGTGCTTCTGGAAGAATGGTCAAAAATTCCCATAGACACTCCTAAGCTTTGTGGACAGACAAGATTGAAGCTGTTATAGCTGCAAAAGGTGGACTGATGTCATATTGAACCCTATGGATTAGGAATGGGATGTCACTTAAGTTCATATGTGAGTCAAATGGTAAATAGACTTGAGCTTATATTGCGCTTTTCTAGTCTTTGACTACTCAAAGGTGCTTTACACCGCAGGTCACACCTACCCATTCACTCTCACATTCACTCACTGATGGTTCTGAGTTTCTTTTTTTAGTTATCCATCAGCATCTCTAACACATTCACGCCCTTTCATGCCAATTTACTTGCACTGACACAGCAGTGGGAGCAACTTGGGGTAAAGTGTCTTGCCCAAGGACACATCGCCATGTGTCGCCCGGAGCTGGGCTTGAACTTGCAACCTCCTGATCACTGACCATCCAATGCTTTTGGCAATATAGTGTACATATACACTTATATACACATGCACATACACACACGTACACGAGCATGTATGTATCCTTATACATAAATGCATACACACATACTACATAGACATATACAGTATCTACATATACACATACACACCTACATGCATGCATAAATATTTCAAAACTTAGTTGTGTTATATAGTTTGGTAGTGAATTTCACTCTTTCACTGCTCTATACATCACTTTCCTTTGTCCACAGTATGAGCTCAGGGTGTATAAATCACAACTGTAGTAGATTAGAGAATAGGAAAGACATCTGTGCTGCGCACCAGAGCTTTTTGGAGTCAGTAGGGTCCTTAATTCCTAATTCTGAGATTGTTTATAAAAGAATCCTCTTCGATATTAGCTGATCCGGCCCTCAGCCTGTTTGTTTCAGCGGAGCGTGGCTCGTGTCCTGGAGCAGGTTGTAAATTATCTTTAGTTCATTGGCCGGCTGCTCTCTCAGAGATTTACCCGTCTGCCTCTTCATTAGAGCTCATCCGGCTGAGAAAAACTGCAGCCAGAGAGGGGAACCATGAGGGTGAAGTTTGGTTTGAATAAATCCTGCTGACACTTCAGTGGAACTTCTTCACCTCCAAGACCTATAGTCGACCATGAGAGAGGGCCACCGGCTGGAAAATGTCTTTGAAACGTGCTCCAAGAAAGTTGGAAAAGTCATGAAAGAAGATGCAGCTATGTTCTGCAGGGCCATATAATTCAGTCAGAGTGGGAGTTTCACTGGAGTAAACTGAGATAATTGGGAGGCGTGATATATATTTAAGCTTGTTTTCATGCTGAGTAGCTATTTCTTACTCTGTGCAGTCCTGTGAGCAAGACTGACCTGAACTCTGCATCCCACAGGAACATCCAACACTTTTATCAACAAATATAATGAAACTTACCTCGAAGAAGGTGGTCCGGCTCATGCTGCTGGATGGCTTCAGGTCCTCAGGGTCAAAAACATGACCTCAAACATGAGGGGAAGTAAACAAGACATCCTTCACTCAGACACTCATGGAGAAATAGGTCCTCTCCTCTGGAGGACGATCCCTTGACTGACCCTTCATTCCTCTCTCTCTCCCTCTCTCTCCCTCTCTCTCCCTCTCTCTCCCTCTCTCTCTCTCCTGTGTGTACCTTCCTCCCTCTCCTTCCTTCTTTCTTCATCTCTGTCTCTGAGTGTCTTCTGAGAGAAGAGCTTGGCAGACAGACTCAGTTCACTCCCAACAGTTTAAGGGCTGAAAACTGAGAATGCCGCAGTATTAAGAGGAGAATCAGGACAGATTAAAGTTGAACTTAAAAATATATGCCAACTCTAGTTATAACAATAAAAAAGGTGCAAACAAGTTAACCAATGTCAAGGTCAAACTCAATTTCATCCTACAGCAATCGTTCAGGCACTGGTTATTTTTCTTGAAGTGGCAGCAAAGCCACTCTGAGAGGACAACAATGCCACTGAAAAATCTGAGGATGAGTTAACAACCTTTGATATGACCTTATCTGTAATCGGGCAGAACTATCTCCAAAGACTGTTTAGCCCAAAGCAGCATGGCCTGATCTGATTAGCATAGATGCTAGCAGCTTCAGTTTCATCAGATCTGGACCACATGTCTTTATTGAACGAAAAACAAACACTGACAGGAATTTTCCATCAAAAGGATAGCTTTGTCAAGGGCTAACGTCATGTGAATGTCTATATGTTCTTGCCCTATTGCTGAGGTCAGAAGTTTTTTCTGAATTAAATGATGGAATTGAAGCCACAGCAAAAAGAAACGATTGCTCAGCTAATGGCTAGCGCTGCTTAAGTGGGGTACATCTGTATTTATTTTCTAAATCTAAAGAAATGTTTTATCTGTTAGAGACCCCACACATGGGGATAAAAATCAGTCATGATTGGTTTGGATCGTACTGTGTGTGGTGGGCTCCGATAATCTCTAGACGGGGCGTGTAGAGATTATCATCGGGGCGTCGACGGTGCAGTTGGATAGTGTGCTTGGTCAGTGATCGGGAGGTTGCAGGTTCAAGCCCAGCTCTGGGCGACACATGGCGTTGTGTCCTTGGGCAAGACACTTTACCCCAAGTTGCTCCCACTGCTGCGTCAGTGGCGTGTAAATGGGCATGAAAGTGCGTGAATGTGTTAGAAGTAATACATAACTAGAAACTCTGAGCCATCTGTGAGTGTCAGCGAATGGGTGTGAATGGGTAGGTGTGACCTGCGGTGTAAAGCAGCTTTGAGTAGTCCAACACTAGAAAAGCGCTATATAAGCTCAAGTCCATTTACCATTTACCATTTACTACCCGTGAGCATGTGCAGCGACTGTCATAAAGACGTGACCCAAGCCAAAGGGTCCGTTTGTTGTGATGCTATAATAAATGCAGCTCTGACCTTCCTCAGAACTCTGCATTGCCTTACAACTTCTTTTTTCAACAACTTACAGGATGCAAACTGCCTGGTGGTCTAAGACGTGTCTGAATAATATAGATTTGCTCTAGGTTTAATTGGCTTGTTTCTGAAGTTGAGTATCCAGGCCAGTCCAGCCCTGTCCGACCCAACCCGACCGCGAAGCTAAGGAATAGCATTTATAGATAACCTATTTTGATGCTATAAAACTCATCTTAAAGTGTGTATTTCAATCAGGCATATATCTAAAAGTGAGACTTTTTTGTAATTACTTAGAAACTCCTCATAGCATCTTTAAAGGTGTCGTCAGTGATGTGGGAGAAAACGAGTGGAGAGGTTGTTGATAAATGAATTTAGACCCGCCTCTCCCTTCATACCTCACCCCTGGCTCAAAGATGCTTCTCTTAGTTCTTCCTCTGAATATTGTAGTTCATCATAGCTTACCTACATGTTATGGATTAGCCTCCAGGTCCAAAAGAAAGACACAAAACACACCGCTTACCCTGAGTTGATGTGTGGATCAAACCAGAAGAGAAAAAAGGGACTAGTTTTTACGCAGAACAACAGAAGCGGGATAAGCTCACTGGGACGTCTGGTGACTGGCTAAGCCAGTCAGCCTCTTTCAGTGCAGTGTTTTGGTCAGAGAGTTAAGCAAATGTTGGTTTCATTCTGCAGTCGTGTTGCGTCTGGAGGCGTCTGCATGTTGGCGTCTCAGAAGCTCCCAGCTTTAGCCACTTTTACCCTATGGCTTATGACATCTTTTAAAAGTAGACAAACATCAAATCCTGGCACACCTCAGGCACGATGCGTTCAAGTTCATCAGAAAAGACAGATATCCCAACAAGTCTTAAAGGTGTAGTCAGCAATCTTCTATTCTTCTAATCCAATGCACTATTTGTCAAAGTCACAGTATTTCTCCTCTCCATCCACAAGATGTCACCACTGACAGCATGTTGAAAAAAAAAGTCTGGTTTCAATATACGGCCTTGGCTCTGAATTTCAGCAGGTAAAAACTGTGGCTCGGGCTGAGTCACCAAAACAGGGTACACCCCCCCACATCCAGGGGGCAATCATACTCATGCGCAGATCAGACAGAGGGGGGAGGGTGAGTCGTAGGTTGCGTAGCGTGCACAGTTAGCGTAGGAGAGAGATACAATATGTGCAGTAGCAATGGCTGAAAAATACCGGTAGCCCAAAAGAAAAAGGTCAGAAGAGTGAAAAGTGAAAAAGAAGGGCTATGACCATGAAAGAGCGAAGACCTGGGTCAACATTTGTGTTGCTTTCGGATGATGGAGGGAACTCCGCAGATTGAAAGACCTGAAAACAGATGCTGATGTTGCTGTTTTTCTGCTGGATAGGTCAGCAACATTAGCTTTGTGGTGCTTCACATAACAGTAACAGCCGTCGGGCATTCATCTTATTGTCTAATCTGCCAGAATGTACTGTTGTCATGATGTTATCAATAATAACAGTCTGATGAGTCAGGGTTACCTATTAGAGTTAGGGTTACCTGTACGCAGTCTTTATGGCCGTTTCCATGACGATGCACGTCCATCAGCTTTCGGGGGTGAAGCCAGGGGTGAGGTATGAAGGGAGAGGCGGGTCTAAATTTGTTATCAACAACCTCTCCACTCGTTTTCTCCCACATCCCTGACTACACCTTTAACCTACTCTTTATTTCTGCAGTCGAATTCATCTTTTACTACACTTCTCCTTTCCTTTCCTCTTGTTCCCTCCTTTCCTTGACTCTGTGATGTTTTCCATCAGGGTTGAGGTAAAGTGGATAGGAAAGGACTTCGGGAATTTTCTTGACTTTTGGAACGCACCCTTTGTTTGTGCTGACCTCCGTGGGTCTCGATCTGGATCATAGAAACTCTCCTTTTCTCACCCTTGTGGGTGTCCTGGATTTAAAAGTCTCCAAAGAGTTTGTTAAACAAAACTTTTTTTCAGGCCTCAAACCAAAGAGTGAGTCAGAAACACCTGAGAGTTTGAGACCCAGGGGAACAGTCCGGTTCATCCTGACCCACGTGGTCCAAACATACCCCTTTTCCACCAAGCTGGTTCCAGGGCTGGTTCGGAGCTAGAGCCAGACTTGGCACTAGTTCTTTGGTTTTCCACAGACTAAGCACCGGTTGCTGGCTCTCAAAACCGGTGCTTAGCAAGCACCAACTCTTTGCTGGGCCAGCAGAAAGAACCAGGTTACGTCGGGGGCTACGCGCTTACGTCAGGGGGTGGGGGCTGGATTAGCAGAGTACAAACACGGAAGAGAGCCATTTTTAAAAAGACGAGGTTGGAGTTAGCGAAAAACAGATTGAAAAGAATATATATCTATAAAGAATATATAAAGAAAGAATATAGGGACCAGAAGACTGAGCTGGGCCGTAGTGGCAATGGTCGGCCACGTTTTAACAGCCCGCATTACAAAATGCTCGATGCTGTTCTCGGGGATCGACCAGCGTGCAACGCTACCGGGGCATTGAATTCGGCCACAGCCATGCTGGAGTCTATGCAGGAGGACACAACCATGGAGCAAACCTCCACAGAGCCTGGTAAGTTTGTTATTTTGTTTATTGTTGTTCGCCAGTTGTTATGGGAAACTGGCGTGACATATTCAGAGGTATATTGACGTGCTGACGTAGCTGTCTGGCCGGCACCCGTTTGTGGAAAAGCAAATGGTTCTTAACCGGTTCGCTCTTGAACCAATTGTGAACCGGCTCTAGCACCAGCACTAGCACCAGCCCTGGAACCAGCTTGGTGGAAAAGGGGTAACAGTGAAGTTTCAGCACAGATCTGTGCCTTTGTAAGACACTGAGCTCATTTTAAAGTCCACAGTCTGAATTATTTCCAGACTCTGCAGAATATTTCCACAGAGAAAAAGTAAAAATCCTCTGTTTTTGCTGACGGCTGTTTTCTGGCTCTGGATTTAAAGCAGAGCTGTGCATAGGGACTCAAACATTCACGTGTTTGTTTCTCTGAAAGGCGTCAATGCCGAACCATCGGGGGATTGTTGTCTTTATTCTGGCTGTGAATACGAGTCTACACGCTCATATTCTGATGTATTTACACGCCCTGACATGTGTCGGCTTCTTCATCTAGTTTACAATCGCCCAGGGCCCTCGGGGTCTGCAGCTCTGCTCAGTCTCCACAGATTAAATCCCCTCCGGCTGCAGAGCGACTGAGCTGCAGTTGAAGGGGACGAGAGGAGAAACAGCTGAGTTAGCAGACCTGAGAGATGAGGGGTCAGACCAGGCTAACAGAGAGGAAACACAAGTTTGGGATGTTTCTTTCAAACAAGATGACGGGATGAGCTGAAGCACGACTTTATGAGCTTTAGACGGTCTCATAGGTGTCCCAGTGAGAGCCCAGTCAGAGGGACGGGCTTTAAAGGGGCAGTATGTAGATTTATTTCTGCTAATATGAATTCATTTTATTTAAAAAATGAATTATTTTTGTCACATTTTTAGTCAAATGCTGCCTTTACCTGAAATATTTCAAACATTTCTTCTGTCATTATAGTTGTATTATCACATGTTTGTCACCATGATCAACATTTAATGTTTACTGTTGCCATGGAAACACCCATTTTTGCCTGTAAACTGCATCAAAATGGATCAGGAACGGTTTCTATTTCTCGTCCATGTTTTTTGCTGCATTCTGTGAGTCTGGCTTTTTTTGGAACTGCGTCCATCACCTGTCTGTTGTCTGTAGTATGACAATATTTGCTGGATCTGCAGTTTTCCAAAATTACCAGGATGTAAGAATACGTTGGAAAAATGAGCTGTTAACCCCCTGCACTGTTTACCCTGTTTTCCATAGTGCAAATGCCAACGACAGCCACAGCCTGCATCCATTGCAAAAGTTTTGGTAATATTGGCATTTGTATTTTCTCTGTTTTATTTTAAATACATGTATTCTAAAAAATGATAATAAATTGCTTGATAGAGTTCTGAATCCATTAATGGAAATTAATGTACTTTTCTTTATCCAGAACCAGAAACTGAAATCAGCTAAATTGTTGTTGCCTGCCAGAAAACAAAAAGTAAAATCAGCACAGGTGGGTGCAGCTTCACCTTTAACGAAGTCTCCTGCAGGTTAATCTGGACGTGTCTGAACTGAACATGCAGTGCAGAACCTCACAGTCCATCTGCATCACGGTGTGATAGCGTCCTCTTCTGGTCAGATTCTGAATAAACCATGTGCTTTAAGAGCAGCCGTCCATTTGTGTAATTTATCATTATATAGAATACCATTGCCACGCATTTATTTTATTTTATTCTTTGACTAATGATGTGGCTTATTAGTTTATTTAAATGTTAAGCTTTACTGATTTACTTTAACACTTTATGTTTTAGTGTTCAGTACAAAGTGAAGAGCAGGTCACAGCAGCAGTCTGCAAACATAGTTATCAAAATACATCCTAAAACTAAACTGAATTCCCTCCTTATGTGTTAAGTGCATGCTGTGATTTTGTTATTAAAGTTCATCATGTAGCTTGGATGTTGACAGGCTCGTTCTAAAAACAGTGGAAGCTGATGTATATGACCTTTGAACTCTCCTATCCTTTTTTAACTAAATAAAAAAACAAATAACACCCTAAAAATGTAAAAATGCTCATGTACGGAGCCCCTATGGTGCCACAGAGAAAAAAATATATAACTTGTGCGCACGAAAATACTTATTCGTGCCCATGTTTTAGCTCAAACGTCCGCTCAAAATAAAGTTATTTACCACGTTTTGACTTGTCCTTGTCGTTGTCCGCTACGGCTTCCCGTAGTGACGTCAGATGTTCACAAACACACACAATGGAGAGAAGAAGTGAGCTAGTTAACTTTTACTTCCACCTCGGAGTGTCATATAATGACATTCTTGCTGCTCTTGCCATGAGAAATGAAATAATCTTAAGTAGGAGAACTTTGATGCTTATACTAAAAGACAACAGGCTCAATGGGTGTACCGTATTAAGGTGGGCTTTACACGAGTACGAATTTGTAAGACTCTTGTAAAATAAACTATCGATCTGGTGATGTTGACACATGGAGACGCGTATTTGTCCATGACTCCGCATCTTTTTTGAAAACGGGTTTGCGAGTGGATATCTGCGTATTCATCTACATGCCGTAGTTGGTATAAACAGATAAGTCCAGAAAAGACGGTGACCTCATAGCACCCCTCCTCCTCCCCGCCCCCTAACCCACGCTGTCACACACTCCAACAACAACAACAATGGCAGCAGCCGGGCTGATTCTGATCTTGTTCCAGCAGATATAAATATTGCTATGACTTTTATACCAATATTTGCTCACAGAACACCAACAACACCACCTTTGGGAACAGCAGCAACAAGGTCTCACGCAGAGACGCAGCATGTTATGCACGCATGAGCACTTGTTGACGTGGAATCCACCTCGGAGCAGAACTGTGATGTTACGAGTGTAGTAACCCAAGAACTAAATACCCAGCATGCAATATGGGTTGGGAGCATGCGTGGAACCCATAGGTACGTCCCGGGGTGGATTTTGCGTTCTCAAGTAAATACACAAGCCTATCTACAATACGATGTGTAAACAGCGATCCATGTTTTGATGCCGACGCCAAGACAATACGGGGCCGTCCTCGTGTGAGGAGGGCCTTAACTAACTGGTGACCGTCCAGGCAGATGTGAGGGGGCGTGCCTTTGAAGGGCCCCTTTATTATAATAGGTATTTTGAGTGCACGTTTTAATATGTGCACGAATAAGTATCTCATGCGTACAAGTTGTAAATTTTTGTCTCCTTGGCACCTTAGGGGCTCTGTACTCATGCCAAACTCTGACAGAGCTGACTATCATCAGATCACTGGGAGTTGTCAGTATCCATATTTTCAAACACTGCCAGAACACAGGATGAAATTGGATGATTAAAAAAAAAAATCATGTTTCTGGTTTTGAAATCTTCTGCAAAATGTGTTGATTTAATTGATGTTGTCCGGCCCTGCTGGATACTTCACCCAAACAAAGCTGGACGGCCCCTGACTGCAGAACAGTCCTGCCGTAAAAGGAGCCACAAACAACAAAACCTTCATTTGACTTTGAGCAGACCAACTACTTTGTCCCGTGATGTCAATATTTATCATGATTTATTTCTATTTGAACATATAAAACAAGTTTAAGGTGTTTTTCTGAGCTTCTGCTCAGACCTGCTGTTCAGCTGAAGACACAGCGTCACCCTGTGGTCAAAGTATTACCAACTGAAGGTTTATTGATTTTATTTATTGATTTATTTTTTATATGTTTGAGTTCTTTCATATTTTACAAATATATATATATATATATATATATATATATATATATATATATATATATATCTACAGAAAAAGAGAAACAAGTCCAATAGATAAAAATGTCAAAAATTAACACTGAAAAAAGTGAAGAAATATAGTTGGAACTCACACCTATGTAGATAACTTTTGCATGCCATGTTTAATTAACAGAAAAAAAATCTAAATGCCATGTTTTACAAAATATTTCAGTAAAAGAAAGGGTACCCTGTGATGACACGTTAAAAATAATTCTACAATAATGTAAAATAAAACACATAAAAAAGCAATACTGAAGAATTTATTATTCTGAATACTTTAAGAAATTATGATCAATATTTTACTCCCTACAGAGACATCCTCTGTTACAGATATATATTAATATTCTCCATCTCCATCTACCAAATTAGACCAGTCTCTCTGCATGTTTAGTTTTTTTTGATGATATGAAGCTCAGAATGCAGTGTAGGGAGGTCTGATCCCTGTGAGGAAACATGCTGTGTGTGATCACAGTGTTTGTTACTGTGATTATGATATTAATGCAATAATTTTACAATAATATGTGAACTCTAGAAAGCATAACACAGTACCCCAGCCTGTGCTTCTCTCCCTGTTGACTTAACCTACCCAGCAGATGTATACCTCCTTGCAGTTCGGTTATGCTCATCAATCAGCAAAACTTATTTAATTAATTAGAGCCCACCAGTATTTAGCTCCTGTACAATGCTACATGACTGTCGACCTTGTTTATATTGGTTTAATATTTTTATATTTTCATGTGTATATAATCTAAGCATACTTTGCTCTGTTATTGTTAAAGTAATTTGTCCCTGGCTGTTTTTGTCATGCTCTTGCCCCATGTGCCTTTGAATCGCCCCCTTAGGGCCGAATAAAGGTTTTGAGTTGAATTTGATTAAATATAATTTGTATTTTTGCAAAACAGTTTCTTACCTTATTCTGCTGGCTTTTCAAATTGAGAAACCATGAAAGACAGTGAGCAGAGGTGCTCAAAAACGGTCATAATTTTTGACTAAAGGATTTTCACTGCATGAGTTTAGGTAGCAGAAAGAGCAGCAGAAGCAGCACTGAATATCAGGAGTGAAGAGTTTGATAGCACTGCCACTGAAACCCTGTGTAGGTTGACATTCTTTCACAGAAAATCATAATATATTGGTAAAGGAATCATTGAAGCATTGAATTAATTAGCAGAATCGTAACTTACCATCGTTGATACAGTGGTGGTGTATTTGAGTTAGAAATTGATGTGGACCGATAAAAACAAAATCTGATTCTCCAATAGAAGACTGTGTTGATTTTAAAATGTGAACATTCAGCATTAACAGAGTGAAGCATTGTGCTACACTTACACATTCTCTGGGTCTTTAGCCAGTATATGAGATTTATTTAGTCTAATATACTGTATATGGCCAAAATATCAGCTGCAGTACACACAGTGTCCACTTGAGGCTGACTGCAGAAACCTAACACTTAAATGACTGTTTAAGGGAAAGACTTTATTACGGTCTTAATAAACCACTTTACTAGTTAAAAAAAACAGATTCTGCTTGATTATAAAAAAATGTGTGCACTAATATTTCTGTCATTGAAAATTTCTGGTCTTGGAAAAGTGGCATTACTCTTGGTCAGATGGCCTTAAGTCCTGCCTCTCTGTCTGTGAGTAGAGTGAGCTAAAGTTCGGTTGAGATGACATCTGCAGAATCATCCATCCATTTCAAAAGAGGCTTTTCTTTTCTTTTCTTTTTTTTATTAACAACATCGACAGGCTTACAGGTTTTCAGTCATTCATAGATCCCACAGATTATCTATTTTAGCAGTGGCAGTACATATTTTCTTCTAGTACAGGCGAGAAAAGATAAAAAAAATGGAAAAAGAAAAACAAAGGAATGTGCAAAAATAGCCATGAGACATGACATTTTACAAAACCCCAAACCAGTGAAGTTGGCACGTTGTGTAAATCGTAAATAAAAACAGAATACAATGAATTGCAAATCCCTTTCAACTTATATTCAATTAAATGCACTGGAAAGACAAGATACTTAACATTCAAACTGGTAAACTTTATTTTTTTGCAAATATTAGCTCATTTGGAATTTGATGCCTGCAACACATTGCAAAAAAGCTGGCACAAGTGGCAAAAAAGACTGAGAAAGTTGAGGAAAGCTCATCAAACACTTATTTGGAACATCCACAGGGAATTGGGAACAGGTGAGTGCCATGATTGGGTATAAAAGCAGCTTCCCTGAAATGCTCAGTCATTCACAAACGAGGATGGGGCGAGGGTCACCACTTTGTGAACAAATGCGTGAGCAAACTGTCCAACAGTTTAAGAACAACATTTCTCAACGAGCTGTTGCAAGGAATTTAGGGATTTCATCATCTACAGTCCGTAATATCATCAAAAGGTTCAGAGAATCTGGAGAAATTACTGCACGTAAGCGGCAAGGCCCAAAACCAACATTGACTGCCCGTGACCTTCGATCCCTCAGGCGGTACTGCATCAAAAAAAGGCATCACTGTGTAAAGGATATCACCACATGGGCTCAGGAACACTTCAGAAAACCACTGTCAGTAACTACAGTTCGTCTACATCTGTAAGTGCAAGTTAAAACTCTACTATGCAAAGCCAAAGCCATTTATCAACAACACCCAGAAACGCCGCCGGCTTTGCTGGGCCTGAGCTCATCTGAGATGGACTGATGCAAAGTGAAAAAGTGTTCTGTGATCTGATGAGTCCACATTTCAAATTGTTTTTGGAAACTGTGGTCGTCGTGTCCCCCGGACCAAAGAGGAAAAGAACCATCCGGACTGTTATAGGCTCAATGTTCAAAAGCCAGCATCTGTGATGGTATGGGGTGTATTAGTGCCCAAGGCATGGGTAACTTACACATCTGTGAAGACACCATTAATGCTGAAAGGTACATACAGGTTTTGGAGCAACATATGTTGCCATCCAAGCAACGTCTTTTTCATGGACGCCCCTGCTTATTTCAGCAAGACAATGCCAAGCCACATTCTGCACGTGTTACAACAGCGTGGCTTCATAGTAAAAGAGTGCGGGTACTAGACTGGCCTGCCTGGAGTCCAGACCTGTCCCCCATTGAAAATGTGTGGCACATTATGAAGCGTGAAATACAACAACGGAGACCCCGGACTGTTGAACAACTTAAGCTGTACATCAAACAAGAATGGGAAAGAATTCCACCAGAAAAGCTTCAAAAATTGGTCTCCTCAGTTCCCAAGCGTTTACTGTGTGTTGTTAAAAGGAAAGGTGATGTAACACAGAGGTAAAAATGCCCCTGTGCCAACTTTTTTGCAATGTGTTGCTGCCATTAAATTCTAAGTTGATGATTATTTGCAAAATTAAATAAAGTTTCTCAGTTCGAACATTAAATATCTTGTCTTTGCAGTGTATTTTTATTTACACAATGTGCCAACTTCACTGGTTTTGGGTTTTGGAGATGATACATCTACTGTTCCCATGCAAAACCACAGAACCCTGCAGTTATGGTGTTTGACCTGTTCGGTCCCAAGTAAGCTATGAAAGGATTCCAAACTTTATAAAACTGAAAAGGTTCCTCTCTTAAACGAAAGCTGAGTGCTTCCAATGGCATGAACACTAGCACGCCACTTATCCACTGAATGATGCTAGGAGGATCCTCTGACACCCACTTCAATAGAACACATCTCCTAGCACAGAAAAGAAGGATTTTCAAGCGTTTTAGAGAATTTGGAGGAATGTTTCAAGGATTATGTACACCAAGAATGCATGATATGGGAAAATATTTACTCTCTGACCTAATATAATATTAAATATATTAAATCTGGATTAAAAAATAGGGGTGTCAGTGGGGATGTGGTGTTTTCAAAGCCCTCTGTTCTCCGAGTTAACCTCCAGACCTTAACAGTATTTATTAGAAAGAAATTACCTTTAACAGCTGAACAGATCCACTTCTTAAAAGAGGCTTTTCTGTTTTACAAACAGCTGACGTCTCACAACTTTTTCCACTTTTTTACAGTCTGTAGTCTGTCTGGGCGCCCAAGAGTTCATCACTCCATAAATTGTTGTTTTCAGTGGGATTATCACTGATTATACTTCCATAAAATGATCACCACAACCATTCAGACATGAGGACCCTCCTGAAGACAAGATGTAGCATCTCAAGAGGCTAACCTTTAATAAATCATACATCAGGGCCATGGTTCATGGATCTGTCACTAACTTTAGTTTTGTACTTTAGGCCACTTGTCTCCTCTTACCTCCCTTCCTTTGCCCTCACACCCAACACAGCATCGTGTGGATTTGCTGTTCATCATGAGACTGGGATCCACATTTAAGATTTCCTGCTGCTTAACAGAAGGTTTTTTCTTGCCGCCATGATGGAGGGATTCATGATTGGCTATATGGATTCATGTTGGGTGTTGGATGTATATACAGTATTTGTATATTTATGTAAATGTGTTTTTTATATATGTATGTATGTATCTATGCATATATGTGTATCCAGGGGCGTAGGATTGGGTAGGGACGCTAGGGACACGTCTCTATCAATATTATGCCACCACCGCATGGTCCCTAACATGAAACACAAGCATAGTATGTAAAGTTATAACTAAAAATGCCTATATTTAATGCCAAAGAGGCACACTTCTTGGTTATTTTATTTATTATCCATGTATAATTTGTATACTGAAAGACAACAACTATTTAAGAGCAACAATGAAAGTTTGTGGAAGAAAACACGGTGAAAACATCGGGTTACAAACATGATTTTAAACATTTGTATTGTTGGGGAATAAATTACACTTACTGGTAATATTTTTAAAACTGTTTTCTCCTCAGACTATAGCCATCAACATGTATGATTGCTGTAGAGATGGAGGAGGAAGGGTTGAGAGAAGCTTTTTGTGAATATGATAGTTTGCTTGTTTGTTTGATCAGCTCTACATGATGTGAAATAACAGTCATAAAGGAGCACTTTGTCACCAATGTCAAAATCATACCTATGCCCTTGTGTGTATCCATAAAATGAAGAGTTTTGTGCTCTATTTAAAGTGTCCTGACATAACACTTACATACAAATAAAGATTGATTGATTGATGCATATAGTGTATTGTCCCTAAAGTGGTCTGATCCTGGTATCTTGGGCATACTGCAGGTCACGCTATATTTTGGCAAAGTCAAAGTGAGTTTGTTGTTTCAGACAGACCTTGGTGCTGTGAAGCGGCTGTAAAGTGTTTTTTTGTTGCAGTTTTTCATCTCAAATTGCAAATAAAGCAGAAGCTGAGCCCAGAGAAGAGGGGTGTTTATGAGCTCTGGATATTTTTGTAACGTGATCATTGATGCAAAAAGAACTGATGTAGAATCAGTGAGCAATCGCCTCATCGTCGTCTTCACATGGATCAGCTCTCTGCTCTCTCTTTAAGTCTCCAACAGTCCCTCAGGAGGATCTCTGCCCGCCAACGTCCTCCTCCACTCATCTCCTGTCACTGAGGGTCTGAAGCCCTGCAGCCGCCCGCCTCCTGGACTCCACATGAGCCTCTCATGTTAGTGCTTGAACGCTGACGGAGACGTGGACCAGAATACAAACGACTTGCTCAGCACTCTGGTCTCCAAACTTTAGCGGCTTTAAATCATTTGTTTGTTAATTTTATAGCCCAACAATTACAGTGCGGAGCCTCACATGCTGCAGAGAGCCCGCTACAAATTACAATCTGTAAAGTCATCAACAGGCTTCATATTAGAGCTGCACGCTCGGCTGCCCTCTGATGACTGTGTGCAGAGTGCCATCCGTCCTGCAGGAGGCGCTGCCGAGCCAATAGGTGCAGAACAAGCTCCAGGTATCTCCCAAATTCTTAAATCTCTTTTGTGTTTCTGTTTGATCGTCTCAACACCTTCAGGTCTGAGCTGTTGCTCAGGAGGGGGTCTGTTTTTATTTCTTTTTCCTATAAGTTCAAAGAAAAGATGAATAAATAGTTTGATGATCTGCAGTAGGCAAAAGCTTATCTACTCAAGAGCTGGTGTAGAAAATCTTTAGAGATGCACCTCCACTGTAGCTGCTGTAGAGAAATCAAATAAAGAATACCTTTACAGAAACAACCAATTATCAGCATGTAATGACATAGAATCATCAGACTTTTTCCTTGTTTAAGTGTTTATTTAATTTATATTTTTAAAAGTATTATTATAAGTGTCAGTGAATAGACCTGATACGCACAGGCTGAGTGAATAGTAGGGGTGGGTGTATCGATCTTAATATCGATAGTATCGATACCAAGCGGAGTATTGGTATTGGATCGATACTAGCGTGATGAGATCCATACTGCAGTTTCTCTTTGCGTCTTTACTTTACTTTCCTCCACTCCTACCACCGCTTCTAAACAGCGCACCTCTCTCCCTCTATGTCAATATGTTACTGTTCCTGAACAAAAACCTATAAATCAGTTGTCAATATGGAAACAGAGCCAAAAGGGCAACCCAAGAGAGTGCTATGTGAGCAGAGAGCCAAAGGTTAAGGTTAACTGTAGTTTACACTTTATTTGTGCAATGGAAGGTATTTTTTGTTGTGATGCTGACATTGTTATATTTATATATTTTTTACATTTCTGCTTTTGTTAATTTTCACTTGTGATTTTTTTTCTTAAACGTGGAATAATTTATTACTTTTATACAGTTAAAATTTTGTTCTATTGTTGTGGTTCATTAATAAAAAGCATTTTTATTGCCTAAAATCTTTGTGCTGTGTTTTACCATAATCATAATCAACCAACTCAAGGCAAAATTACAAAATTATTCAATGATCATTACATTTATTACATCATGTAAAAAGTATCGGTATCGGCGATACTAGCCCTGTATTTACTTGGTATCGAATCGATACCAAAATTCCCGGTATCGCCCACCCCTAGTGAAATAGGGCTGCACAGATCATGTTTGAGTGATTAATCTGTCAGGCTTTGGTGACACATCATGATGCATTTGCAGATATTACATTTTATGGGATTTTTCATGGTCAATATTTAGACTGTAAATATGGGTAAAGACGTCCATGTCTGCAGACATCAATATTGGTCTAATAATATCATCCATCCCTTCATCTAAATATTTTATTTAATATTTGTGAACGTAAGTTTGGTTCTCGTTGGTAATTTGCAGATAACTGTTCACTATGAGATGTCCTGATACTGCAAAAAAAAATCTTGTTGAATGTTTTTCCATATTGCCCACCCCTGTGTCAGATATACTTTTATTTGCAGACATTTCATGCCTTTATTCGTGATAATTCTGATCAATAAAAGTGGACGCTGAGTGATGTTATAAATGATCATGGTATGCTATACATTTTATCTACATAACTGTTATGAAAGGATATTTTGTACGGTGAATATATTGTCTGTTAATAAAAATAAGTAACTTGTGATCTGTCCTACCCCTCAGTTCCCACAGCAGTTTCTACCTGCAGGTGTAAAGATAGCCAAGATGACAGGCGATACACAGCCTGCAGGTCATGGTGCCAGCGAAAGCTTTGTGTGGACGCTACAGTAAGATTCTTCAGTGTTTCAGTTTCCTTCGATAAAGCCCCTGTGACTGGGACTATTTGTGATGTAGTGTGTGGGTGACGTATCCTTCGGCCAGGATGTGATGCTCTCCTCACCGGTTGGAGCTTTTAAAATTAAGCCAAAGGAAGACATATTCATTAAGTTGAAAGTTTTTGTCTTTTTTTTTCTTTTTATGACTAAAGAGACAAAAACATCAGGGGGACAGCAGACGCCCGTCACTGCTGTACCATCCACAGCAAAAGCAAGCTTCTCTTTAGCTTAGAGCAAACAAACGAGTTTCTGAGAGGAAAATTAATTTATGTTTTGGTTTAATGAATCCATTCACAGGAAAAACAGCAGAGGCTTCTCTCTGAGCTGAGTCTTTTGCCTTTTTTTAATGTTCAAACGTGTTTCTGATGGTCTAAGTGTCCTGGAAACCAGAGCTTAAATAAGAGCCTGAGTATGTTTAATATTTCTACGACTAGATAACAGAGAACAGAACATTGCAAATATGGATTTTGTCTTTCAGCCATAGCTAAAAATCAAAATGTTGAGTGGATGTTAAAGTTTACTCATCGAGTTTCTTGCAGCCTTCAAGATGAACTCTGACCTCTGCAAGTATGAACCATGACAGTAACAAAGTTTTTAACATGATATGATCATTTCAGTGGCATATGAAAAGCGTAGTAGTTCAGCTCTGCTAGTATTCAACTTTGGCCTACTAGTGCACAAAAAGACTTTACTAGTGAAGCAAAAATAATAAATAAATAAATAAATGCCTCCTGTAGATTTAAAAATGTCACCACTAGTTCTAGTAAGCTTTGTATGCTAATAAGGGGGTGGGGAAAAACAAATTCAGGCTTCCCATTGGCTTTCAAAATTATTACAACCATTAGGGTGCTGGATTTGGTCATAATCCCCCCTACTTCATTTGCATTAGTCTAGTGGTACTACTACAGTCTTTCGGCTTTTTCTACTAGTAGACTAAAAGCATTCTGCTAGTACAACTAGGGAGATACAGTGTTTTGAGTTTACTACTTGTAAACAAAAATGTTTTATTCATAAAATTTTTGGCATATTACTGCTTTTTATATGTTGTTCTCTGTAAGAAGAATGACATAAATGCCACTGAAATAAATGATGTTCGGGTTAATTTAAAGGAGACATGTCATGCTTGTTTCTCCTTTTCACTATGCCAGACTAGGATGCCTGTAAAGCATTTCTGCCCTCAGTACAAGTCATTTAGTTCCTTCATTGCCCCACAATAGCGTTCTCAAAATCCTCATTTTAGGCCATTATCAAACTCTCGTTGAAACGCTCGGATCTCAGGCTGACCTACAGTAACCTCGCAACGTCACAGCCCTTTGTGCTCTGATTGGTCAGTTCTATCGGGGGTAGAGCCAGCCTGTCCTTCTTCTTCTACTGTATTTTCCGGCAGGCTCAAAGCAGCGACCGCGTATTGAGTCCTCCTACAGGCCAGAGCTGGTAATGAGTGAATGTGAGCTAGGGAGCTATATACTGCTGCTGGGTGGATGTGTTCCTCAGTGACGGTTTTGTGGCTAACGGACATCACAGAGGAGGAAGTGTTTTATCAGATTACTCCAATAAAAAGAAATGTACCTCGTGTCGTCACGACCATTTAAATCTCGCGGTCATCTCGCAATGACCTATTTTCAGAGGCATCAAATCTCGTTCTAGGATATCAGAAAAAATACAATATTTCATTTTTTGAAAATTAAGGGGGTGTAAGGTCTTGTTTTCAAATTTATTATGTTATATGTAAGTATTAAATCATGCATCAGCATGATATGTCTCCTTTAAGGAGCATGCTGAGGCCATCTCCCTGGCACAGGTGCCACCTTAAATTTCTGGAAGTTTCTCTGAAGCCTCTCATTGTTTCCAATGTTTAACTCTCACACTACAGTCAGCATTGTAGCTCACAAAGATGCCTGGGCTGCCTTAAAGAAAGATTTTAAAGTTTTATGTCAACTTTCAGACCTGAAACAAACTGCAGTTTGACCCTGAGTGAAGAGAATCCCCAAATCCTCCCAGAAAAGCTGTTTTTATCCTTCAGCTGGAGGTATTTACCATCAGATGGATTGATGTGTGCAGTCTGTGTCTGCTGTGTACAAACAACTTCAGAGAGTTTAAGATGATTTCCTGATCAGGGGGGTTAAACAGAGCTTTATTTGTGGGCTTGTCACAGAAAATGATCCAGAAAGACCCTCAGAGATGCTATGTGAACAATCAGGTGGACATGATGGAACATTTTCAGCAGCTCAGAGCAGGGAATCTCTGCACTGCTGGGATTGTCAGCAGCAGCTGCTGCAGGTTTAAAAAATATATAATACAAACATATACAGTATATACACACAATATTGCCAAAAGTATTCACTCACCTGCCTTGACTCGCATATGAACTTAAGTGACATCCTGGGAGCATGGAATTGTCCAAAATGACTTGGTGTGCTGAAGCATTCAGAGTTCCTTTCACTGGAACTAAGGGGCCAAGCCCAGCTCCTGAAAAACAACCCCACACCATAATCCCTCCTCCATCAAACTTTACACTTGGCACAATGCAGTCTGACAAGTATCGTTCTCTTGACAATTGCCAAACCCAGACTCGTCCATCAGATTGCCAGATGGAGAAATACAATTCATCACTCTAGAGAACGCGTCTACACTGCTCTAGAGTCCAGTGGCGGCGTGCTTTACATCACTGCATCCAAAGCTTTGCATTGCACTGGCCGATGTATGGCTTGGATGCAACTGCTCGACCATGGAAATCCATCTATGAAGCTCTCTGTGCACTCTTCTTGAGCTAATCTGAAGGCCACGTGAAGTTCAGAGGCCTGTAGCGACTGACTTTGCAGAAAGTTGGCTACCTCTTTGCACTATGCGCCTCAGCATACGCTGGCTCCGTCAGTTTATGATTTCTACCACATTGTGGCTGAGTTGCTGTCGTTCCCAAACACTCCCACGTTCTTATAATACAGCTGACAGTTGACTGTGGAATATTTAGGAGCGAGGACATTTCATGACTGGATTTGTTGCACTGGTGACATCCTGTCACAGTTCGACCTCTGAGTTCACTGAGCTCCTGAGAGCGACCCATTCTTTCACAAATGTTTGTAAAAGCAGTCTGCATGCCTAAGTGCTTGATTTTAGACACCTGTGGCCATGGAATTGACTAGAGCACCTGATTCTGATTATTTAGAGTGGTAAGCTAATACTTTTGGCAATAAAGTGTATATAGACATGTTAGGATATGTGAGTTTTACATTAACTGTGTTTGACCACCAGGGGGCTTTCAGTCAAAACAAAAACAGAACAAGGCGAGAGGAATCACTTGTGGTTGATCACAGAAAGCAGCATAAAAGCCTGATTAGCCTCAGAGATGGAATGACAGCCCCCTGTCGAGGAATTAATGTCATGAGTCTATCATGTAAGTTCTCAGATCAGTTCTTTTTGTTTTTTTCTGCATTCAAACTTGAGGACGTCACACTCTCAACAGAAAATACAGAAAAAATTAAAAAGAAGCCTAAAATCTTGGCAGGCATGTAGGAAAAGCTTTTTCAGATTATGACCAAAGGATGCTAACTGTACAACTTCAGTGAGAGGGGTCTGGCTGCAGACCTGCACTGACAGGACCCTACGTTGCAGACCTGCAATGAGAGGACCCGACGTCACGTTACGCCGACGTCACGTTACGTTTCCTGCACTGACAGGACCATACGTTGCAGACCTGCACTGAGTAGACCATAGACCATAGACTGTAAAAAACATGGACGCCATGACACTGGGCTCAAATTGAAGCCTCCACGAAAACTGCTCCCCCTGGTGACTGGCTGCAGTATAGGTCAAATCTCCGTCTCCCCCATTCATCTGGACGGGCCGAAGTGAAACTTCAAAAAATTAATACACTTCGTAGAAATATTTCTCCCATCCATATGCTGTGGTGATATGAAAGTATTATTGGGCTGCGTGTTTTCCAAGTCCTCTTTTTTCTGAAAAGTTTATTTTTTATTAGTTATTAGAGTTTAAAAATGACCGCGGTTTACGGCAGCTTCACAATGATTGTGTACGGCGTATGCTGAGTTGTGTTGCGACCGTTTACGACAGCTGCGTCCGGATTATGGCCCAAATTCTCTACTGGTTGCACAATGGCGGCGCCCTGACGGAAGATATTCTGGCTTCAAATCCGTTCCATGGTAGAAGGCGGAGCCACGCTATCCAGTTCTTATAATACATCCATGGTAATACTTCAGTAGTCTGCTTATGGTGATCACTTTGGGTGTTAACCACACACTGGGGCATCTGGGAAAAAAAACGTAACGTGACGTCGGAGGTCTGCAACGTAGGGTCCTGTCAGTGCAGGAAACGTAACGTGATGTCGGCGTAACGTGACGTCGGGTCCTCTCAGTGCAGCGGGTCCTCTCAGTGCAGGTCTGCAACGTAGGGTCCTGTCAGTGCAGGTCTGCAGCCAGACTGTCTTGACTTCAGTAGGTGGAAGCACAATCTACTCGCAGGAACATTAACCTGTGCAGCGGGGCACTGGATTTCAGGAGAGTCATATGTTTGACACCGTTGAAATCCTGAAAATGGTGCAGGCGACAGAAAATCAGCAGGAATCACTAAAGCATTGGATTGATGAGCAGCGACAGTATTTTCATTGTAAAGTCTTATCAATATCCCATCTCAAATTGGATATAGCATCTGGTGCTTTTATAGCAACAGTAAATGTGTTGTGTCTTGTTGTGGCAGCTTTGTTGCTGAGGTTGCAAATAGAAAATATGGTTAAACCAGTAAAAGTGAAAGATTTCTGTGGCTTTAAAATGATGGCTTTTAAAAGGGCGAGCCTGAGAATAAGCTTTGGTGATAAGTGTGAATAATTCAAGGTTTTAGCAAGCATCTCTTTTAGGCTACATACAGTATTCTGTACAAATACTGTAAGGCATACAAAACATTTTTCATTCGAACACATTCCACCCACAGGGAGCATCTTCCTTTGGCTCCTCTCAGGTTGCATTACCTGCACAGCAGCACAGATTAAAAAGAAAATGGAGCTTAGGGATGTAAAAACTACAGTTGTATTTGGATAATTAATGCTGTCCCAGTGCAGAGGAAAGCTAACCTGACAAGCCAGATGGGCAGCTCAATATATCTGCCACAGAAATATTTCACTAGTCCATCTGGGTAGGAAATCTTTGAATTTGTTTTCAGGGGCAGAACGTTACAAAAAAAACACAAGCTTGTGATTGGACAATCGTTCGGCTCGTCACATTCATCACAGACCAGTTCACATCAAGCAGGGTTGCCTCCTTTAATGTAGCATACATAGCGGCTAATGTAGCAGCTAATGGCTAACAACAGTTAACAACAGTTCATGGATGTTAGCCATAGCGGCTAACTTAGCCACTAAAAGCTAAAAACAGTTAATGACCGTTAGCCACTAACTTAGCTGTTAACAGCTAACGGCCTTTTACTATCACTAAATTTCTAAATTGTACTAAACAGATGATTCGTTTAACACTTATATGTGACATAAACCTCGTCAAAGACAATCCCTAAAAGTAAACTTCTGAGGAGGGCAGATTTCGCCAAGTTTCTCTAGGTAGCCATGAGGACAATAGGCTAATCGGCATGTCCGTTCTCAACTTCCGGTTTTGTCGCGTCCGCATTCTGCTGCTCCCACCTCTCTTCCCTGATTGGGCCGTTAAGAATTCAGCCGAGTGAATTCGTTGGACAACGGAGGCTGGCAAGACGGACCTGCAGGATTTCAGAATCAGGCAGGTCTGTCTGCCCTGCAAGGCTAGAGGAAAGCCAGAGTGTTTTGTTATGTAGCATATCCTCTGTGATGCTCTTATTCAGGTCTCACCTGAACAGATTTCTGCCTGTAAACAACTGGAAACTTCACTTAAAGCCTTAAATGTTGAAGCCACAAAGTAAAAAAAATGTTTGAATGGGGCTTGGGCCCAATAATAGTTTAGGTGATTGCATTGTACATGGGCTCGGGTACACTGTAAGAACTCAGATCTAGGCCAAAATTTTTGTCATTTTTCAAGTCAGAAATATCTACAATCCTTATTCTGAACCAATCTCTCAATAAGTCCAGACAAATATATCTCTTTAAAGAATAAAAGGCAAAAAAAATAGACACTGAATTCCTTGTTATCATAAGAATATCTGCCAATGAAACATGCAGTTTGACTCAGTGATGGTCTTAAATTCAGCTTTGGTATCTACTCTGGGTAGGATATTTCACTTTTTGACTCCTTCAAGATCCAATTGTCTCTCTCAATAGCAGATTATTTACTTCTTACAAGCAGCTCAGGCCTTATTTTTCGTTTTTATATCTTAAAATAAGATGTTAATCAGGACATGTCTTCAAATTGTGGCATAATAAAAGTCCAAGTTTTTCTTTACTTGAAATTGGTCAAATACTCTCCTAGAGTTGTGCTGTTAGGCTGATGGTCACTGCTACAGAAACCCAGATGTGTTGAGGGTCCTGCCTTTCCAGCACATTCCTCTTTTCTGTCTACACGATCATTGAAGGGAAAAACCTGTGGGATAAGACATGTAAGGCTCACCTGAGGTGGTGCCCACGTGCATCCACAGGTGTCAGAGGAGTTTCATGTTTCAGAGTTTAACAGTCTTTATGAAAAGGTTTTGCATTAAGGTACAGGTTCAGTTTGACTCCTGCAGTTTAAGTTGAAATTACTCTTCGTATCATCAAAAAGCCTGAAGTGCTTCTTCTTTGGTTTGATGATCTGCTCCTCATGCATTGTTGTTTGAAAATTGAGCTTTTTATCTGTGGTATTGAACAGCTTTAACAGCTCCCACGCTGCTCTTCAGTCTCGCTGTAGTGTCATCATTTAGCTGTTGAAAAAGCCTCTGAACCGTCCACGTTCGGGGAGAGAGAATTTTTATCCCAAAACCAGGGGATGGGTCAGAGAATACTGTTTCAGAATCGTAATTCAGAGCTCTCAGGCTGATTATCACGCCATCGTGGATATTGACAGACAGATTCATCAAGTCAAACACACTCAGAGGTGTTATGATCGCCTGCCTTTGTTTGGAAGAACTTTGTGAAGATAGGTGTTTATTTCTGTGGTAGCTCCTATGCCTCAGTGTTTGATTTCTAAAATATTTCTTCATGGATAAAAAAACCCTTCAATGGTCATGCCGATCCTTTAGGCCTTTATATATTCAGTTTTGTCATGATCCAGTAGGGCTAGGCGATATGGCCAAAAAATGAAATCCCTGCTTTTTTAGAAAAAAAAAAGTTCCAAAGGACACCAAAATGACAAGTCAAGTTCTGCCTTTATGTTATCAAAAGGCATTCAAAAACTTTACAGAATTTCCCTTGTAGTGTCTTTTTTGTCTTACTAAATACCAAATGAGCTGGCTCCTAACTTCTGCCCAGTAATAGCAGCTACGATAACACAGATAGAAAATGTCTAAGTCAAATTTGTTATCTTGCTCTTCAAGGACGCACAGACGCAGGCAAAGTCTACTGTCAAGAAACTCCTTCATTACAGTCACAAGGTGAACAATAACAAACAGGAGCTGCTTTGTGTCATGACACCCCAACACAACTGAAGCTCCAGCTGTTGACTGCATGTTTTATAGCATTTTGGGTGAGACTTCCCCGTCTGGGACTTTTCCCGTCTTCCAGAGTGTTCCCTCCCAGTTTTTTGTCAACATACATTTTCCTTTATTCCTGTATTTAACTGTGTAAATTTCTTATCCTATAGACCTTTGTACAATCCAATGGAGCCAGAGTGTTTTTATCTTTTGTTTATAAGGCACAATAAGGCAAATTTCTGTTTTTGCTTCTCTATGTGGTTTATTCAGAATGGCTGAATTTGCTTTAAAAGGGCTTACCCCAGAATACTCTGTACATTATGTTCTTTCCTTAAGTACTTGCTTTCAGTTTACTTATCTCAACTTTGAACAATGGACTTCATTAGATATGTATGTCGGCTCTACGGTGTAATAAAATAAACTTTTAATAACAGTGGTGAGACCCTTATATTAACTTATATACATAAAATGACTTTGATAAGACCAACAACCATTACATGCTTAATATGTTTTGTGTGATCATTCTAACTACATTGTAAAATTATATACAGTGTTGGGACTAATTATGAACCTAAACAGTGTTGGGAGTTACAAATAACGGTTTTCCTAACACCACTACTTTTTCCCAGTTACGGGCAATCTAATTAATTAATATTCAAAATGTTATAAGGCCGTTAACGACAGTGAAATGTGGCGCGCTACTTTGTGCTGATGTCAAGCAGCTGATATCTTACCTGCCTCGCTCAGCCAGACACAGACAGGAGCTGTGCTGCTGACAGACACATAGGGATGTATATCGTTACGATTTTATCGATACCGATACTCCTTATCGATATCGATACTTATCGATACTACAACACGTAATTTTGTGTAAAAAATAAAGACTTTACAAGGTATTAAAAGATTCAACCTTTTTTTTATTACCACAAGGTAATAATAAAGCTTCAACAGAACAGAAGTAATGCATTACAAATGCTTCTCAGAGACAAAACGAAAGTGAAGGAGATGGCAAAACCCCTTCATGCCGCCCAACAGACTGCATGTACAGACAGACCCATATATCTTGTGGTGCTAAAATCGATGCTGTAATGATGACTACTAGGGCTCTCACTTTATATTCGATATTCGAATAACCGTTCGAATATGGGGATAAATATCCGTACCCGAATAGTAAATAAATATTTGAATGTAAAATATTGACTGTAGCAGCACATCAGGGCGCCTGGAGCAGTGGACCGTTTCACCCAACAGAGGGTGCAGTGAGTGCAGCTTTACCGTCAGTCACATCCGATGCTCTCTTGACCTCAGTAAACAAAGAGTTTCTGCTCCGACCCGACATTAACAGCTCCTGAAGAGAGCTGTGCCGTCAGCTTTTCATCCAAGTTATAACACCAAGTGCAGCGGCACTTCGTTAAAAGTTTAACCCCGTGTGACTGTGTTGTTTTTGGCAGGGTTTTTACCAAAGGGGCGGATAATAGAGTCTCTGTAGGCCTATCTGTCGGTGCTGTAGTCTTTAGCGTTAGCCGGGCTGCTAACTCTACTCATGTTGCTATAGCAATCAAACAGCCCGCACTCCTTTAGCTTTATACTATGCGTGCGCTCCAAGTGTTTGGTGATGTTGCTAGTATTTCCCCCCTTGGATGCAACTTCTCCCTGACAAAGATTGCATCGGGCCGAGTTTTCATTAACTTTTCTAAATAGTGCCCAAACCTTCGAGCACTTAGCCCTCACAGACATGCTTGAGCCAGACGGTGGTAGTGTCATAACCACGTGACAGCTGAAGAATCGTTTAAGTACCGATAACCGTACCGTTTTTCCAGATTCTTAACAGTATTCGGGTACCTACCCAATTAGGGACCAGTACATGAAAGTACCGGTCCACAGTATACATCCCTACAGACACACAAGAGTACTTGATGCCAGAGTTGCCAGGTTCGCTTATAATAAGCAACTTTTGGCTTTGTTTCATTCTAACTTGCATGTGTATGTTGGGATTTATAGGATGCAGTTTTTTGGGCTTGTTCCAATGGTGCAGTTGTTCATTTGGACTTGTTGTGCCCCCAAACCCAGAAGGAATTTGGTGCATGATCTACCATCAATATAAACACAATTCAGAAGTTATGAAAATTGTTTTAACCCACCGTAAAACAAATTAAACTTTTCCTACAAAAAAGATTTTTCTACCCAAAATAAATCTTTAGATATATTTTAATTCGTTAAAGCCAGAATTAAATTTATTTCTAATGTAGCTAGGACTGTTTTTACCATGATAAAGCTTTAGAGGATTAAGATAAAAATTAGATAAACCCCTGACATGTCAAAAATATGACAGACAATATGAAGACAGACTGTTGAGCATTGACGGAGTTACAAGTAACAGTAGTCCCTCCCTTCACTTATGTATAAAGAAAAGGATGTTCCACCTCCAAAGGGATGTTGAATAAAGTAAATTAAAAGAAAAAAAGAGAAATATGACATTGAAATTGAAAAGTAACGTGGATAAGAATTCAAGCACACTTCATAGGTTTCTCTCTTTGAAAATACTTATTTCAATCTCAAAATCTCTCAACATGGTTAGCTGAAGCAACGGCGAGTCTAGAGAGGTCTGTGGAGTTAAAACTGCTGTTTTCAAAGTGGAAGTACAAGAAGTAAATGGCAAGAACACAAGTGATGTGTACATTATATCCAAATGCAAAGTGTTTGTCAGTTGTAAGCGGTGTTGGGAGTAACGGCATAATCTAATTAATTACTTTTTCATGCGTTACAACAACTTTACTGTTACTGACTGTGAAAGGGGTCGCGTTACTTTGCACCGATGTCAAGCAGCTGTTATCCGATCTGCCTCACCCCCGGAATTCCAAGGCACGCGGAAGCGCCGTGCCACGGTCTCATTCTGACAAACAAACCCCACTGAAAGCGGCGCGTGGCCCTGTAGGGGGAGGGCTGATACCCGGAGAGCCACAGGCTCTCATGAGACTAGCGATGTCACACGCTCATAAAGCATGTTATGGATTGAGAAAAGAAATAAACAACACTTCACTTCGCTTCTCTAAGGTCCTTTTGCTGGTCTCAACCACACAGCTTTGTGACTTATTCAACTTCTATCCGCCTATATCCTATGTCTTTGTATCCTTGTTTGGTGTCATGTATACAATGTTATATATTTCTGTTCCTCTACGATTCACTTTTCTTCGTCCATGGTGTCGTGTTGTCTCTGGAACCCTCTGACCGACTGCTGACCTGATGCTCGTGCCTCCGGTTTTGACATAGTTACAAAGAATTGAGGAAATTTATATTTGAGAGTCCGTGCATTGTGTTTTATTTTGAAACTTCCAGAAACTCCACACGTTGGCTTCCTGTCCGGTGCTTTCTTAACAACAGTGAATTTACAAGGTTTGTAAGTGGCTGCGCAGAAAATACATCTGAATCGAACCTCCAGTGCCTTGACATGCTGGCGCTTCACCAATGCAGAGCACCACGGTGCGGCGCCCTTTAAACGGAGGCTACTGCAGAGTGTTTTGCTCCCATTCCAGTCTATCAGGCAAATTCCCCTGCACGTGCTGCGGCGCCGGGTTGGAGAACTGATGATGTAAGAGCTGCAGCAGCAGGTAACAACAAGGAAGGACAGAGAGACGGAGACACACAGTTCAAGCAGCCAAAGCTTTTTCAAAAAGTAACGCATCAATTATTTTCCCTGGTAACTGATTAGATTTATGAAGGAGTAATTCTGTTTGTAATTCAGTTACTTTTTTGGGAGAGTAACTAGTAACTATAACTAATTACTTTTTTAAAGCAATGTGCCCAACACTGGTTGTAAGTAAATCTAAAATCTGCTGACCAAAAACACTGAGAACTCCACTGATGATTTTAGAGCTGCTGCAGCAGGTAACAACAAGGAAGGACACAGAGACAGAGACACGGAGCAGCAAAAGCTTTTTCAAAAAAGTAATCCATCAATTATTTTCCCTGGTAACTAATTACATTTATGAAGGAGTAATTCCGTTATTAACTCAGGTACGTTTTTTGGGAGAGTAACTAGTAACTATAACTAATTAATTTTTTAAAGTAATTTGCCCAACACTGATTATATATATTATGAAAACAATCTTCAATCATACATTTCAGTGGTCATAGTTAACTATTATACACTCTAACTAGATTATTCATTCTGTGTCCATTTCTGCCCTCAGTGTTGAACTCTAAATGCTGTTGTTTGACTTCTATATGTGACCAAATATCAAAGAGAACATGAAGACATTACAAAAGTAACATTCAGCATATTGTTATGGATAAGATAAAAAACATTTTAAAAGGCATAGCAGTAAACCCAGTATATAAGACCACCTGTCACTGACCAATATAAACCCAAAACATAAGGCAAATATGTGCCCAATTACTCTCAACACTGTCACATCTGGTGTATTTTTCTAATACTTCATGGACCTATATTACTAGCTATACTAATAAAAGAAAGATACTTCAGTGATTAAACTGACCAGCAAACCAATATTCAACATTCCCTCATCAAAAATACATGAAGAAAGAGAAAAAGTATTAAAAGTTTGAGTAAAATAAAATTCACAGTGATACCAACAAAACATTGTATGATGATTTTGCACAACACCCTTTTACAGTTAAAGTGCATGCCATAAAATGCTGATGTTTCGGTTTGAACGTTGGCAGACTTGTCTACATAAACACTGAAAGCTGAGCTATTTTCACAGAATATTAACATGGAGCTCTCTGTTCATTTTTTGATATCTTTAAAAAACAAATACAAGCCTAAACATGTACTTTTGCAGAACCTGACAGGATCTACTATCATGAAAACTGTGCATTTTCAGTATTTATATTTTGAAATTACAACAACTTATAATTGAAGTACGTCAGAATGAAAAATCTCAATTTTTCACCTTTAAATCTTTTGGAGAAAATAATTTGAATTAATGAATTGAATCAAGATATTGCCCAGCCACATGATCCAGTTTGATTACAGTTTCACTGTCAACAACCCACTTTGCTTCAGTACCAGAGTAATCTGATTCAATGGGTCTGGTCCACCTTCTCAAGGAGGTTCATCAGTTATTCACCATCTCTGCAGCCATGCAGAATCGTCTACGTCTAAAGACTGGTTTCAACAACCTGACCACCTATCTATCATCTGCAGCATTTTATCAGTTACAGGACTCTCCCATCTGATTTGAGGACTGGATTGGTCACCAGGCAATCACAGGGCTGACACATAAACTAAAAGCTATCAGCACACCTTCAAAGGCAATACAGTCACCAAACAGAAAACCCACAGATTCACAAGGAGAACATGCCGAAGGGTCCAACCGGGAACCTTCTCCTGTGTCGAAGAAGGATGTTAGACATTTCTGACAATGTTGGTCGAGTTATTATTGAAAATGGGGGAATCTGCTCTGTTGTGCTGTGTTAGCTAATCCTGTAAAAGGACTCCTGGATCCTCGGGGAGACACAGTGCTTTACATTTTATGGAGGATCCTGTCTTTGTGTGGTCAGTAAATTTGTCTTGATGGACATTCTGAGGATACTGGCAGCACTTTTGGCTCTTGAGAAGCTGCCTGTCATGACTGGAGGAATGTTCATGGCTGTCAACACCACTCGTGCAACCTGTGAGCTCAATCGCAGGACGTGATTCTTGAACTCTTTTGCAAGTTGGATACCACCATGGAGAAGTTGACAGCTCAGTTCGGCTGAATGGGCCACACAGATTTGGATATTTGGAAATGCCATCTGAGGACCAGAGAGACTAAAGGCAGACGGAAAACTACAGTCAGCCTGACCCAAACAAATTCTTATCTGTTTTGGCTCCCTTGCTCTGACCTTGAGGTTGGAATATCTCCATTCTCCTGGAATGTGACCCCCACCCCCTCCTTCTCGCATGAACTTTCCTCTGGAATCAAAACTCTTTCCAAGGCTGCTGCATGTCATCACTTATCAGGTGGTAGAGACTATGAGCGGGTCTGTAACTGAGTCAAAGTCACGGCCTTACACATACACATCCACTATGGTACACATTCGGACATTCTCCTATCCAACGCCTTCTTTGTCCCCAAAGACACTTTAAAAATAAAATTTCTTCTTATTATTATCATTATTATTATTATTATTATTATTATTATTTCCAACTAACACATTTCAGCCAAACATCAGTAGTAATATCAGCAAAAAACTGTTTGCTAGTTACTGTACTGTTAGTAACTGCAGTTACTTAACTACTTTCTCGGGTAAAAAGTAAAGTAACACCCTACTTCTGAAAATGTGGTAATGAAATGCAGTTCCGTTTTTAATGTGGCACAACGTCACTTTTCCCATGGACAGATCTGACACCGAAGCTGCCTTCTCAGCAGCCCGCAGAAACACAAGCAGTGTTGCCAAGTTCCCTTGTTATAAGCGTCTGAGGGCCACAAATCTCGTGAGTTTTCTGGGCTTGTTTCAAAACGTCAAGTTTCTTCTTGGGGCCTATCTGTCTGTGTGAATACCCCTGATTATTTTCCAGCTCCTAACAATAAAGCAAAGCACGACTGTGGTAGGCAGTTTGTCCACCCCTCGTTTCTTGGTTATCGCGCACACCCGCAAACACACTCACGAACACAGCGCATGTGCCACAGCCGAAGTTGCCAGGTCTGCTTATTATAAGCAACGTTATTTTTATTTAAAATAGATGCTCGGCGCAGTGAAATTGAAATCTTATCTAGACGAAAATTAACACACTTTATGTAGATTTCGCTCTTTAAAAAGTAATATATCACATTAGGAGAAGAAATAACTGGTGGTTGCTTTTTTTGGGCTTGTTCTTATCAACCTGGTTGCTTATTTCAGAAGAAAAATGTAGAAACACTGGGCAGGAGCTCTCATTTCACAGGGTATTTTACATGATTTTGTAAAATAAAGACTACAAAAGAAATAACTGTTATGCTCTATGTAGTAGAACTTTTTGTAGGCCTTCACATTTAGGAACGGATATGGGGTTCTGTCCTAAGTCGAGCAATGTACAAGTAACGTAAAAGTAACAAGTAACGTAAAAAGTTACTTTTCATAGAGGGTAACTAAGTAAAGTAACAAGTTACAAACACTACTCTTTAAAAGTAACCCAAACACTGCCCATGATCACCTCTTGCTTGTGAACTTCTTGTTGCACATTCTTTCTACATTGCACTGATGTCCGCTCTGACATGTTGATGGATAAGGTATAAGGTCAGAGTTCACATCACCACTGTGCTTTGACTCTCTGGACGTGGACCTCAGGTCAAGTCTGCTATCTGGAGAAGTGTATTTTCTCCGTCACGTTTTATGGTTGAAATAGATCAATTAAATTTAATAAATGAAATGTAAAGCAGGAGGGTCTACAGAAGATGGTACAGTAAAGATCTAGCTGTGACGACGCCGGGGTCAAATCCAACCGTCAGTCAAGTCACGGCGGCCGTTATCTGAAAGAACCACACGCTCCCCCGATGAGACTCCACTTTACCCTCGCCATCACATTGCGTGCCGAGGAAGAAACACTGCTCTCCATAAAATAATCCATAAAGTGTCGATCGGAGTGACGGAGAGATTCCCCGAGCTGCTGTGACATTTTTAAGGGTCAACTATAAAAGACAAGAGCAGGCGAGATGGAGGGAAATCATTACTCTGCCAGAGCACGCCGCCTTATCGTCCTGCAGCAGCCGAGGACGGCCCAGACAGAGAGCACCAGGATTTCTATTTTTATGCAAGACAGAGAGAAGATTCCTCTGTTTTAAAGAGCAGACAGAGGAGGGAGATTTCTGTTTTCCCCTCTTACTGTTCCTCCTAAAAACTGATCAGTTTGAGGCTCAATGTGCAGAATTGTAGGACTGGGATGTATTTAAAACAGACTAAGTCCATGTCCATAGATCTTTGTGCATCTCTAATGATTTTTTTTCATGTCCATGTAGTCAGAATCTCTTTCTGCATCTCTTTCTGCATTTGTGTTGTATTCAATGAACTGTTAATATTGTGTCTGATGGTGAGAGCATGATGGAGAGAGCAGGGTGTTAACCTCCATGCTGTCAAGTTGTGTTCTTAAGTGCAGGTAAATATCTGGGTTGGAGAAAGAATCACAGATCTGCAGATAGGGTATCAGATTTTTAGAGTTAATCAGTGAATCATGAGCTACAGAGATAACTCAGATGTTTAAAGGTGCCTCAGAGATATTGTGGAGGAGCCTCCTTTCATTTAAGGCCTATTACCGAAGCGTGGCGGCGTGCAGATTTATTCATCGGAGGCCTCAGGAGCTGCATCACACTCTCGGAGGCTTCAAACACTCTGCCTGTTGTCTTCAGAGCTGATAAATCACACCACGCCTGTACCTTCCACATCATCTGCTGTGCGGCGAGCAGCACCACAAAATCACACGCCAGGAAGCGTCATTTCCACTGCTACACTGTGCGGTGGCACGGCTCTGCCTTCAGGCTTCGCTTTGTCTTCGCCTCCCGCTTCCCCGCCTCTCCAGTCCCCAGGGGGCGCTGTGCGGGAAGGAAGGAACGATTGAACTTATAGCATGCCGCTCTGCAGGAACAGCAGGCCGGCTCTGTATGGGAGAAAACATGAAACGGGCTGCAGCCATAACAGCGTACAGCTACACCGAGGCCATCATTACGGATTCAGGCAGCGCTGCTCCCTGTCAGAGGGACTGGGAGCAGAGAGGCAGATCTGTGTGGTGCTGGTTTCATCTGCTCCACCTTCTCTCATTATCGTCAGAGTAAAGCAGAGATTTATGCTCAAACACTGGGGAGATGTTCATTTGAAGGTCCCCGTTTGAAAAGTCACGTGGATGGCGGTTGAAACGCAGGTCGGCATCTCTGCTGGGTAACAATCAGTTCAGGGAGGCTCGCAGATCGTTTAGCCCCGGGCGAGGTCTGGGCCGCCCCGTATACACAAAGCTTTAATCTGCAGGTCACCTCTGCTGTCACCGGCTGGCTGCTGCAGCTCGGTTTGATGAGACGATGAGGAGCTCAGATATCCACATCCTCCTGATCATCTGAAAGTTTACAGCAGATGGAGAAACTTCTTCTGAGGTGGGAGATGTTTGAGAGAATCAGAGGTTGAAGCAACAGTAGAGCTGCTGATAGCTGATGCAAATAGACTGCGAGCTGGATTTAACTAAACAAACAGGTACGAGTCTCCTTTTGGATAATTACTGCATGGGTGATTATCTTTCAGCTGGAGGGTCAGTCGTTAATACTCAGCATTTAACCAACTGACTTAAAAATATTAATTGGGGTGCTGGTTTGCCGGAGTGGTTAGCAACCAGGGACCCCATGTACTTGCTTCTGCCGGTCAATGTTCGAATCCCGCCTGTGACCAGTTTGCAGAGTGTCTTCCCCTACTCTCTCTCCTTTCACAAGCCTATCCACTATCTCTCTCCTATCAATAAAGACAAAAAAAAATTACCATCTTACAGTGGCATTCCATTGGTCTTGGAGGTTGGCTTGTCCAAGTTGCAAATCAGATACGTCACTGTGAAGTTTCAAAGTTTCAACTTTGAGAAGCCGATTACTCTCCAGATATCCTGACTCTACCAGCTCTTAACTGGGTAAAACTGGGATGTGAAGGTCGCAAGCTCCCACGTCCTCGTTCTGATGCTCCGTTAGGTATTTGTCATGATCTGCCTCAGAGATCCTTGTGAAGCTTCCTGCTCCGCTTTGCAGGTTTAAACATTCAGATTGTCTGAGGTCCAGAGGACGGACCCTTAAAGGCTCTGACAGGGCCTCAAAACAAACCTACCTGTCAGAGGAGAGGTCTTCATGGTTTCATCACACTGAGCCTCTGCAGCGTCCTGAATAAACATGAGGAGATAAATGTTTATGTTTTTGGTGTCAATTATCAGGGAGCAGCGAGGAGCCGCAACAGACTGCGCACAGCGGCGGGCAGCAAGAGCTGTGAGGGGCCACGAGGAGAAGCAAGGAGCAGTGAGGGGCTGTGAGGAGCAGCCTCAGGCTGAAATAAGCAGAGCAGTTAGTGAGAGGCTCGGAGATCGCAGAGCTGACAGCAGCTTGGAGACGGGCTGGACTAAGGTGAGCTGAAACGCTCCCTAAAATGTCTTTGTGACAGCTGGCCCCTCCAAACAGTTACAGATACTCTGAGCTTCAGCTTCAGATAACCTCCTGCTACAACAGCGTCTCAGTTTGATGAAAGTTTTGGACAATTTTCCAACAAAATCAAGCCGTCTTGCTGCCTCATCTTTTGGGATTATAAACTGGGCGTCAGGTAAGATTTATGGAGAAATTCACAGGTGCGTCCGTCCCCGAGGAGACAGGAAGTTCTGTTTGTCTGGTTTCTGAAAGTTTGAGAAAACTTTTACAGAACAGGAGAAGAAGAAAAGTTTGATACTTCAAAGACCTTAAAACTCAAAGAAAAGTGAATTTTCAGAGGTGAATATGAAATACTCGCTCTGCAGTTCTGCAATAATTTTTTTTTCCGATGAAGTAGTTCATTTTTAGGAATAAGAGGGAAGGTTACTGACCATGGTGGTACGGACCAGCACCTGCTGTAGAGAAGCAGGAAAGACCAACTGAATTAATGTTAATTTAATAATAAAGACTGAGGGGTGTTTTATTTGAAAGGATGGCCTGTTTAGCTTGACTAACCTAAAATACCAAATAAAATCCGAGTTCTAATTAATAGCTGGGTCATAGATAGATCCCGGCTGTAATTTATGTCCAATGTGCTGTATGTCTGTAATTTATTCAGCACAGCCTACAAGCTACGGTCAAAGATACAGAACACACATATGAACGCTGAGCTCTCAACCGACAGCTGACACTTGAAAAGTGATTTGTTGGAAAAGAAATATGATGAGACTGTACCTCATCAGTCCACATGGTTTATTTGTCTCTCGGGATGTCCTGTAGGCTTCTCCTCCATCTGTATGTGAACAAATGCACATTGGTGTGAGGCATTCTGTTTTTTATGACAGTGCAGTTACTCTCAACATCCATAAATGTTAGCTTAAACAGTCACGATTTCATGATATTACGGACAGGAGCGCTGACCAAACCAAACGAATAGAGAACAAGAAACAAGAACACAAGAAATCCCACATTCTGCTGACTCTTGTGTCTGTCCAGCTGCCACAGCAGAATGTGGGATTTCTTGTTCTACGCTCCTAGTTATTGCAGAGTGTTTTGGTTTATCAGCCTGTGAGGCAGTAAGTGTATCATAGAAATGTGAAGTAGTCCTGTTTAGGCTATAAACATGTGCTAAATGATGTCGCTTTGAGTAAATGGTGGACGCATCTACCAGGACACTTGGATTAAAGCGCAAAAGCAGTATGGAGGAATATTGCCAACTTTTTGTGGACTTTTAAGGACACTGTTCGTTCGGGCTCCTATTTAAGTCATGATATCAATGTCAGTGGACAGCAAGTATACCCCCAGATCTCCGGCTGCATCCTAGATGTTCCAAAACTACTCCACAGTGTTGTTCAGCATGAGGGTGAGTAGAAAATGAGGCCAAATCGTTGTTTGGGTGTAGTATTCCTTTAACTAATGTCAATCGGCCAGTCACATCAGTTAGCGGTACATTGCTGCTGATCGCCATGGCCCCAGTACAGCGAAAAAAAGTTCAACTTTAGCTACCATAATTTCTTACCAGTATTAAGAGTGTTTAGAGAGTGCTGAGTTGAAAGAAGAAGACAAGAGTATAACTATGGTACTGTAATCTTGCCTTGAAAATGTAAAGGTGATATTCATACTGAAGTTAATAAATAATTGGATTTCATTTGCCATATTTTTTCATTTTTTGCTTAGCAAGATTTTTGTGAGAAAGTAATTAAACGCCTGTCCCAAATAAACGCCCGGTCTGCTCAGTGATTGAAACAAATAAACACCCAATTGTTTGCTATTGTTTGGTATTTTACCTTATGTGGTCTATACACTCAGGTTCTCTGTCTTTGTCACCGCTGTGTTGAATAAAGAAGTCCAACCTGAGATAAACTCAGTGCTTAGCCATGTTCAGAATCTCTGACTTTTGATTTTGAAGGTCAAGATCTCAGGCTTTTCGCCCGTGTCTTGTGAGTATAACATCTCAAAAAGTCGGGCGAAGTAACTTTTCAAGCATGATCAACTCTACTTTCATTTTAATACTTCCTCTGCATAACCATGTTGTCAATAACTCTCAAAGTATTCAGGCAGTTTGATTTTAACTCTTTTTCTAAGGGCCATATACCCCCCATGCTTCACCCACCCCCAGTGCTTCACCCTGTAGCTCTGTTCAAAAGCATCAGGACGCCTTACCACTTCATGTGGACATAGAAAATGTAGGGTAGGAGTCACAGTTTGATGTTTTGGGCGGCAGTAAGAAATTCTGATGGAAAATTAGGTTAAAAACTGATCAGGACAGAATTGTACAACTGTGATTCACGATTTGTCAGAAAAAAAATAAAAAAGTGGATCACTGTTTGGATATAGAAGTGATTTATTTAAACACAAATATCACTAAAACTTTATAGCAGCACAAGCTTGAGTCATTCTCAAAACTAAACACAAGATGTGGACCATGTGGTGGTTTCTCCCCTCTGCCTGGCCTGAAACTGATGGAAGTGAAGAAGATGGCCTGGGAGGGTTTTGTTTCCTGCAAAGGGGCAATCATGTGTCCTAGAGATCCCGAATTCACATCATTTAATCAGATCATCCTTCAGTCTGCGGACAAAGTCTAAAGAAAGTCCTTCTCATGCTATACACATTTTTCCTTCAGTCCTGCCACTGAACAGCAAAACAAAGTCTCAATCATTATGATAAACAAAAAGGCTTGAAAGGCTGTGGTCAAATGTGGGAGCTAAAGCATGATACTTGTGACAAAAATAATTATTTTGTAGTATTGTTATTTGATATAATATAACTCCGGCATTACCAAGTTATAAATAAGCCCCATTAGGTAATTTTAGGGACAATAAACAAGCAGACTGTCGACTTATTGTTCCAAAAGTCAATGACCGAAAAAGTCTTTAGTTGCATCCCAAGCGACTGAAGCACAATTTTTTGATTTTTAGGAAAATCATCCATCATGAATCCAGAAAATTTCTGCAGTTTGAACGAGAACAATAATCACACATTTTAAGAAACTCTTGTTTGAGTGGACAGCCCGGCGGAGCAGCATGCCTCTAATCAAGAAGGTCTCTGGTTTGAACCTCACTTCATTCTGGCTCTCCAGCTTCCTCCCACAGACCAAAAACGTGCTTGTTGGCTTAAACAGTGGTGTGTGTGCCCCCCTCCGTGTTTTTCTCCCTCTGGAGTAGTGAGAGTGCCAAATTACAAAAATAAATCTATAAAAGAATAAATAAATAAATGAATTAATAAATAAATTATATAAGAATCTATAAATGAATAAATAAAAAAATGAATTATTAGTAAATAAATTATATAAGACTCTATGAAAGAATAAATGAATTAATAAAAATATATAAGAATCTATAAAAGAATAAATAAAAAAATGAATTAATAAATAAATTATTTAAGAATCTAAAAAAGAATAAATAAAAAAATGAATACATTATATAACAATCCATAAAAGAAAAAGCTAATAAAAGCAGAAATATAAAGAAATTAAAATTAAATAAATAATTGCTAATACATGCTTAAAAAAAATAAATATAAAAGTGCTTAATAAATAAATAAATGAATAAATAAATAAATAAAGTAGCTATATAAAGTGATATTAATCAAAGAATAAACCCTTAAAAGAAAAGGCTAATAAAAGTATAAATATAAAGACAAATAAATAAACGCATTTAAATCGCATTTAATGTCACTTTAAAAGCGAAGGAAATATGTGCAGAAAAATATGAGTAGAATGTGCTTACGCCACATGCACAGGAGAATCCCAATCGAGAAGAAACATGGCAAAACTTGTCAGAAGAACTCTGTGGTTAGAGAACAACATAATTATGACGAAGTACATGTTTTAGGGGCGGTAGAGGACGTTATGGGAAGTGTTCTGAGGAGGTACTATGTTTACTTTGACCCACACAGACATCGATGAGCTCGTGTGGCAAGACGGCCTGATGCTGTGGACCTGCTCGACTCCAGCTTCTCTCTCCAGCTCTCCCCTCCTCACTCTCCCTGTACCTCTCTTTATCTCCCTCTCTGTCTCATTCTCTCTCTCTGTGTCTCTCTTTTATCCCCCCCCCCCCTTCTCTCTGTCTGTCTCTCGCTCTTTCTGTGTCTGTTTTAGTTACATTCTCAAGATTTCGCAACACAAGCTCGTCAATGTCCGTGTTGGTCAGCGCACACATAATAACAACACTTTCTATTACGTCCTCTACCGTCCACAATACATATTCTCGGTCGTAATTGTTGTGTTCTGTAGTTTTAGCCAGTCTTAAAAGTTCTGCTGTGAAGTTTTCAGCCGCCATCCTTCTTCCTCAATAGGTTTCTTTCTGCGCCTGCGTACAACGACATTCCTACTGCGCACATTTTTCTGCACCTATTTCCTCCAAAAAAAATATGCGCAGAAAAATGTGCGCAGTAGGAATGTCATCGTGAGCAGGCGCAGAAGGAAACCAATCGAGGAAGAAGGACAAATATGTCAGGCTATGCTTTGTTTACATTCACAGACACAGAAAGAGCGAGAGACAGACAGAGAGAGAGAGGAGGGAGACTAAAAGAGAGACACAGAGAGAGAGAATGAGACAGAGGGGGAGACAGAGAGAGAGAGAGGGAGATAAAGAGGGGTACAGGGAGAGTGAGGAGGGGAGAGCTGGAGAGAGAAGCTGGAGTCGAGCAGGTCCACAGCATCAGGCCGTCTCGCCACACGAGCTCATCGATGTCTGTGTGGGTCAAAGTAAACATAGTACCTCCTCAGAACACTTCCCATAACGTCCTCTACCGCCCCTAAAACATGTACTTCGTCATAATTATTTTGTTCTCTAACTACGACGAGTTCTTCTGACAAGTTTTCCGCCGCCATGTTTCTTCTCGAGTGGGATTCCTCCTGTGCATGTGACGCAAGCACATTCCTATTAAGATATTTTTTCACAGATATTTCCTTCGCTTTTAAAGTGACATTAAATGCATTTAAATGCTTATTTATTTGTCTTTATATTTATACTTTTATTAGCCTTTTTCTTTTAAGGGTTTATTCTTTGATTAATATCACTTTATATAGCTACTTTATTTATTTATTTATTCATTTATTTATTTATTAAGCACTTTTATATTTATTTTTTTAAATTTGTCTTTATATTTCTGCTTTTATTAGCTTTTTCTTTTATGGATTGTTATATAATGTATTCATTTTTTATTTATTCTTTTTTAGATTCTTAATTTATTTATTAATTCATTTTTTTATTTATTCTTTTATAGATTCTTATATATTTTTATTAATTCATTTATTCTTTTATAGAGTCTTATATAATTTATTTATTAATTCATTTTTATTTATTCATTTATAGATTCTTATATAATTTATCTATTAATTCATTTATTTATTTATTCTTTTATAGATTTATTTTTGTAATTTGGCACTCTCACTACTCCATACAAGACTCTTTGCTTTCCTGTCTTTATCAATAATATGGGCAGTCACTGTCATATAGGACTACATTCGAAGAGACGTACACATCTGTTATCTTTATCTATTAACTTGGAAGCTTTTTCTTTTTTTCTCCCTCGTATTTTGCCATTAGTGCGTGCGTAATTGTGAGGCACGCTGGCACTGAATATCCAGAAAAACATTCGAACCTGAAAATTCATGGGACTCTTTTAGTGTTCCCACACAGAGTTTCATATTAACCACGTTGTTCACTACAACAGACACTTATCCTGCTGGAACTTTGAAGGTATCGCCAACTTCATAGTCGCGCAGCGATGGTTCTTCCTGTGTGCGCACCTCCTTTTTTTCTCTCAACACAAGACTCTTTCCTTTCCAGTCTTCATCAATGAAATGGGCAGTCACTCTCATATAGGGGTCCATTTGAAGAGACGTGCACATCTGTTATCTTTATCTATTAACTCGGAAACTTTCTCTTTTTACTCCCTCGTATTTTGCCGTGAGGGCGTGCGTAATTGTCTGGCGCGCTGGCACTGAATATCCAGGTTTCAATGTTTTCTTGGCCTTCCACGACACCAATGGGCCTCATACCCTCAGAAATAAAATAGTAAATTCCTTCTGTGATGTAGTTTTTGCATTTGGGTGTTTATATGAGGCATAAAATCCAGCGCTGGCTGGGTGAGGGATCCCGCCGCTGCAGCGAGGGCAGAGCGCATGCAGCTATAAAACAAATACACGATTATTAGACTAGAATATTGAAATGCTCTTAAATAAAAATATTGAAATGAACGATAAATATATTAAAATGGTGTTCTGAGACATGATGGGGGTGCTCAGAAAATACCCCCATTTCACTTGACACGTTTCTCCTGATGAAATGAACTGCTGGGGAAAAAATAAATTGACATATTTGGTCGACCAATCAGAATTTTGGTCGAATGAGCACGCATCAACCAATTAGTCGACCAGTCGACTTGGACTTTACAGCCCTCATGACACGAGGTACCTTTCTTTTTATTGGAGTAATCTGATCAAACACTTCCTCCTCTGTGATGTCCGTTAGCCACAAAACCGTCACCGAGGAACACATCCGTCCAGCAGGGGTATATAGTTCCTAGGTCACATTCACTCATTACCAGCTCTGGCCTGTAGGGGGACTCAATACGCGGTTGCTGCATTGAGCCTGCCAGAAAATACAGTAGAAGAAGAAGGTCAGGCTGGCTCAGCCCCCGATAGAACTGACCAATCAGACCACAAAAGGCTGTGACGTTGCGAGGTTACTGTAGGTCATCCTCAGATCTGAGTGTTTCAACGAGGGCTTCATAATGGCCTAAAATGAGGATATTGAGAACGCTATTGTGGGGCAATGAAGGAACTAAATGACTTGTACTGAGGGCAGAAATGCTTTACAGGCATCCTAGTCTGGCATAGTGAAAAGGAGAAACAAGCATGATATGTCCTCTTTAAGGAAAGGAGAAAGGAGAATTCAGGACTTATGCTGCGTTCACACCGCAAGCAACCTAGCTACCAAAATCGCGTCGCCCACTGATGTAGCGTCGCGCGTGCATAAATACCTCATTTTGGTCACCGTTGCCGTCGGCCGTCGCTTGGTGACGTCACGTCTGCTTGAGTTTCACCGCGATCATATCATATATCATATAATAGGATGTATAAGTGGACATTATTCCAGCTGTATCCTTTTCACTCACTTATCAACCACAAAACACTGCAGCTGATGCCCTGCAGCTGCTTTATCTATCAGTTTACTGCGGTCCATCTAGGTGGAACTAATGTCCTCACTGACATTAGTTCCGCCTAGATGGAACTTGTTCGCCTTGTAGTCCGAATGAATAACTGTCTGTCTAGGGTACCGTCACACATACACACACCGCTGATTGGCTGATTGACAGCCACACACGACATCGCCTGAATAGATCAACTTTTTTTAAACTTTGACATTGCGTGACGAGTGAAATGATCATCTTGTACGCGGCTGTCGCAACGCAGGAGGGTTAGCCCCGCCCCATCGCGGTTGTACATTGACTTTGAATGGAGAGTGATTACCAAGGTAGTACAAGTAGCGTCCGGTGTGAACGCACCTTTAGGAAAGGGAAGTTGCTGTGCAGAGAGAATCCGACTACACTTTCACTAGCTATGTCATCATGTGACGGTGGATGTTACTGCTGCAGTAAAACTACAATTTTGCAAGGATGGATTACAAAAGGCTCATCTTAGAAGTGCTTGTGTATCATTTCAGACAATTTGAACATTAATAACCCCGTAAAAATTACATCTGCATAGCTGATGTTGGAAGTGAGGATTTAAATAAATCTGTCCTCTCATGATCAACATGTGCCAATCAGTGCAGGAAAATAAATAAATGGAAACTGAATGAAAGAAAGGCAGAAACTGTTCAGCCCACAATCTAATAGAGTACAAATTATTGATATTGCACCAAGTTTGAAACATATTCAACACCAAATGTCTCATATCCTGCTCTCTTCAGAGACTCAGACTACTGGAAAGTTAAGGCAGGTTTTGGTAAACTTTTGAGAGGATCGAACAGCAGTGGTAACTCACATGGTCTGCTTGCTTTGTCATTATTCAGTTGAGTTCTGAAGCAGCTATTTCTAAATGCTGTTGCTGCGGCGAATTGTTGAACAGAAAAATCTCCTTTAATTTAGTAAAGGAAGGTCAGGTGTATCCTATGCTAAAGGAGATGCTAAAAGAAGCATTGAGCCATCTTTTCTAAGCATTTAGACTGTTCCAACGGCTCTTATCATGAACTACTTCTGTATCTTTTCACTCAGTGAGGAACCTTCCTAAGCAAAAAGGACTATTCGCCTGCAGCCAATTACTCTAAATTACTCTTTAGAGTGTGAGTGGGTGTCTGTCTCTCTATGTGGCTCTGTGATTGGCTAAGGAACCGATCCAGGGTGTAACCCACCACTCGCCCAGTTGGGCTGGGATCGGCCCCCGTGGCCCCCAAAGGGATGAGCAGAGTAGATGATGGATGGATTGAAGTGTTTCCAGCATGCAGTAGGTTTTTTAATTCATCTCTTTTCTGTTAAACTGTTTTGTGTCTCCCTCTGCGCCCTGTTCTGTCCTTCACTTTCATTTTGTTTCTATTTCGTAGAAGTTTTTCATCAGGCTTCTCTGGTCTCCTGCTCCTCATCTGACGTCTCCTCCTCATCATGGCCGCCCCCCTCCCTTCTGATTCTCCCCCCTCCTGCTCGGCTTCTCTCTCAGCCTCTGTTTCCTCCCCTTCATGTGTTACAGTCTCTCCTGTTGTTGAACATCATGTGCCGGCCTCTTTTCTTCCTTAGTAACTCTCAGCTGTTCCACTCCACATTGCTCGAGTTCGACCTTTAGCTCAGTGCCCAGCAGGTCATTCCTATTTCCTAGTTGTGACCGGAGGCTCATTTTTCAGCAGCTAAACGCTCTGATTTTGTCCCTGGTGGCTCTTGGTTAACCAGGCGGCCACAATCTCATCTGCTAACGTGAACACTGAGCCGCAGGTCGGCGCCTTCATCTGATTTGATCCTGAGGATTCAGAGGCGTTTTCACAAGGGCGCCGCTCGAACAGTCTGAACAGACCGCTGTGGGGAAAAGGTGTTGTTTAATGTGACGATGATTGAGGCTTTCACAGGTTTGAGTCTGATTCTGCAGCTGCAGACAAAGACCAGCAACAGAGTGAGGCAGTCTTACAGCTGAAGATAGAAACCATGCTGAACCATGATGTGACTGGAATTTAACACGAGGTGAGAACCCATGCATGCACAGGGAGATCAGTCACACTCCTTGTACAACCAAGGAGCCTTCTTCCCTCAAGCCTGACCCCTCATACTAACCACCTTCAGCTCCGCACATTTCTGAATGTTTCCCTCTAAAACAATACTGCAGATATTCAACCAAAAAACTATTGAATTAAACAAGTTGATTTGATTTTTTTGCCCGTTTTCTTGTAATTTAAAAAAACAAGACTTGATCAACAAATCAACCCCACAACCCCTGATCCACTCATAATGGGCCTCATTCACTAACAGTGCGTCCGCACAAATTTGTGCTTAAATCGTGCGTACGAACGTTTTAAGGACAAATCTGGGATTCATCAAAATATTCTTACTTGAATTTATTCTTACACTACGAACAAAAATAGAACTGACTCAGACCATGCAAACGCACAAATTATGACGACAGACTTTCACAGAAAATGATGTGATTATCACTATGGCAGCATTTTGTAAATATAAATCTAACAATACTATGTATACAGCTGATTCAGAGAGACACACCTAGTCAGAAGCGCAAATAAATTGATTATTACAGGAGCTAAATAAACTGCTCACACTGGGGGCATCCATCTTGATTGACACCGGGTGGGGAGGTTTCATCGAGTTCCCAGTAGGAAAATTTTTCTGATTAATTAGCACTGCTAATTCATAATAGCAGCCAATTGCAAATATCAATCACAATGTATGGTTTACTCATTCAAGCAGTATGAATCTTTGTCGAACTCTGCATTGCTTTACAAAAATTTTTTTCAACAACTTACAGCAGGATGGAAAGCCACAAGGTAATGTATCTCTTCTAGTTACGAGGGTAGAGGTGTGACGACAATAATCGCGGGAAGCATCATATCAGATCCTGTAGAGCCGACAGATCGCTACTACAAGTTCGGCTCTTTCAGACGTGTTCTAAATAATAAAATAATATAAATTTGCTTCTAGTTCCGATTGTCTTGTTCCTGAAGTTGAGAATCCAGGCCAGTCCCACTTTGATATCCTAATCTTACCATTGTGAGGCTTTTCATTTTACCTGAGCCACGGTGCACCTTCGAGACGGCTATTGAAACCCATCAATAAGTGCGTATTAAGACCCAGGCATACATCTAAAAAGTGAGATTTTTTGCATTACTTCACTCCCTGCTCTTTGTAGCACTTCTGTTATTGATTTTTTTCCACCTCTATCCTCAATAATCACCTATTCGATTTCAGCCGAGGTGAAAGTAAAAGAACTAGCGTTTCTTCAGCCTCTCTTGAGCCACCTCAGTAACTTCATGTCACATTCAGCGCCTCGTCAATTAAATCGTCGAGATGCACAGACAGGTGTCCTGTATATGAGGTAAATTGGGCGTGGTAGTATGCAAACTGATTGCAAGATTGCGGCACGCCGTCAGAATTTAGACATTATTCTGGACAATTCACTAACTTCCATACGTTCACTCAAGGTAAGAACTGAAAATCTTTTTTAAATGTTGTTGAAATCCTGGAATGCCCGCCGCATGAATCCCTCACAGAACCCAGGTGATTTTGAGCGTATGTCCTGATTTTGTGCGACCCGATCGGTAAGAACATTTGCCTGTCGCAAATATTAGTGAGGAGCGAGGAGGGCCCAATGTGGGGCTGATTCAGCCCTTCTGCTCGGACGGACGTGACGCTGATGGTGCTCTCCATCTAGCCCTCATCCTATATGATTTTCTCCTCTCTCTCTCCTGGGTGCTGTGGCTTGGGCGTGGCCTGGAGTAGACCTGCCGGGGAGCCTCACCTGTTCCTTGTTCTCCTGATTACCCCTCTACTTAAAGGATAACTTCGGTATTTTTCAACCTGGGTCCTATTGCCCCAAGTGTATGTGTGTATACGATTCACGTCCTCTGACCTGTGTGACGTCATCTCCTGTGAGCTTGTTGGGGTGTGACCTTTCTTTGTCTGAAGTGATAACTGCGTTCTCAAACTTTGAAAATCCTTGTAGTCATGTCTAGTAAATGTGAATGGGGACATACAAAAAGAATTACTATATCTAAATTTACCAAAGCATAAACTATTGTTTACATTTCATACACTCTGAAGACATGTCCAGACAGACAACTGCATCTACCTCTATAATTATGAATTTCTACTGCTAAAAAAGGAAAATAATCGAACATTGTTTATATAACATTACCTCCACTGTGTCTGTAGCTCTCTCTACCCGTGGGACAGCCGTTTTCTTGAGAAAGAGGTGTTTCGGGACTGGATTTCTTCTCTTCTTCGGCTGGCAGTAGTCATCTTGGGAGAAGTGAGCACTGCAGACCCGATGGTCTGCAAGGCGCAGTGTCTGGACAGGAGTGTTAGCATCCATTTGTAGCACAATTAGCCACAACTTCAGCATCTCGCCGTTTGACAAAGGCAGCCAATGAAAGCTGTACGGGGTGTTATGCGACATCCTGTTCTTGCAATTCGGATAAGCACAAACACGAACCATTGTTATTAACCGATGCAGTAAAACTTCCAACTGTCCTCCGGGATAAGCAGCTCCACTCTGAGCGGCGCACTGCATGGCTCCTCTGTTTTCTTCCGGCATCAAGCTCACAGGAGATGACGTCACACAGGTCAGAGGACGTGAAGGAAAACGGAACGCTTACAATGCTAATTAGAGAGCTAGCACCGGCGATCGCAACCGATCTGTGGTGAAATAAACACTTTTAATGCTCAAACTTATACGGGATGCAGTTGCCCCCCTATCTAGCTTCGCGGGTGCTGGCTGCATCCGCTCCCTTGATACTGAGCCAATTTTAAAACAGGTTGTACCCGTCAATCGTATACACACATATACTTGGGGCAATAGGACCCAGGTTGAAAAATACCGAAGTTATCCTTTAAGCCAGGAGCTTCTTCTGTGGGGCACCGGCTGATTGCACTTCATTTGTGGTTCATCTAGCCTCAAGTCACTTTCAGTGCCTGACCTTAAGCCCTGTCTCCGACACTCGGAGCTCATTCTTACTCTGATGGCTTTTTGTGCGCATGCTCTCCATACCTGAAGGCTCACTCTCTCTTTGTCATCCAGGTCTCCACGAGCTCCTGCCACCGCCATCACCTTGTATATATTCATGTTTTGGAAAGTTCTGTTTTTGAACTGTTTTTGGAGAACAATAAATCCTGAGTTAACCACGTTCCTGATCGTTCTGCCTCTGCTCTGGGTCCAACCTGTTCAGCATTACCACCATATCCTAACAAATACCCCACAGTCATAAGCCTCAGTTAAGCTCCATTGGGCACCGTGGGTTGAAGATGTGATAAAATAATCAATAATTATATAAAAATATTTATTAAGATTAGATAAGGATAGATTCCAAAAAAGAAATAAAATTAAAGACATGAATAAATAAAATATATAAATATACTTAAAATATACAGACATATATTTCTGTATATACATAAAATACCATATTGTTTTAGTACGTCTTCATCACTGCATATGTACATTTATAAAGCAATGTTCATTTTTCAAGTTGAATGTTGTTGTTTTTTCTATTCACATCTGTTTTCAATTAAAGTAACATTTAGTTACACAAAAAGATAATGGTAATAATTACAAATATACATTTGATACAAAATATAATATAAATAAATGTCTAAAAGAAAATAGATAAAGAGATCTTTATGATTAACCCTATTAAATAAATTCTAAGAAAAAAACAAAAATAATCATGAAATAAAAATCTCATGTTTAAAGCAAACATAGATTAGAAATAAATAGAAATAGAAATTAATTGCAATACAAAAATATATTTAAAAGGCAACAATTATATTAACAGAAGATAATATGTATATCATAAAAATAACATTATTATAATAGGAAACATATGGTTAAAATATATACATAAAAAATAAATAATGTTTGATGTATGATAATCTGTATATCTAAGAACAATATGTATACATATCATAGCACTCCTTTGAAATCTCTTAATGTGTATGTCACCTCCACTGAATGTTGATTCTACCGCTATTTTTTAATTATGATTATTCTCACTCTAGTGATGACCAAAATAATGATAATGCTGTTGATGATGATTATATTTTGTGCTGTTTGTACTATTATCATAGTTGTTGTTATTATTATTTTTCTACCATCCAACATTCCTGCACAGCACCTTCATCGGTCTTGCCAGCCGTCATTGTCCAATGGTTTTCACTCTGCTAAATGCTTAATGGCCCACTCAGAGAAGAGTGGTGGGAGCAGCGGATGTGACAACAACAGGAACTGTTTGAACATAATGGCAGCTAATGCCGTTTAGCCTGTGGTCATCATGGTTACTCAGTGATACTTGCCAAAATATGCTCTCCTCATAAGTTTACTTCATAGGGATTGTCTTTGACGAGGTTCATGTCACATATTAGTGTTAAATGATATATCTGTGTGGTATAATTTAATGTGAAGCCACAGCCGCTACGGCTAACAGTTAACAAAGGCAAACGACAGTTAACAGCCGTTAGCTGTAGCGGCTAACTGTTGTTAGCTATGTTTGATTAATGTGGTGCAGAGCAGATCTTTGCAGTCTAAAAGCTTCTTTGTTCCCACTGAAGCATTTTTTGATTTGCTGTCACTGTTGGAGCAACCTCAACACAAAAGAAAAACATGCAAACAAGAGTTTATGCAAAGAATAATTTAATCTTCAACCACAAGACAAACAATGAGGTGCAGACAAAAGACTTCAGCGAGAGTGAGGTTTCTCCTCCCTGGTGTTCATCACACTGCTGCCTGTTCAGCATGAAAATAAAACCACCATTCAGACTTTAATCCACTTGAACAAAACGCACTCTCCTCAATGTTTTTATGAATAAATGTGTTTCTGTGATCTTAACTGGAGCTGCTGATGTGGGGCTTTTTGCAGACTGCTCTCAGCTCCATCTGGAAAACAGAAACCTCTCTTCAGCTCTTTTTATAATTTGGACAAACGGGTCGAATCGTGCAGTCTTTACCTCTCCTCTCTCCTCTGTTCACCAACAAACCATCCTCATCTCTCTCCATCTCAGAGAGTAATCTGTGAGGGTGTGGAGCAGCAGGAGATCAGCAGGTCCATCGAGTTAAGATGGTCACACAGAGACGCTAAATTACAACAATTCATCAAAATAACTCAGACCACAAAAGTCCCTCAGACAGGGGAATGCTCTGACGAAATGATCTTCGATTATCATCCCAGGATCCACTCATGCTGGTCAGAGGATATATGGTACCAGAGATACAGTTTGGTGTCAGTGGTAGTAATTCAGTAGTGTTCTGCGTTAGTGTTCAATGAATCTTCTTTAAGGTTTGACACTTTGTGATCATGTTTGGAAGGAAGATGGTGACCCTGAAACATTTGGTGTGTGACTCATCACTGCAACGTTAACCGTTCCTCATGCATAGAAGTTTAGCTTAAGGCTCTGAGGCTCCAGAGGCAAGGGACACTCTCCGTTTGTGTTACCAAGCTTCCAGGTGACAAACTTCCAACCAACTCCCGTGTGTTTCGATCAGAACTTGAACCAGCCACCCTCTGGTCCGCAGTCCAAGCCCTCATCAACAGTTGATGGATCACAGCTTAGAGGTGGATCTGCAACAACTGCATCTGTTCAATCCAACTGGAGCTTGGGACAGGGAGGACCTGCCTGAGTTCACTAGTCAAATAGTAGATCTCTTACTTTTATTAGTTCACTAGTAACATGTTAGGTCAATATAGTTCACTAGTAAGGCCAAAAAAAGTCTTGAACTAGTTCACTAGCGTTGGAAGTTCATGTTCAGTTTGGAAGAAGGCACAAGTCCAGATTAGCTCGGTTAGCCAACCATTTATTGACAATATGTGAAACAATACAAAAATAATAAAATCAGTTGCTGAGGGCTCAGTTCTGCACCTCACCAGGGATGTACAGGAAAAGAGCATTGAACACAAGCATACACAAGATCTTATACACATCAGGATTTGGGCAGTAGCTACCAACTTATCACGTGTTAAGATCATGTCTGGTTTCTTAAGCTGTCTGTCAAGAAAGCCCAAACAGTGCTATATCGCAGTGCACGCCTATGCGCGCTCCCTGCACTACGTAATCCGTCTGGATTGGTCTGCCGCAGCTTACGTAGTGCAGGGAGCGCGCGTAGACGTGCACTGCGGAAGTAAGATATAGCACTGTTTAGGCTCGAAAAATGTACTAAATGACCTTGTTTCGAATTAATTATGGACGTTACCCGCTCAGGACACTTGGATTACAGCGGACGAGCAGTATGAAGGAAACTAAGCACGTTTTTGTGGACTCTTATGGACCTTTTTTCGGGTTCCGCTGCCCCTGTTAGATGGACGCTATTGACAGCTTAAAATCCCCCCGGACCTCCAGCTGCATTTGAGACATCAAAAAAGTGCTCCAGAGTGCTGCTCAGCATGAGGGTGAGTAGAAAATTAAGGCATATCATTCTTTGGGTGTAATATTCCTTTAAGGTAGAAGTTCAACCAAGAGTTCAACGAAAGTTCTCGCAGTTTCGCAAAACCACAGGACCAACTACAGGATGCGAAATGGGGAAACTGGCCCCCCAGACCTTAACTGAAACCACAGTCCTGTCTAACTGCGATTGCACCATTACAATTTATGACACATTTGACCTGTTGAACAAACATGTTTGAACTGATCTGCCCTAACATAATATGTTTGAATAACTGTTAGCATGAAATGACATCTTTGGACAAATGTTAGCATTAGCTTGTATATAATTCTAACACTAGTATCATGCAGTTGTATGCACTAGTTAACTAGTGACCGGAATTCATGATTTTTAGGATGTACATAGTCATGTATGTTGCTTGTCTTTAATTTCCTCCTGTTATTGATGTTTGTATTTAATGTATTTACACCAACCTGCTAGTAGGGCTGGGGATAGAAGTTGGCCACTTTGCTATAATCTCATGTATTTTTATGTAAATGCCCATAGATGCGTTGCCCTGCGATCAACTGGTGACCGGTTCAGGGTGCAGCCCGCCCCTTGCCCGATGATAGATGGGATAGGCTCCAGCCCCCCGCAACCCCGAAAGGGATAGCCGGGTATAGAAAGTGAATGAATGAATGAATGCCCCATAAATGCACTCTGTCCCATTTCTAAAATAAAAAATCTCAAATATGGAAGGTGATTCAGTCCTGATAACTAACTCCAATCTTATCCATCAAATCGAATGTTTTAAGTTTACATTTTTAACTCTTTTTTTTTTTTTACTTTTTTTTTAATTGTTTTTATAACAAAGGAAATATATTAACAGCAGTTGGTGACATTACAAAGAACAGTACAGAACTTTGACAGGTATTATGACATGAAATAGAGTATAAAGTACTTAAATAATGACACAGCATCAGTATCTTCATCTAACAACTTTAAGACAATAAGTCCAGAACGGGTTGCCAGATTTTAAAAGGGGTGTCCTCATTAGCGGACATCATGTACCTGATTTTCTCCAAATGCAAGACGTTACCCAGCTCTCTCAACCACATATCAAATGTTTGAGTACTTTCGGATTTGCAGGACTGTAGAATTAGCTTCCTGGCTAATAATGTCGATTTGGAAAGAGCCCTGGCCTCATGACTACTCTTCACCTCATTGGGATTGGCCACCCCAAGTAGTATGTTGAGAGGAGCTAGTTTGCATGTGCCTTAGTAAGAAAATCAAAAACAGAGCCCCGGAATGATTGTATCTTATTACAAAATAAAAATTGGTGAGATAGTGTCCCTTCTTCACACTGACACTTCAGGCATTGGGATGATATTTGTGGAAAAATGTTATGCAGTTTGGAGGGAGAATAATGTTATCTATGCACTACCTTGAACTGTATTAAATTGTGTTTTGCATTAATTGAGCTATCGTGGATGTTTTTGATACAAGTCTCCCACATCTCATCTGAGATTTCCCTCTCCAATTCTCTCCCCCACGCCTCTTTAAATAGAGCTGATGATGTGCTGTTCACAGACTGTAAAATTCTGTGAAATTTAGATAATGCACCACTTGTATATGGTTCAATTTGGAAGAGACTATCCAAAGCCTCATGCTGAGGTTTGTGTTCATATTGTGGAATGTGAGTTCTCAAAAAATGTCATAACTGTAGGTAGCGGAAAAAATGGCTAACTGGAAGCTGAAATGCTTTTCATAATTGTTGAAAAGAGGCCAGGTGACCTTTAATATAAATGTTTCTGGGAGTGATGAGGCCGTTATCACTCCATTTTGAAAAAGCTACATCCTCCAGTGCAGGCTTAAAAGCATGGTTATAGCAAATAGGAGAGTCCAGGTATACTTTAGATGCTTTCAAGGTTGTTACCACCTGCTTCCAGATCTTTATAGAGTTATAAACTATCGAGTTATTATTATATAAATGTTTTTTAATCTTTACTGGGCTATTTATGAGTGCTGGTAGAGAGTTGCCCTGTAAGGAGAGGTGTTCAATTTGTAACCATGCAGGCATCTCCTCCAGGTAATTGTCTGGTGAGCACCGAAACCAGAAATAAAAAATATTTAAGTGTGCAGCTAAATAACTGAATTTGAACTGAGGCAAGCCAAAACCTCCCTCGAGCCCGCTTTTAATAAGATGTTTTTGAAATCCGTGGTATTTTACCAAACCAAATAAATGATGATATAATTGAATCCAGCTTTCTTAAGTACATCCAAGGGATGCATACTGGGATGGATTGAAATATATAGAGGAACCTTGGCAAGACCACCATTTTAATTGCATTAATACGTCCCACCAATGATATAGGTAGGGTATTCCAAAACTGTATATTCCTCTCCAGCTGAACAATTTTTACATCCCAATTGAGTCATAATAATTTGCTCAGTTGTCTTGTGACTGTAATACCCAGACTTGTGAACTTGTCAGAAAGTTTTCCAAATCCAAATCTAGATAATACAGACAACATATATGGCCATTCTACTCAATCAAAAGCTTTTTCAGCGTCGAAAGCTATGATGATAGAGTCTTCCGTATCGCGTAGAGGGCTGTATATGTTAAAGAGTCTTCTCATGTTAAAGTCCCATTTTTCATGAGATGGACTTAAAAATCTAAAATTCATTCCAGATACAAAATATTACCATTTCTCTCAAACATTGTTCACAAATCTGTGTAAATGTGTGATAGTGAGCACTTCTGCTTTGCTGAAATAATCCATCCCGCCTCACAGGTGTGCCACATCAAGATGCTCATCAGACACCATGATTAGTGCACAGGTGTGCCTTAGACTGTCCACAATAAAAGGCCATTTTTTTGCTTTATTGGGGGTCTGGGGACTCAGAACCAGTCAGTATCTAGTGTGACCACCATTTGCCTCATGCAGTGCAACACATCTTCTTCGCATAGAGTTTATCAGATTGTCAATTGTGGCCTGTGGAATGTTGGCCCACTCCTCTTTAATGGCTGTGCGAAGTTGCTGGATATTAGTGGGAACTGGTACACGCTGTCGTATACACCGGTCAAGCACATCCCAAACATGCTCAATGGGTGACATGTCCGGTGAGTATGCTGGCCATGCAAGAACTGGGACATTTTCAGCTTCCAAGAATTGTGTACAGATCCTTGCAACATGGGGCCGTGCATTATCTTGCTGAAACATGAGGTGATGTTCATGGATGTATGGCACAACAATGGGCCTCAGGATCTCATCACGGTATCTGCGTGCATTAAAAATGCCATCAATTAAATGCACCTGTGTTCTTTGTCCATAACAGATGCCTGTCCATACCATAACCCCACCACCACCATGGGCCACTTGATCCACAACATTGACATCAGCAAAGCGCTCACCCACACGACGCCACACACGCTGTCTGCCATCTGCCCTGAACAATGTAAACCGAGATTCATCCGTGAAGAGAACACATCTCCAATGTGCCAGACACCATCGAATGTGAGCATTTGCCCACTCAAGTCTGTTACGGCGACGATCTGGAGTCAGGTTAAGACCCCGATGAGGACGACGAGCATGCAGTTGAGCTTCCCTGAGACGGTTTCTGACAGTTTGTGCAGAAATTCTTTGGTTATGCAAACCAATTGTTTCAGCAGCTGTCTGAGTGGCTGGTCTCAGATGATCTTGGAGGTGAAACTGCTGGATGTGGAGGTCCTGGGCTGGTGTGGTTACACGTGGTCTGCGGTTGTGAGGCCAGTTGGATGTACTGCCATATTCTCTGAAACGCCTTTGGAGACGGCTTATGGTGGAGAAATGAACATTCAATGCACGAGCAACAGATCTGGTTGACATTCCTGCTGTCAGCATGCCAATTGCACGCTCCCTCAATGCTTGCGACATCTGTGGCATTTTGCTGTGAGACAAAACTGCACATTTCAGAGTGGCATTTTATTGTGGGCAATATAAGGCACACCTGTGCACTAATCATGATGTCAGATCAGCATCTTGATGTGGCACACCTGTGAGGTGGGATGGATTATCTCAGCAAAGCAGAAGTGCTCACTATCACGCATTTAGACAGATTTGTCAACAATGTTTGAAAGAAATGGTAATATTGTTTATCTGGAATGAATTTTAGATCTTTGAGTCCATCTCATGAAAAATGGGAGCAAAAACAAAAGTGTTGCGTTTATATTTTTGTTGAGTGTATATGTGACAGTTGGGGATAAACCCCATCTGATCTGGGAGACTGATTTTGGCAATATGATTCTTTAGACGGTTGGCTAAAATTTTGCTAATTAATTTGGTTTCGAATGGAAGCAAAGATTCAGGTCTATAGGAGGAAATGTCCCAAGGATCCCGTTCTTTTTTCAGAAGTAGGGCAATATTGCCTTGATAGAGTGAGTTCGTGAGCCCACTTCCTAAAATGATTAAACATACGTAAAATTAAAGGTGCCAGCAATGAACTGTAGGCCTTATAAAATTCTGCCTCAAACCCGTAAGGCCCAGGAGCCTTGTTATTTGGGAACTGGGCAATTTCTGCTTTCACTTCTTCCAAATTGATCTCAGCATCCAACTCCGCTACAGCATCACGGTCAAGTTTAGGCAAATCACACCCATCTAGGAACTCATTAATCTTGTCCTGACTGACAGTATTGTCTGAGCTGTATAAATTATGATAAAAACCATCAAAACATTTATTTATCCCCTGCTGATCTGTGACAATCTTCTTTATTTGGAGTATTGCCCGTGATGCCTAAGAGTGCCTAAGTTGTCTAGATAGATTGATAGATAGATGAACCTTTATTGTCCCAGAAAAGGGAAATTTGTTTCCACGGCCTTCCATATCATGTTGCCAAAGCACACCATCACACAGAACATGAACAGAACAAAGGACAATCACAAACAAATACAGATCAAGACAGCACTTAACATTGTCATTGTCTGGCAAGTAGGTTAAGTCAAGAAGGTAGATTGTTCAGTATAGCCAGAGCAGATGGAACAAAACTCCTCTTAAAATAGGCCCTTCTATATTTAAGAGTCCTGTACCTGCGTCCAGAGGAAGGAGCTGGAAGAAGTGATGGAGAGGATGATCACTGTCCGAGACTATTGACTTGGCAAGCCGGGCTATTGCTCTGTTGTTCAGTTCTGAGATATTTGGTGTGGGCAAACGGATGACTTTGGATGCTGTGTGGGTGATTTTGAGGAGCTTATTTCTACTAGAGACTGACAGCATGGTGTAAAAACAGGATGAACAATACAACAGAATGGACTGAATGGTACCCTTGTACAACAGCAGCAGAAGATGTGGAGTGACATGGAGAGAACTGAGTGTCCGGAGAACATGAGGCCTTTGTTGTGAGCGTTTGTGAATGTCCATGACATGGTGTTCAAAGGTGAAGTTATTGTCCAAAGTGATTCCAAGATATTTAAATGAGTCTACCTGTTCTATTGTGTTATTGTTGATAGAAATATGCTTCAGACTGGGAGTAGGTGGGTTGAAGACCATTTCCTTTGTTTTGTCAGAGTTAATGTAAAGATAGTTGCTCATGCACCATTGTGTGAAGTGAATGACTGAGCTCTGATAAACGGTGATGGAGTGCTGATTATTGAGAAGTGCCATGATTGCTGTGTCATCAGAATATCTGAAGTATGTGGTGACATGTGAGGGGCTTATGCAGTCATTGGTGTACAGGGTGTAGAGGAAGGGACAGAGGACACAGCCCTGAGGGGCTCCAGTGTTGATGATGGTGGTGTCAGAGATGGCAGCTCCTATCCTTACAGCCTGTGGTCTATTGCTCAGAAAACTATGGATCAGGTGGATGATGTGAGATGAGATGTTTAACTGTTGTAGTTTGTGTATCATCAAGTGGCGTTGTATTGTGTTAAAGGCGGAACTTAAATCCACAAATAGAACTGCTGCAAAATGACCAGGGGCCTCATGTACAAAGGGTGCGTAGGCACAAAAACGTGGCGTACGCTGTTTTTCATGGCAAAGTTCAGATGTATCAAGAGTGAAATGACCGTGGAAATGTGCGGTGCCTCATGCCAGCTTCATGGCTGGCGTACGCACGTTTCTACTGCGGTTTCTCTTTTGGCGACACTTAGAGGTGATGCCAAGAAAGTGTTAAATAAGCTAAATAAATGTGAAAACAAGTAATTCTCAGAGACACAACAACAATTAACAATTATGAACAATTAACACACCCATGTGTCTGCAGTTACATGTGTAATAGTTGTAGATAAAATACCGTTAAACAAAACGGCTGCTTTAGCAGTGTGAGAAGTCGTTGTAATTGTTGCAATACGTTGACAGCGTGTGTTCGGAGATTGAGAGGATTTACAGAAAAATGATGACGATCATCAGCCGTTTTTAGTTCCAGAGGTCAGTCCTCCTGAAACCGTGCACAGAGCCGCAGCCAGCATTCAACATTAAAGTACAATTTGCAGTGAAAGACGATTTCCCCAATGTGATCAGAGCTGTCTACTGCACACACATTGCTATAAAAGAGCCATCACATGATGAATTTGTGGATGTCAACAGGAAACAATTTATTAGATCAATGTAAAGGTCATATGTGAGGTGCAAAAGCTGTTAACCAACATTGTGGCAAGGTGGCCACTAAAAGCTGGCACTGTGCATGATGCAGACCTCTAAGTCAGTAAATTTATTACAGTAGTTGTCTTAAAATAATCCTCATTATGTGCATTGAGAATGTGCGCCCCCAATTCCATCCCGTCTTTACATCATTACTAATCAGTGGTTGAAGTTTGTGATTTCCTGTTTTTTGCTGATTAAACTAAATCTTAAGATCTTTCTATTAAGCCCCTGATTGTCTCTGTGTGTTGTGTAGTCATCTTAATAACCCCGTGCGTAAAAGTGTGAAATGATCAGCCTCGCCTTTTCCCGACGCACTTCTGCGCTGATTTGCAAAAACAGGGTTTGATCCATGTTAGTAGTTTATTAAATTAATGAACAAAACCTGTAAATCAAGTTTACTGTGATATCCTGTTTGATAATGTGGCATGTTTAAATTTAAATTTAAATTCAGAACATTTCAAACCAAATAACACCATACAGCGTTTACGCATGAACTTCTATCCGAGGGAACGGCAAGTTTGGCCTCGGGCCATATTTTTTCTTTAGAGTCACTTCATGTCGGGCCAGAACATAATCAGAAGTTAATATCTACAGATGATGATAATTGTTAATTAATGCATGAACAAAGGAGTGATGAGAGAAAGTGGGAGCTCACTTGGATGATCGACTGGAACCCGTATTACGCACAGATTAAGAGAAAAAAAAAAATCACACCTCTTTACGCTGTTTGTATTATAATATCTGTTGTTTTATCTATTAATAATGTACCAAAATCTTTATTGGGATTTATTAGACAGAAATAACAGTTTCCAGGACAGGAAATGCCAGATGTTTTTATTAATTAATTGGGATATTCAAGCTGAAATCAACTTTTAACAACTCTTCTTATAAATCTGACAAATAATTCACAGCCAACGTTCATACAGATGTTTTTGAGCTTTTCTTATTAACAGATCACTGTTGACCTGCAGCTGCCATCTGTGCGCAATTCAGCACTATCTTATGTTTATATGAGATAGCGTGAGTGAGTGAACAGTCTGCTCCTTCCTGATCTGCTCTCAGATAAACTAACAAACATCAGAACAGATGATTAAACAAAGTTTTTGTCTCTGTGACGTCTTTCATCTCTTCTGCAGCAATCTTCCATCAGGACAGAGGCCACTTTTTGGTTCAAAAGAAATAAAAAGGGGACGCTATATGCCAACTTCAGCTCTGTCTTATGTGGCTGTGCATGAAAAAATCATGTGACTTACACAAATACACAGGTATTTACCTTGGGGAATCGCCCACATGTGCTCCAACCACTCCTGAGAGAGCAGAGTCTGTTCACATGGGGTGACTTCTTCTCCTGCACCAGCCCCCCCACCCCCATCCCCCATTCTGACCACATGGGCCTCAGCTTCACCCTGATATCGGACCAATTCCTTCATCTATGCTTGCGTGCCCTCTGACAGTCTCACACACTCTCCCACTTACTCGTCTTGTATTTGTTGCTTATAATTATTTTATATTATTCCAATATATTATGTCAGGACAGGGTGCCAAAGAGGATGTTTTTGCGCACCTCCACTTCAAGGAGTAGTGCCTCAAAAGCACTTTCCATGAAATTCTTTTTTAAGACCATCTTACTATTTTTTTTTATTTTCTGATCATCCAGAGAGGGAAATCTCAAGCGCAGGGCTCATTTAAATGTGATTTGTGTATGTATTTGGAGGCGTGGACGGGGAGGAGTCGGGTACTTGGGGCGTCGGTGGCGCAGTTGGATAGTGCGCTTGGTCAGTGATCGGGAGGTTGCAGGTTCAAGCCCAGCTCCGGGCGACACATGGCATTGTGTCCTTGGGCAAGACACTTAACCCCAAGTTACTCCCACTGCTGCGTCAGTGGTGTGTAAATGGGCACGGAAGGGTGTGAATGTGTTAGAAATACTGATGGATAACTAACATAGAAACTCAGAACCATCAGTGAGTGAATGTGAGTGCGAAGGGGTGTGAATGGGTATGAATGGGTAGGTGTGACCTGCGGTGTAAAGCAGCTTTGAGTAGTCAAAGACTAGAAAAGCGCTATATAAGCTCAAATCCATTTACCATTTACTCCAACGTGTGTGCTCAGTTCCATGCTGATTGGGATGTACAAAGGAAATGTTCTTGGATTCATGCGTGCGCACAGATTCATACATCTGGATATTTTTGTGCGTACGACGTTTTCTGGATTTGATCGTACGCCATGTTTTAGTATGAAATCCACGCAAGTCTTTGTACATGAGGCCCCAGGTGTTTCGAGATGTTGAAGTAGGGAGTGGAGGAGACATGCCACAGCACCCTCTGTACCCCGCTTAGCCTTATAGGCAAACTGATATTTGTCCAGCTGAGGACTGATAGTTGGCAGGATGGAGCGTAAAATCTGTTTTTCGAAACATTTGCTCACTATGGGTGTGAGTGCAACAGGTCTGTAGTGGTTAGGTTCAGAGGGCCGTGGTTTCTTTGGCAGTGGAATGATGGTAAGCAACCTGAGTGGCTTGTCCCCTAATTCAAACAGTTTTTGTCTAAAGCTTACCATTTGAGAGCAGACATATTTAGAGAGCATGGTGTCGTACTCACATTTAAGCTCGGTGATCTTACCCAAGGTGTCTGTTGTAGGGGTAGCCTGATAGGGACTGTTCTAGTCGACATAATTCAGACTCCATGTCTTTCAAAGCTGACACTTGATTTTTACTCTTCCATGATTTATGTGAAATAATATGACCCCTCATGACTGCTTTCATACTTTCCCATAAAACTGAATCATCAACATCACCCCTGTCATTAGACCTGAGAAAAACTAAACTGTGTTCATCCATACGTTTGTGAAAGACTTCATCTTTTAGTAGGGCAGCATCAAAACTTGCTCAAGTCTGTAATTCTCAAAGTAAAGGACACAGGGCTATGATCCGCAACTAATATGGGATGATAGGTGATGTCAATCACTGCTGGAATAAGCTTAGAATGAAGGAAAAAATAATCGATGCGAGAATAAGACTTATGCACTGGAGAGAAGTAAGAAAATTCACTGCTAGTGGGATATAACAACCTCCATATGTCCACAATGTTTAGATTTTCAAGAACTGTCTTTAAAAACTGCCCTGATTTTGATTGGTGTGAAGATGTTGACAATTTTTTACCAAGTCTTGTATCCAGAACACAGTTCATATCCCCCCCCAACAATGACATTAGTTTGGTCTATATTTGGGATTGCATTGAATACCTCTTTAAATTTGGGCCGTATATATTCGCGAAGGTCACTGGAGCAGAACAAAGACAGCCAGATACTATTAGAAATTGACCGTTCGGGTCTGCTGTTGTTTTACTCTGAATAAAAGGTGTGTTTTTTCTAAACAGAATAGCCTCTCCCCTAGCCTTAGCTCCAAAATTAGCCTGGTACATCTGCCCAAGCCAATTTGCTCATAGCACAATCAAGACGGAACGTTTGGCATGGGTCTCTTGTAAAAAAACAATATCAGGAACTAAAGATTTAAGATGTGCAAGAACCTTAGCCCTCTTCACTGGGTTGCCTAAGCCTTTTACATTACAGCTTATTATATTCACTGTGCCATTGTTTGAGCTGCTGCTAATATTATGTGCCATTCACAACCTGATCAATATGCTATCTCCCTGTCAAAATCTTAACATCACAAATGTCTGTTATGCCACCAACATAAAACATGTAGAACTTGAGCTCCCCGAACAACTTACTCGCCCACCCCCGTAAACTTGACAGGCTCCCCCAACTGATGCCTGTTTCAAACTTACCCAATGTCCACTGGTGCATAAGCATCATTCCTTTAACTCCCAGGCCTGCTCGAGTCACGTTAAATCCAAAAGTACATAGCAATCCCTTTTGCAAAAAGAGAGGAAAAAACAAACGAAATAACAAGAAAATACCTAAAAAAAATAACAGCGCATCCTATTGTCAGATATGTTTATAGACCCAGCTGGAAAAGTCCATATGGCCGACTGTTTCAAGAGGAGGAGTCGGAGATCTTATCATGGAGGAAAATGTCTTCCTCATCTGGGTTGTTAAAAATCCTGGTGACATCCTCCACGGTCACACGGAAACGCGCCAGGTGAAGGAATCCGTAGCTGTATCCAGCATCTCTGCACATCTTGCGGGCTTCATGAAACACTGCGTTGGTTGAGTGCCACCACTGATAAATCTGAAAAGATGAAAAGCTATGTCCTGTTGTGCTGAAGTGTTGATTTTTGCGTGGTGAGTTTGAAGATGAGCTCCCAGTTCTGGCAGTAGTGGAGTCTGACAGTGAACGGACGTGGGCAAGCCCCGTCCGCTGGCTTTAGATCCAAGGAGTGATGCGCCCGATCAACAAGCAACGCTGAATTAGTGAAGTGTTCCACTCCGAGCAGAGTCAGAATCAGCTTGGTAATGAACTCCGCTGGTTTTCCTTTCTCTGGATACCAATGATTCTGATGTTTTGATGTCTTTAATGAGATTCCAGGTCCATTAATTTGTTCAGTTGTTCACTCAAACTTCCATGAAGGCATTTACATAAATTCTCCAGTGAGGTTTACCGTGCCCATTCACAGCCTCCTCTATGACCTTCCCTGACACAGTGGCCAGGGTTGTTTGCATGGCGCCCATGGCGTCTGAGATAGTAGTACATTTTGGTGTCCACATTTTGACTTTCATGAGATCTGCTGTAGATGGATTCGGCTCTGTGCAGGATGAGGCAGCGCACAAGGCAGCTTCAGCTAGCTTCGGCTAGCTTGGTAGCTACAGTATCATCCATTCCACCAAGCTTGTCGGTCATTTTGTCTTCTTTTTCCCCTTCTTTGTTGTTCCTCTTCTTCGTCATCTCTCCACACTGTGCTTTAGCAATAATTCAAGTGTTATTATCGTGGGAAATTTATGTTTTAAGTAAAAGTCGAGCAGAGCCTCTCAGGAACACAGCTACTCCATCGCTCGCTGGCCACGCCCTCCTTTAACTCTTTCAAAATCACTTTGTTAACATACTTCTCTGAGATTTAAGTGATTTTGCCCCCACAGTCCTGCTGAGGCTGAGCTCCACTTTACATCTAGCACATTTTGGTAAAATCTTAAGAAGGCTGTGAGGTTTTTTTTCTCCACCTTTGCACACATTAACTCACCTAAGGATGATTTTGGAGGTCAAAGGTTGAAGGGCTTTGTTTTCATCTCTTGCTTGTAATTATAATATTATAAGATTGGCACCACAGAACAACAAAACCTTCTTCTTCCTCCCCTGGACTTTTGTTGTCTGATGTTACCTTGCAGGGGTTTGGCTGTAGTAGTTAGTACCTGAAATCTAAATGTCCCGTGTGTCCTAAGACCATTTCCTATTCCCTCCATGTTCTGACGTAGCTTTTGCCTCCAGCTTTGCTAACTGACAGCCCTGTTGTATTATTAACATTGTCACCACATGAATACTAAACGTTGCGGGTGTTTATCATAAATAATGTCACAGGCACAGACCAGGACCCTTAACCTACTGACAGCTATCCTGCAGGTGGAGCCTGTGGCCTGAATAAGGAGAACTCCTCTCCAGTTCGTGCTCATGTTATTATTTCTTTGTTGAGTCTGTTTCTGCTGCTCGGTATTCCTCTCTGCTCCCTCTGAGCTCTTTGGTAAACCACGGCCTGTTTCTGCTGCACACATGAATGTAAATCAGCTCAGTGAGCCGCTGGAGTTTCAAACAATACTTTATTTTTCATACTGTGATAAATTATACAGCTCAGTGAAGGAGATTGTTTAACACAGAAAAGTTAGTGACATGTTTGTGTTACATGCTACAGGCTCCAATGAATCACAGATCAGATCCATCAACTTGTCATGTATTTACGATATGTATCAAAATATAAAGAGTTTCAGGCTTAAACTTCACTGCATTCATTTATTATGTCTTTTAGGCTCAGTAGGCTTAGGCTTGGACTGCAGCAGGTCAGTCTAGTACCTGTTCAGCGGAGACAGGTGTGGACTGCAGCAGGTCAGTCTAGTACCTGTTCAGCAGAGGCAGGTGTGGACTGCAGCAGGTCAGTCTAGTACCTGTTCAGCAGAGACAGGTGTGGACTGCAGCAGGTCAGTCAAGTCCCTGTTCAGTGGAGACCGGCGCTGACTGCAGCAGGTCAGTCAAGTCCCTGTTCAGTGGAGACAGGTGTGGACTTCAACAGGTCGGTCAAGTCCCTGTTCAGTGGAGACCGGCGCTGACTGCAGCAGGTCAGTCAAGTCCCTGTTCAATGGAGACGGGTGTGGACTGCAGCAGGTCAGTCAAGTCCCTGTTCAGTGGAGATGGGCGTGGACTGCAGCAGGTCAGTCAAGTCCCTGTTCACTGGAGACAGGTGTGGACTGCAGCAGGTCAGTCAAGTCCCTGTTCAGTGGAGACAGGTGTGGACTTAAACAGGTCGGTCAAGTCCCTGTTCAGTGGAGACAGGTGTGGACTTCAACAGGTCGGTCTAGTCCCTGTTCAGTGGAGACCGGCGCTGACTGCAGCAGGTCAGTCAAGTCCCTGTTCAGTGGAGACGGGTGTGGACTGCAGCAGGTCAGTCAAGTCCCTGTTCAGTGGAGACCGGCGCTGACTGCAGCAGGTCAGTCAAGTCCCTGTTCAGTGGAGACAGGTATGGACTTCAACAGGTCGGTCAAGTCCCTGTTCAGTGGAGACCGGCGCTGACTGCAGCAGGTCAGTCAAGTCCCTGTTCAGTGGAGACGGGTGTGGACTGCAGCAGGTCAGTCAAGTCCCTGTTCAGTGGAGATGGGAGTGGACTGCAGCAGGTCAGTCAAGTCCCTGTTCAGTGGAGACAGGTGTGGACTGCAGTAGGTCAGTCAAGTCCCTGTTCAGTGGAGACAGGTGTGGACTTAAACAGGTCGGTCAAGTCCCTGTTCAGTGGAGACAGGTGTGGACTTCAACAGGTCGGTCAAGTCCCTGTTCAGTGGAGACCGGCGCTGACTGCAGCAGGTCAGTCAAGTCCCTGTTCAGTGGAGACGGGTGTGGACTGCAGCAGGTCAGTCAAGTCCCTGTTCAGTGGAGACCGGCGCTGACTGCAGCAGGTCAGTCAAGTCCCTGTTAAGTGGAGACAGGTGTGGACTTCAACAGGTCGGTCAAGTCCCTGTTCAGTGGAGACCGGCGCTGACTGCAGCAGGTCAGTCAAGTCCCTGTTCAGTGGAGACGGGTGTGGACTGCAGCAGGTCAGTCAAGTCCCTGTTCAGTGGAGATGGGCGTGGACTGCAGCAGGTCAGTCAAGTCCCTGTTCAGTGGAGACAGGTGTGGACTTCAACAGGTCAGTCAAGTCCCTGTTCAGTGGAGACCGGCGCTGACTGCAGCAGGTCAGTCAAGTCCCTGTTCAGTGGAGACGGGTGTGGACTGCATCAGGTCAGTCAAGTTCCTGCTCAGTGGAGACGGGCGTGGACTGCATCAGGTCAGTCAAGTCCCTGTTCAGTGGAGATGGACGTGGACTGCAGCAGGTCAGTCAAGTCCCTGTTCAGTGGAGACAGGTGTGGACTGCAGCAGGTCAGTCAAGTCCCTGTTCAGTGGAGACGGGCGTGGACTGCAGCAGGTCAGTCTAGTCCCTGTTCAGTGGAGATGGGCGTGGACTGCAGCAGGTCAGTCAAGTCCCTGTTCAGTGGAGACAGGTGTGGACTTCAACAGGTCAGTCAAGTCCCTGTTCAGTGGAGACCGGCGCTGACTGCAGCAGGTCAGTCAAGTCCCTGTTCAGTGGAGACGGGTGTGGACTGCATCAGGTCAGTCAAGTTCCTGCTCAGTGGAGACGGGCGTGGACTGCATCAGGTCAGTCAAGTCCCTGTTCAGTGGAGATGGGCGTGGACTGCAGCAGGTCAGTCAAGTCCCTGTTCACTGGAGACAGGTATGGACTGCGGCAGGTCAGTCAAGACCCTGTTTAGTGGAGACGGGTGTGGACTGCAGCAGGTCTAGTGTCTGCTTTTGTAACTCGAGCAGAACGTGTTTTTTTCATCTCTGAAATAATCAGGGACGTCCCTGAAAAAGATGGATTGCAGCATTTTGCTTCTAAACCTGTCTGTACCTTTCAGCATTAATAGAGCCTTCAGAGATGTGCAGGTTACCTGTGCCATGGGCACCAACTGCCCCCCTTACAGATGCTGTCTTTTGACCGATGCTCTGATAACAGTCTGGATGGTCTCTTGCCTCTGTTGCCCAGAGGACACCACGTCCATGATGTCCAAAAACAGTCTGAAATGTGGACTCAGACCACAGCAGATTTTTCCACTTTGCCTCAGTCTCAGATGAGCTGGGCCCAGAGCTGGTTTTCTGAAGTTTTCCTGAGCCCACATGCTGATATCCTTTACACAATTATGCTGTTTTGTAATGCAGGGCTGCCTGAAGAGTCGAAGGTGATGGTCATTCAGTGTTGGTTTTTGTCCTCCTTGCCTCTTACCTGCAGATATTTCTCTGGATTCTGTGAATCTTTAATGTTAATATGGACTGTTGCTGATGAAATCCTGAGATATCTTGCAGTTGTGTGTTGTTTTTTAACTGTTGGACTGTTTGCTCACATAGTCCCACAGAAAGTTATGAAACTCCCCCGTCTTTGCTCCTTTTTTTTACCCTTTCAGGACATTCACCTGTTTACATTTTACCCATTTACCTGTGGAATATTCTAAACAGGTGTGTTTGGAGAACAGTATTCGTTACCACTGTCCCAGATTTTTCAAAACATGTTACAGGCATCAAATTCAATTTGAACATTAAACATCTTGTTTTTGTATTGTTTTAAGAGGATTTTATTTTATTTTATTTCACACAACGTCCAAACTTCATTTGAATTTATGCTTGTCTCGTTTTTCCACAGTGGTAATTTTTTGAAAGGATTGAATTAACAAAACATAAATAAAGGACAGTCAAGTGTTCTTGTTTTTCTTTAATACATTTAGATAATTTTCATATAAATGACCAATTAAAGAGGGGGGTCTTAAAAAGGATCCCTTTTTTTTTTAAGCTGGATTCAGAGATATTAAAAAAACTCTTGACCCCTTTGACTGAACAACAACAGTGGATGAGCAGCCCCACGTAAGGCCGTTGAGAGGAGATGTGTCCAGTTGTCCTAATCTGTTTGACCCTCGTTTGGGCCATGTCCTGGATGACAGGCTCAGCTATTTATTGCAGACAGTGGTTCAGACAGAGAAGAACAATCCAGATCGTCTGTGTTCAAACTGAAACTGAGAAGGTTTGATGAATGAAGAAGACAGAGTGCTTCCTCACACACCACGGACAGCTTAAAGAGTCAGCTCTCTGCAGGTCCTCCAGCTGATAGACAGGGTTTGGCTGCAACTCAGAGAGTTCAGGGACTGAAGGAGACGGGACGAATCCTGAACAAGATGGTATCAGGATGAGCTGTCCATGTTAATAAAACATTTAGTTAATAAAAGGAGCCAGAAACCCAAAGACTCCTGGCCCTTCTCTACAGTCAAGTGAATACTGAAAACACCAGTTAGGACACTGTGTGAAACTAAATTAAAAAACTGAACACAATGATTTGGAAATATGTTATGACCTATATTGAGTTGAAAAATTACAAAGACAAAAATATTTAATGTTCCAACCTATAGACTTTTATTTTGGTGCAAACACTGTGTGAGATGGACTGAGGTGAAGTGGAAAAGTCTAGTGTGGTCTGAGTTTCAGACACATTTCTTGACATCATGGACATGGTGTCCTCCGGGCTAAAGAGGATAAGGACCATCCAGACTGTTGTCAGAGCAATGGTCAAAAGACAGCATCGGTGGGATGTCAATGCCCACGACATGGGTAACCTGCACGTCTATGAAGGCTCCGTTAATGCTGAAAGGTACTTACAGGTTTAGGAGCAACATTCTGCCAGGCAAGAGATGTCTTTTTTTGGGACTAGACTGGCCTGACCTGCCTGCAATTAAACATATGGAGTTCAATGAAGCAGAAAATATGACAGCAGAGACCTGGACTGTTGAAAAACTGAAGTCGAACACATCAACATCCCTGCTTGCCCCTCCCCTCTCTTTTGACCCCATGTGCTTGTCTCTGTGTTTGTTGTAATATGTTGCTCTTGTGCTGAGGTGTTTTTTTCCAACCCCACACCATGCTCCCTTGACAGGTGACTAGTTTGGAATTGTTTTTTTCCCCTCGTCTTTCCTCTTGTTTCTTTTCTGCAAGCACTTTGAGTTACATATGTTGTAGGAAAAGTGCTATATCAATAAAGTTTGATTGATTGATTGAACATTAACAAGAAAGTGAAAAAAAATCCACTAACAAAGCTTCGACAGTTTGTGTCCTCGGTTCACAACACTAAGGGCCAGATCGACAAAGAATGGATTGCTCCTGCTAATAGTGCCATCATTTGCACAGAAATAGCTCACACAATATCCCCCGTGTTAGCACCTTAACCTCAAAAGAAATTGCTCTAATGATATGCTGGTGCAAACATGCCCACACATTTTGGCATCAGAGCGCACTTTGTGCCTCTTCTCCCTTAGCTTAGCAGAGAAGTCCAAAAGGCCTTTTTTGCATATTTGTTTACAAAGAAGGTCTTCTTCCTCCTGTTGATCTTTCCCCAGCAGGACTCCTCATTCGAGGGACTGGAGGCTCTCCTTTGAGATGGCTTTTGGTAAATCATCTGTGGCCGTAAAGAGATTTGTCTAGCAATGTCCCCTGGGCACCTCCACTTCCTCATCCAAATCATAACTTTTTTGGCACATCTCTTGAGGACTGTGACAACACAGGTCGCTGTCCTCTGCAGCCCTGTCTTGTACACAGCGGGGGCTTGCAAGTCCTCCTCATCAGACTTGCCAGATGATCTTCTGTAAGAGACTTCTTTAGGATGATCTTCTGTAAGTTGTCCAAGTCTGATAACGAGTCTCTCCGCTCCAGTGCCATGACAACATACTTGTATATTACGTTGCCAAGTTCAGCGCACATGCTCATGGCTATTGTCTTTGTTGTCCTGTCATGAGACCCCTCCTCCAGACAGTCCCACTGCTCCTCAGTGAGCCTGCGTAGGCAGTGATCCATAATATTACGAATGATCTTGGAATCCATGGTGGGAAAGTCCCCTGGTCTCTTGCTGAGCTCCATGTTCTGGCTCTGCATGTTTTCTGCTGTGTAATTTTAATCCTGAATTGTCTGTCTTAAAAATGTCTTTTGCTGTCAACAGTGTGGTCAACCTGAAACTCTGCTGTATTTATAACCTAATCTTCAGACTTTTACCTTGTAGCTTTGATCAACAGTATGTGCTGTGTCGTCATTGTGATGGTTCACTGTCCAGCCAATCAGAACCAAAGATCCTTTCTCATAGGAACTGTTGCCAGTGTTACTCCAGTCAGTCAGCTTTTGTCTTAGCACAGTCTGTTCTTCAAACTGCTTCCTCCATGCTACTACACATTATGGGGTTTGGGCCTCGACACGAGCCACCTATGCTCCTTCATGCATTTCTTTTTTCTTTATCTCCTGGACAAACTTGATATCTTTTCCTCCTAGGTCTTTGAGAAACCCCCCACAAATGACGCACATCCTGGCCAAAAAAAAAGAAAAAAGTTACCACCTGGATTAGCTAAACAAATAGGTACGAGCCTCCTATTGGATAATTATTGCATGGGTGATTATCTTTTAGCAACAAGTTATTAAACCCCAGCTGATGCAATGAGTAGCTTCTCATTTCTTAAACAACTATGTCAAAGACACATCCTGTGATCAAGGAAAAGATGTTAGCCTGTTTGAGAAGGGTTAAATCATTGGCATCAATCAGAGAAAACATTGAAGGAGATTGAAGAAACTACTCAAATTAGGTTAGGAGCTGTCCAAAACATTATTAAAAACTGGAAGGATAGTGGGGAACCATCATCTTCAAGGAAGAAATGTGGTCGGAAAAAAATCCTGAATGATCGTCATCTGGAAATCACTTAAACATTTGCCCAAATCAAATCAAAGATAAACAACAGAGGAACTCAGGGGTGTGTTTAATAGCTAAAGTAAGAGCATTTCCACACATACAATGTAAAGGGAACTCTAGGGATTGGGACTAATCACTAATCAGCAAGGCTAACCAGAAAAAAAGGCTTCAGTTTGATAAAGACTAGACTGTGGAGGACTGGAAGAAGGTCATGTGGTCTGATGAGTCTAGATTGACCCTGTTCCAGAGTGATGGGAGCTTCAGGGTAAGAAGAGAGGCAGGTGAAGTGATGCACCCATCATGCCTAGTGCCCACTGTCCAAGCCTGTGGGAGCAGTGCTGTGATCTGGGACAAATCTTGGGAAATTATGGAAGCTTAGTGAAACATAGACACAGTGAATGTGTGTTGTAATCAAAACTAAAGACAGTCCAATGAAATATTAGTGTGTGACCTGATCAGTATGCTATGACTTTTGGCTTTTTTTGACCAAATTATTTACTGAAAAGGTGAAAAAGATCCCATCTGAAATGAATGGGGACAGTCCACAAGCATACCATAGAAGAACAGTTTTTCCCAACACTGATGTTTCACCAAAATTTCACCTTCAGAATTCATTCAAAGTTTAAAACGCAGCTTTGTTGTCCTCTCTTCAGTAATGTAGTTGATATGACCATTGGGTTCAAAAGCCCCCTGTGCCACTGAAATCACCTGAAAATCAGCCGCTACAGTGGATGACATTATCAGGCAGAGTGTAAGGGAGCGGAAATTTTGACCTAGAAAACTGCAAACAAATTGACATTTTTCACAGAAATGTTGCCTTGGTTCCTGGGACTCATATGTAGCAAGATGAAACTGATCAATTTATAGAAACTCTACGAGGACAAAGAACATTCCTCTCTGACTCTGGGCCTCCCTGCCTCATGACTGTAAATCTCCTAGAAGCATCTGGCGCCATAGAGTCTGTCGTTAATGACAGCAAGGTACCCCCAAACAGACATCGGTGTGGATGTTTAGTTTTCTTCCTAAACAGCGATTGGCTGAGACCAAATAGTATGTTCGAAGAGAGTCTGTTCTCAAGTCATAAACAATTCTTAGGTGACACCTAAGTTGACCTTTGACCTCACTGGCCATTTCGGACCCCTCGTCTGCTCTTCTTTATCTATTCCATATGTTTTTATTGATCAAGCTGCTAAAGCTGAAACTTTCAAAATCTAAATGAATCAAGGGACACTTCTAACAATGTGATGTTTTATTCTGTCATGACAAATGCTTTCTAATGATGTGACTTGTGTGTTTTTAGCTCTAAAAATGCCTAAGATACAAAAAGTTTGTTTATCTGTGAAAGTCTTCTGACAGATTGAGAAGAGAGCTTTCTCCTCCAGGAATGTGCCTGTACTCTGCATTATTATCACTCTGTTTTATTAAAGAATGCTTAATAATAGGATTGCTACACCTTGGGTTTTGGTTGCAAACCATCTTAAGGGCATGTTGACTGATATATCTTAAGTTAACCACCTCTATTGTGTTTAATTGACTGTTTAATAGGATTTGAATTGTTTAATTCTTTCTTATACTTTAGATATATAGTATTTGGTATCAAATTGATCACCATGAGATTTCCTATCCAGTTGGAGTGCTTATATTGGATGTTTAATCAAAATACAACTTAATTCTGGCCAAGTATTAGTTGATAAAGTGTTGTTAACTCATCCAAAAGACCTCCCCCTGCGAGCAGCTTAAAGCCAGAGACGTGGCCTCTCTGTCTCTTCTCTTCTTGTCTTCTCCCCGCTTATCTCCTTTCTTCCTCCTCGTCGTCGTCACCACTCCTGTGACTTTTGGCTCACATATTTTTCCTTAATTCTTTTGTCTAAGTTTTTGTGACATGCCCGCCGATAAAAGCCAGTAAGCTATAAAAGACTTCAAAGATTTACTTCATAGTAAATGGACTCTTTCTTTTTCAGAATAGTATTCGTATGGCCAACGAATTCTTGATTTTTGGAATTAGTTACAAATCAATTTTTTTTTATACAATCGAGACACCAACGCCCAAGCTCCAGCTTCACCTTGAACAGAACCTGCCAGTCCAATCTAAGACTTCTCTCCCGGGAAACCTGGGACCACATCGGAACAACCTCTTTGGATCCATCGCGCTGGGTAGAGTGTGGACCAACCCTCTGGGACGACACCCAGAACCAGAACAGTCCTTCAGATTCCTCAGTAGCTCGGACCAGATGAGGCCCAATCCAGACGACACTTCTTAAGAGGCGGTTCTATATTCTTTCAGATGGGCTTGAGTGTGTCTTGGTTCAATTCTCTAATAATTTCCCCCTTGATTTGACCTTTTACAAGTAGGTTAATTCGGAAATTAATCCTTTATAACCACTCCATATGCTTAAATGTTCCTTGAGGGTTCATATCTTCTTTCCTGATTGACAGCATCATTGATTTAGTACATCTCTGACATTTGTTCCTTCTTAAGTGTTTATTTTATTTTATTTTGTCTTATATATTCATTTTAATAAATCACCCTTATATTTAAAGTTCTGTCTGTTGGTATTCTATTTGGAAGATTGACATCACTGCATGAGAGTTCTGTCTTTAGATTTGAGATTGATTAAACAACTGAAGTTTGACTTAATTGATTAAACTGATGAGTTTGACTTAATTGATTTATCTAATTTAAATGAAATACACTGATAAATCAGCTAATTAAGTTAATTTTGCCTTTTTTGTATAAAAAGGATGGTGCCCCTTTAATTAACGAGAGCAAACCTGGTTATTAAATGAATATTAATTAATTTAATTAATATCCAGTAATATCCAGAAAATAATCACTACACATATAAACTTAATTTTGAAGCCCTACCTCTTTATAAAAGAAAATGAGAGCCAACAGTTTCCAGCAAAGTCCATGACTTTCTCTCATTAAAGCCAATGTATCCTAAGTTTTCCTCATCCTGCTGGACTGACTAATTTAAGCTGTAGAATACGGTGACTGTGTGTGAATGTATGTGAATTAAGTAAATTAGACCTCAGTTCGAACAGGATGGTCCCTCGCTCGTCAACACATCTATCTGTCTGACGCTTGTGGTCAGTCAGTATGTGTGAGCTCCAGTGGCGGCTGCTGGTCAGTCAAGGAGGGGAAGCTCATTTTTTTTCCGGCCTACATCATAATTTTGTTTATTTATGTAAATGATCTGTGACCCTGTTTGGTGTCTTTTCCAGGGATTTTATTCACCAAAACTCACTTTTGACCAGACAACACATTTTATTTGTGACAGCACTTCCAGTGAGCCAGCTCACCTTGTCATACCAGGAATGCTGAAAAGACCTGTTTCTTTTCCCCACCTTTTGCACTAAATCAATCTTAGGAGTTGATCTGCCCTGCTGTTTTACTCTAATTTTCTCTTTGTAAGGAAGACTATCAAGTGGCCTCACCAAAATCTGGTCGACAACATTCATACTATCTGCCATGATGTGTAGCTTGCTGGCAGCTGGAGCTGCTACATGAAACTACTGTTTGACAGGCTGTGAGTGTGAGTGAAAGGGAGAGAAGATCCACATCTGCTCGTTGGTGAAAAGAAAAAGTGACAGGAGAGAGTCTTCAAACACAACGCTAGTCGTTTTTAGGAAAGATAAAGTCACTGGTGATCGATAAAGCCTCCGGATCAGTCCAGAACAACTGAATGTAAAACTTAGAAGATGCTGCAGTAAAGGATGATACTTCAAGATCGCTGATTGGCTCATTTCACTGTCAATCAAAAAGGGATTCGGCCTCAGACAGATCATCCAATCATCATGCAGAAGCTCAGCGTCCAGGCCAGCCCACTGCCTCATAGACCCCCAGAGACGCTGAGCGTCCGATGGGCGGGACAAAGTCCAGCATTTATCCAATGACCGTCCAGTTTCCACAGTGGAACAACCCACTCTAAGTTTCCCTGCTAAAATCTGAAGACGCTCAGCGTCCGACTCCGACTGTAGCGCTGAGACGCTGCGGGGATGAATGAGAAGGAAGTTGTGCCAGTTACCTGTGATAAGTAGCTGATTCTGAACAAAAGATGAAGGTATTCTAGCTCATATTTAGTCAATGAAATGTACACACAGCAGTACATATCACCACTTTTTTGGGGGATATTTTAGGGGAAGCTGAGCTTCCCTTGCAGTCTTAGAGCAATCGCCACTGGTGTGCTCCCCTGACAGGCGCCAGGCTCCTTCTGTCTCCTTTAAAGTAAATGGTAAATGGTAAAATTGACTTGAGCTTATATAGAGCTTTTCTTGTCTTGGACTACTCAAAGCTGCTTAACACTGCAGGTCACACCTACCCATTCACACCCATTCACTCTCACATTTACGCACTGATGGTTCAGAGTTTCTATGTTAGTTAGTCATCAGTGTCTCTAACACACTCACGCTCTTTCATGCCCATTTACACGCCACTGACGCAGTAGTGGGAGCAACTCGGGGTTAAGTGTCTTGCCCAAGGACACATCGCCATGTGTCGCCCAGAGCTGGGCTTGAAGCTGCAACCTCCCGATCACTGCCCAAGTGCACTATCCAACTGCGCCAACAATGCCCCTTAGTGGACATGGCATGACTGGTTGCTGCTTCCCTCTAGTATTTTTGTTTTTCTAAATTATGTACAGCATCCTTGGGTGTCATGAAAGGCACTTTAAAAATAAAATTTATGATTATTATTATTATTATTATTATTATTGTAACACACTGTATATGTAACAAAAGACAGCCACAGTCCATTTGTAACCATAGAGTTACCACAGCTGTTTTTGAAGGTGCAACACCACCAGGTATATCAAGAAAACAGCTGAAGATCAGGTGCCAGGCGATTAGCATCAGCCAATCAGACCACACGTGATTGCATGAATAAATTCTGCTGTCATCTCTACTGTGTTTCTCAACTATTTCACCATGTCATTGTCCAGCTCCATGCTGCTTCAGCCTGGATTTGGACATGACCTTGTAATGACAAATTAATCATAATGAAAGTGATGAACCAGCAGGCCACCCGAGCCCTCTCACAATTTCTGTACAAATTGTCAAGTGTAGTGTAAACTTCACACTGCATACCTTGCCTGGTCGATATGGGGTTTTGATGAGCGGAGGCCAGTTTTAGGCAGAAAAAAATTCTGGATTAATCAGTCAATTAATGAAAAAAATGTAAAGTCACTAAAAAAGTTGGTGCCTTAACTTTTACAACAGTGACTACATCAATTACAGGCAGAACATTTTGCTGTTTTACAATACTACAATACTACAATCGAGGAATTTTCAAGTACACAAACATGCAGAAAACCTCTGGGAAATTAATTCTATACCCTTAAAAAAGAGTAAATCTATAAATTAGTTAGGAAATGCATCTTGCCTTGTACTTCTTGTTGATGAAAAGTGGTAGGTTCCATTTTGTATTTTACACTACGGCAGTAGTGCCCATCTATTATGTTATGATTATCACTGACTGACCGATTGTCCAGTCACCTGCCTCATATGCTTTAGACAGCTTCTGCCCATCCCAAACACTTTGAGACATGTGCCCAAACGCTTTGCAAAGGGCACATTAGGGCTCTTTGATGCCTGACTTTTTAGTAGATAATATTACTTTGTGTATCTTGTTGTATGCAGATGATATTGCTCTACTGGCTCAATCAGAAGACGATTTACAGTATGGACTGAATGTGTTGAAGACCTGGTGCCACAGATGGAGACTGGTAATAAATCAGAAGAAAACAGATAATTCGTTTTAGAAAGAAAGGTACTACAAGAGGTAAGAACAGATTTTCTCTTGGGGCTTTTATTTTATAAAACACACCTGAATGTAAATATCTGGGATTTTGTCTTGATGAGTTTATGACCGATGAAACTGGAGTAAAACTTCTGTCTGGATCAGCTGGAAAAGCCCTATTGTCTGTGGTTAATAAGCTTCAAACCTGTAAAAATCTTGGGTATACCACCTACACACATCTCTATGAAGCCTTGTTTCTCCTTTATTAAATTATGCAGACAGAATATGGGGAGGCAAAGCAAGTAAAAGTTCAGATGCCGTTGAAAACAGAGTGGCACAATGGTATCCATGAATTTGCCCCTATTCTAGCTGCTCAGGGTGACATGGGTTAGATTCCTGGATCATTAGTGAAAAAATGTGAAATTATCAGACTTTGGAATTGATCTGTTAATATGGCAGAAAATAGGATTAATAAAAAGATTTTAATATTGAATAAAATGTAGTTCTAACTCTTCCTGGGCTGCATGACTCCGTTAATCTCTAATTTGAGGAAGCAGACCTACAGTACGTTTATCAAAACGTTTTTAGAGAGAAGTTTGTTGTTAAGTTTGAGAATAAATGGAATTTTGTGAAAGGCAAATTTAAGAACATAAATCCAAATCAAAAACATTTATGGTCATCACGAGTCTTATGTAACAGCTAATTTAACAAGAAGTCAGAGATCTTTAGTTGCTCTTTTGAGAACAGGAAGCCTTCCACTCGCTCTTGGAGATCTCAGATTTAAAAACATCCAGGAGGAACACAGACTTTGTAAATTAGGTGGAGAAGGAAACACATTTTCTTTTGTATTGTCCGTTTATGATGAGTTGAGAGCTCCTCTGATGGTGAATGAAATGTACGTTCAAAGTCTGGCTTTGTTTTAGTGTACTGATTATAACAGTATTATAATATTTACAAGTCAGCCTCTTTTGTATCCGAAGCCTGGAAAAAAAGGTCAAGATAGTTTATTTTATGAGATTATTTATTTCTGTAAGCATCTACAATGATGTCTGAACTTGGTGATTAAATAATGGTGTCTTGTAAGTCCATTGAGCTGGGCATATTGTATATGCAGGACATAATAAAATCAAAATCAAAATATTATGAGGCTCCTACATGTTTTAATTGCTCTTATCAACTCCTCATTAAGTTTAATTAAATCCTGTAAGCTGTTGTCCTTATTATGTATTTGGTGTTTGTGCTTCTACAGCTTGCTGTAATAGCTTTCAATCTACCAGTCTTTTGTTAATCATGTTTAAATTTTCACGTTTATGACCCTGTTCCTGATCACTAATTATCAGAACACCAATCCATCAGTGTATTTTTCCTTTAAGGGCCTGTAAATCTCCATAATGTCCCAGATAATTTGAACTTTCTCTCACTCTCTGAATGTGTCCAGAGGACACTTCAGCTCTCTGAGAAATTGGCTCCGGCGGTCGTAAATCTGGCTCTAATTACTCACAGATTGTTGCCGTAAATTAAGTGTATGTAAATCTGGAGCTGAATATTAATCAGCAGCCAGCTGAAGAATGAGACATCATTTGAAAAAAACAGGCTGGGGTCTGGCACGTGGACCAGGAGTCCTGGTCCGTTAGTATGCAGCTTCAATACTCATTATGCTCTCAGCTTTGTCTGCGGGTTTTATGTCAAGTAGAGAGAGAACAATGAGAAACCTCGCTACTAATTAAGAAAGAACTGATGAAGGGTCTGAACTTGTAAATGCAACAGAATTTGCATTTTAGCCACAAAAATTTGCATATATAGTGTTAGACTGAGCTTGTTAAAATGCGTGTTTAATGATCAGAGTTATTTATGTATAGGAAAGCCTTATTAAACTCGTCCTATGTCTCCTATCCATACGTATACAAATGTAGGAGAAGACTGAAAGTTTGAGGAGATAAAGTTCAGAAGTCCACACCACAGCCATGAAATTTATGACAATAATTTATCAGACACAAACTGTGCACAAGCTGGATGTAAATAACAGCTGGAAAGATTAATTTAGTCCAAAAAGTGTCACAGAGTTGAGTGTGAGCAGCATGAAGAGCAGGACGAGTCAGATTTCATTATGAATGGAATTACTCTCTCCTCTGTTATTACGAGTGCTATAAAGAGCGGCCGTGAGGTTTCTGAACCTGTCCACTGCTCCTCTGCTCTGCCAGCGGCTCTAATCAGACGGCTAGATTATATCAGAGTGGCCAATAACAGCCAGGATGAAGGGCTAAATAAAAATACTGGAAATATAAACACAAGAGACAGCCCAAGGAAAGAGAGCAAAATAATCAACATGAAGGATTTTGGGATTTCATTGAACTTCATGCACGAAAACGTGGTGCATGCGATTTTTTATGTTAAAGCTTGGATTTTACATTTTTAGACCAGGTTTAAGTCTTTGGACCAACTTTAGACATCCAGCCCAACTTTTAGACTTCAGAGCGGGTTGTGTGGACTTAAAGGTGCTATGAGGAGAATCTATTTCCAGCAACATAAAGACTCTACTACCCATGAGCATGCACGGCGACTGTCGTAATGCTGCGTTCCAGTAACCTCGGAACTGGGAGTGACATCATCTCCGACTTATCAGCGTTCCAGTTGAAGTTGGAAAAAACATGCCGATCTACCTGGCTATTGTTAGCTGTTGTTAGCTGTGTTGTTAACAAGAATTTGATTATCACTATGGCAGCATTTTTGTAAATATAAGTCGAACAATACTATGTATACAGCTGATCTAGAGTGACACCCCAGTCAGAAGTGCAAATAAATTAATTATTACAGGAGCTAAGTAGCTAACTGTTCACACTGGTGGCATCCATCTTCGATTGCACCAAAAGACTTGACCCAAGCCAAAGCGTGTGTTTGTTGAATACTAATATAAATGTAGCTTGGACCTTCCTCAGAACTCTGCATTGCTTTACAACTTCTTTTTTCAACAACTTACAGGATGCAAAGCGACGAGGTAATGTATCTCTTCCTAGTTACGTAGTGGTAGTTTTTGATGTGTGACAACAAGCTCTTTTTGGAAAACTTAGTATGGTAGTTTTGTAGCCGACTATATATTGCTACTGACAGCTCGGTGCTCTAAGACGTTTCAGAATAATATTATTTTGCTGTAGTTTTAATTGTCTTGTTTCCATAGTTGAGTATCCAGGCCAGTCCCGCCCTGTCCAACCCAATCACTTAGCTAAGGAATAGCATTTATAGATAACCTATTTTGATGCTATAAAACTCACCTTAAAGTGTGTGTTTCGATAAGGCATATATCTAAAAGTGAGACTTTTTTGTAATGACTTATAAACTCCTCACAGTCCCTTTAAGTGGAAAAGTCTTCATTGATCAGGTTTCAAGGTCTCGTATAATGCTCATTATTCCTTTTTTATTATGCCAATCTGGGATGCCTATGGAGTGACTGTGTGATCTGCAGGGCATAAAGCTCCTTTGCTACATCACAATTGCATTTGCAGAATGCTCATTCTAGCTGTTTTCAGGCTCTGGCTGAGACACTTCCTTCAGTACTGTCTCTTTAAGAGTCCATGACCCCACATGCCTCCTGTCATCTGATTGGCCAGTTCTGTGAAAGCTGCACCTCTGCAAAGAAGACATCTCAGTGAGGTAAGTGTAACCCAAATATATCATGTTTATATGTAGTTTATACATGGAAATTTAGTCAGACTTTACCAGTAACTGTTTTTATAACAGGACAGCATACTGCTCACTCACTTTTCTCTGTTTCATCGATCATGCTAACAGTGTAGCAGTATGATCGCCTCACAACTGCTGCTCGTCACTGACTCCCTGCTATTACTGTCGTGGTTCAGTGGCCCAGCTTTACGGCACATATCAGCACAAACGTACTTGTTCACTCAGTCTCACAATCATAAAGATATCCACTAAAAACAATAATGTTTGACGGACTGATTTAGCCTGTACAGCCTGTAATGTCTCATGAGCCTTGTTGTGCTCAAGGCGCTAGCTGCAGATCAGGTGCTTCAAGCGCATTACCAGGGAGGAGCTGTTTTCTACGGCAAGTCCAGTAAGAAGTATGAGTGAATCAACCATACCCCAGGTTGTAGCAAATCTCGTGAAGATCTCGCAGACAGCTGTTTTCAGTGGCAGGAAACCTCGCTTCCAGATAACGTGAAGAGGAGCAGATCTCATGTTGTGAGACTTTCTGGAGCTGTAGAGTCAGGCATTCAACTTTACAATATTAAAGGTAGGGATTCAATTATGGATCAGCATGATATGTTACCCTTAAGACCAGTGGCGGCTGGTGAAAAATATTCTTGGTGGGGCTGTGCAGCACTAAGTTTTTAACAACCATCCCACTACGATTCAACGCAAACTACAGGATACCAGTGCTTCATAAAATTGTTATTATTGATTCCAAATAAAAATAACAGATTACAGAATGATGCACACACATATCAGACACACACACACATAATTACATACAAATGGTCAACCATATACTGCCAAAAAGCTTACATAACCTACATAGAAAGAAATGAGTAAGGGGAACATGTGTGCATGTATAAAATTAAAAATAACTTTATAAACAGTAATTAGTAAGGGGAACATGTGTGCATGTGTAAATTAAAAATAACTTTATACACAATAATTAGTAAGGGGAACATGTGTGCATGTGTAAATTAAAAATAACTTTATACACAATAATTAGTAAGGGGAACATGTGTGCATGTGTAAATTAAAAATAACTTTATACACAATAATTAGTAAGGGGAACATGTGTGCATGTGTAAATTAAAAATAACTTTATACACAATAATTAGTAAGGGGAACATGTGTGCATGCGTAAATTAAAAATAACTTTATACACAATAATTAGTAAGGGGAAAATGTGTGCATGTGTAAATTAAAAATAACTTTATACACAGAAATGAGTAAGGTGAACATGTGTCTAATTGTCCACATTTCTTTTCCTCCACATAAAAAACCTACTTCTCTTTACCTGTTTTCAAGTCCTCCAGACTCCGTTATACGCTGAACATGAACGAATTGTTTGTTGATACACCGAAGTGACGGTAAAATGCGGGTTTCGGGGCTATCACAAGTGGACTCACTGTCAAAAGTTTGACATTTTCATCAGGCATCTAAGATAGTTACCTATATATTACCTTCCATATATTTACGCAGTCAAATAAGTCTGTAAGTCTTCAAAATCTTTCATTGTCACGCAAATGTTGTGAAGTCACTTTCACCATAAGTAAATAAATAGGTGTAAAGAGATCATTTTTGAGTATGATGTAATAACGGGAGACGTTTGGATAGTAAACAAAAGGGTCCTTCAAAGGCCCGCCCCCTTGACATCTGCCTGGACGGTCACCAGTTAATTCAGCACACCGGCACACCGACACGAGCCGAATAAACCCGAATAAACCCGAGGGGCGATTCAAAAAGCGCCCTTCAGAGATTATTTTCAACGACGCTGATTGGCCAAATTCACGTTGATATGCGCTTATCTTGCTCTAGCAACAGTCGCTTATTGGCTAGTCGTCACTGTCTCAGGGGCGCTTTTTCTATCGCCCCTGAGACACGGAGGCAGAGACGAGAAGGCTTACTTTTGTTTTACATTAATGAAATTAATTACTTTATATATTAATGGATATATATTATGTTATATTTACATTTATATCACACATTTGAATAAGTAAGTTTTGGTAATATTCATTTTTTCAAAATAAAGTAAATACATTTAATATCACACTCTCCCAGCCTGTTTCAGACAAGAGAGACTGGCGACTATGATAACACTGGCGGCGGATGAAAAAATATAACCGAAATGAGCGATTTTGCAGAGATTATGTCCCGCGCTCTGCAAATCTCTGCGATCTCTGCAAAATCGCTCATTTCGGCTATATTTTTTCATTCATCGCCAGTGTTATCATAAAGTCAGCTCGTCTACCATCTTCAGGTGGGTCAGCTGACCTGGTAAACAAACTTTTGATGACGTCATAGCCGCGCGACACAAAGGTACAGCTACTTTTAGCCGGAATTGCTGAGCAACATGGCAGAATATTTATCTGATGTCAAGAGTCAGACTACGGCGACCGGTTTGAGTCTGAGTACACGGACGAGGAGCTCCATGAAAGAAGAATGTGGAGGGAGAGAGACGAACAGCTGGCTCGAGAACAACAAACGGGAGCACGCCCACGACTAATGCGAACTGGTGGTGCGCTAGGACAGTGTTCGCTTATAGCACCAGAAGAGGAGTGTGTTTGCTGCTCAGAGGGGACTTGAAACCGCTGACAAGCTTATGGATCTATCCAGGAATATATGTCTGACTACTCTGGAGGATTTCTGCAATGACAAACCGGCTGTGGTAGAGACATGTGATTTTGCAGATATTATGTCCCGCGCTGAAGCTCCATTGCCGTGACCCCCGCTAAGTGCGGCTACATCGGTTGGATCTAAATAACTTCTGACGGACTCCGAGCTGCACGATGTTTGTCTGAGTGAGTATAAGAGCATGCACAAACCTAAAAATAAGGTCCAGGTGTCAAAAAAACCAGAGTTTCCCTTTAAGACTGAAGTCCTGACAGAAGAGTTATAAAAAATGAATAGATTTAAAGTCAGATTTTAGTCTTTTATCCAGAATTGGGATGTTAGACCAGGTTTATGACAGTAAACCTGAATTGAGGCTTAAGGCCAAGTTTTAGGCCTTGGACTCTAATTTTAACATGACTTTTGATTCAAGACCAGGTTTTAAGCTTGAACTGTTTTTTACAGTGAAGACCAAGTTTTCGACTTGAGGCCAAGTTTTATTCTATTGAAAAGGCTTCAATCCTTGGACCAGGTTGAAGTCCAAGGGCTGAATCACCCTGTCAAGAGTTTCAATGAGTCCTTTCTACAATTCCTCCCCTTCTATTGTTGTCGTCTTCGTTCTCTTCCAAGATAAATGTCTGCTGCCTTGTGTAACCCTTCTTTCCTTGATAAGACTACAGGTAGTGTTAGAGTTCAATTTCAGTTTGGAGGTTTGGACCAGAATCAGAACTTCTAGGGTAATCGCCCATGGAGCTCAGGAGGGATAATCAATACTGAACACACTCACACAAAAACAGAACTTTTCAAAGATGTATTTCAATCATCAATAAGAACAATAAAAAATAACTTTTTTTTTTTTTTTTTATTAATGAGCTCAGTTTGTTCGTTGGGGCCCTTTAATCTGTGTGAAATTTCTGTCCTACAACACTGCAGGTAAGGAGGTAAGTTCAGTTGTCCTTTCTTTCCTCAGCTCTGGCTTGCCACTTGTCTCTCAGGATCAGTTTCTCCAGCAGGTGTCCAATAGCCGCCGGTGGCTTACCGCTGCTGGTCCTCTCTCTCTCTCTCTCTGAAGTCGACCACGGATGCAGTAATGCCTCTCTCGACATCAATCGGCGCCGTATCCAGTCTCTCAAAAAAACCTGACCTATGGAACAGGTCACATTCACTTGGTTCAGTAAATTAAATCGTCACAGGCCATAAATTCTTAATGAAAATAAATAAATAAAATCAATATGACCTGCATAAATCCAAATAAAGCATTTTTTTTTCCCTTTTTCACAACTTCCACTTTGCCAATGCAATTACAAATGAAAATTCTCAAAGATTGACAAATCAAAATGTTACCATCAATTATTTGCCTAAATGATGTAACATAGTAAGTTTTCTCCCCTTTTTCCTCCTTCACACACACACATTCACACCCACGACATGATCACAGTATGCAACCTGTGCAGCCACACACACACACACACACACACCCACGCACGACACAGCCGATACACACTTTATGATACTATGAAATGAACACAGTACGAAATGTGTGCACTCCTTACACACGTCGACACGGCCCACACACACTCATGATATGCTCACACAATAGTTAAGTGTTTTTTTTTCAGTAATACCCCGCTGTGTTATCCATTAGCTTACCCATTAGCTGAGGTCAATACCAAATTTTGACTCAAAATGGCTCCAGCGGCTAACACACACGAGGTTCAACATAAGCCTTTAGCTGTTAACATTAACTTGCAGCTAACCTGCTTTACTCGATGCTCTTTTACATCAGAACACATAATAAACTCACCACCGAGCAGTCAACATCAAGCACAGCCTCCGTGGATTCAGCCGGCGAAGAATTCCAACGGTTTTGCCAGTTTTCATGAATTTATAGGCAATTTTCTGTAGGACCCTCCTTACAAGCAGCCAGTCGGTGCAGTCTCTCATCTCTCTGCTACCTGGTTGACCGTGACATCGTAGCAAAAAGCTGTCATTACGCCAGTTCAGCTCGGAGACAAACTGTTAATTCTATGATTGTCTACAAACTTTTAATACACACTGAAAACGAACTTTGCTTCCTCCATATATATATTTTTTAATTTATTTGAACTCTACCAAAGCTTATGAAGTCTGGGCTACACTTGTCCAGCTCTTTGGAACAGAAGAAGCTTCTTGGATGAGAAGAGAAATGTCCTCCCAAAACTGAACACAGTCTAGTTGCCTCGATTTAGAATCTTCACGATAACCATGACCTGGATGAATGAGAATCTACACAGACGCATAAGAACTCCCATCAGAAAATAATACCAGTCTAAGAGGACGGTACCTATAAATGTTTTTAAGTGCAATAACCTTTCAGAAATATAAAGTTTATCTGGACCTAGCCAACTCACGTCACGTATTCTTCCGCACAGCGCTGCTGCAAGCTACTGAATTACTCCGCCTCACTCTCACCTGTTGTAAACATAACAAGCATAAAAGCACAAAATTGTCTATGGTCTCCGTCTTTTAATGCAAAATGGTCTGAAGTCCACGATGGAGTCTCTTCGTTCTTTGCCACCCTGTTTAACCAAATGTGATTTGGGTTCAGAGTGAATAGACAGCATATTAAAGTTTCATTAAAGTCTGCAGAATGACTTCAGATTGACCATCGGAGAGATTCCTCTGACACGATGATTTCTCTGGGAGTTTAAGCCGAGGATTAATTAGCCAAATCATCATCGTTATTTGATGATTCATTGTTCCCCGTGTTGGCAATCTAAACCAGGTTCAACATTTTTCCTCATGCCCTTAAAGATGGTCCAATAACTGTGACTCGTCCTCGGGGCTTACTCTCGTTTCATTTGCACATGATTTGGGTGTCACTCACACTGTGGCAATGACGGTGGCATTTTATGACTGCTGAAGAGTGAGTCAACTGTGAGGATGAAGAGTGGTTGATATTAAAGCTTCAGGACGGACACTTTATAATTACGCTGCTCGGACACCATCTCCTGCTCTGCATCATGGGAAAAAACCTGGCGTAGCCACACAGAGGCAGAAATATGGATCAGTCTGTAGCTTCAGGTTTTTATATTCCAAAGAAGTTGGGACAGATGCCTCTAAAGCAGCCCTCGCCAAAACATAAGGCTTCTGCAGCTCCTCTAAAGCCCACAGGAGAAGTTAGACTCCTACATTTTTAATGCATAAACCAGATCCAAATGTTAAACTATGTGTTATTCTATTGGGAGAAAATGCAGTTCAAGTGAAATGACTTACACCATGGTCTGCAGAGGCCCTTTAAATTGCAATGGTAACTGTCTTTGTAGTTTGCACTAAACCAATTGAATGATCCATTTGGAACTGAAACTACACTTAGCAGTAACATTTTACAAGCTAAGCTTTGTTCAAACCAAACTGACATCACTGTACAATGAACTTAAAATGTTTTCAAAATAAAAGGAATTTCAAATAAAATAAAGTGCATTAAAGGCCGCTGGCATTTTGCATTCTGTTTTTGACAGAAGAAAACCTTTTTGAAAATCAAAAGCATGATGTCTGTATGACAAGACCCTTCAGAGCATCCACACACTTCTTGGTTTTAAAGAAGAAAACCTCTGATTTAAAAAAAAAAAAAGCTATTTTAAATGACCCTTTCTTACAAAGATATACATGCAACCTAAAACAAGAACTGTTTTAAGGTGTGCAAGTCTTAGTCATCACCTAAGCCTTTACTGTCCTCTTCATGGTAACTGAGTGAGTGAATGCGTTTACATGTGCTTTCCCAAGTTTCAAGAGAAGTCTGGTTGAAATGAAGAAATCTAAGCATGTTTACATGCTCAGAGAAGATGGCTGCCCTGCACCTTGATGCAATGTTTCCTGCTGCATAAAACAGACCCTCTGATGGCTGTTGCTGGTTGTTGCTTGGATACACTGGAAGGACTTTGCCAGCTTTGACAAAATTTGATAGCGTGCTACATTTTTTTCCCACATAAGAACTGATTCTCCTTCCTGGACAGGGGGTGTTCTCCAAAACACATTGAGACCTAATTCTGCACATTTTGGTTTAACTTCTGCTCAGTCTGAAGATCCCAGTAGGCTTTCAATGAATGATGCACCCCCCTAGGGATGTGTCACTGGGCTGCATTACCGTGCTGTGCCGAGGGATACATTTTCACTTGCATTAATCTGCCCTTCTTCTCTGCTGATAACAGTTGCCATGGTTTTTACTGTGCTTATATTTCACCAGAAGTCAGGAACTTCAGTTTCCTAAACCTTGGATCCAGAGCAGCAGCAGGGAAGACTGGAGATTCAGGCTGAAACTCAGAAAGACCCTGACATCTTTATGTGATCTGCTGTCTAGTAAGACTGGACTGGTAAAGTCTCTAAAGCTAAACTCCGTATGTACTTGTAAGGCTGACCACTAGCTGTGGAAGTGCAGAGAGGGTGGCATACTCTTATCCACTGACAAACACTTAGCTCTTTCAAATGACTCGAGGGCCTGGTTCAGCTCCTCAGTTAAACTGCACTCGTTCGGGATTGGTAGTGTTTCCCTCTTGGTGTAACTGCAGGGTCGGACAGTGCAGCAGCCACTGGCCATCTCTGTGCCAGCAGCCTGGACAGCCTCTGAAAAGTACTATTCCAGCGTTTACTTCCATTTTGTACCAGCATGTGTTGTGGTGTGCCCACTTGCTGCTGCTGATTCTTTAGCTTAGTGCATGCCAGTTTGCTTTTCTTAAAATGTTCAACAAGGATTCTTGCAGCAGCTGCACAATTGGAGATAGCAGAGTTGTTTATAGAGCACTTTGCACCACCAAGTGTACAGTGTGACCTGCACATCGCACTGATGCCCATCCATGCTTGTCTGACAATCCTCACCTCTGCTACAATGTTAGCATCATTGTCATGGACAACGTGTCCTCAAGCCACTCTGCAATATTTTCACCTGTGTGTCTCTCTTAAAGATGCATCGTTGTCAGTTCAACCTTCCAAATTCAAATATTTGTATGCAGGTCAGGCACTACGTTAAAGCTATGGTCTACGATTTGGAAGCTTTGTACATATTAATAACACCGTTTATAAGGCTGTTATGGTCCTATGGTCCTATCTACACAGTATAAAGACCAAAAAGAACGAAAAAAATCCATTCAGTATATCGGCTGAAAAGCTGCATACTAGCTGACCAATCAAGCCTAAGAATCTGCAACTATTAATTGGTCCGTGAGTTAGTCCATGAGTCCATCCAATCCTCGTCTCCCTCACTACGCAGTACGCAGCATCTTGCCCATGGTCCTGCCTCCTCCCCTCTACCTCCGGTGAGCAGCTAGCAGCGTTAGCTACTGAACTATCATGGAGCCGGAAAAGCCTCGCGCCGAACCCGGGAATCCGCCTCCCTCTCCAGTGGGCCCAACGGAGCTCTGCCCGCGGGTTGAGGCCTGTTAGCGGGCTAACGGCTAACGAATAGCCTCAGCCGGCCGTCAGACCTTCAGCATTGGCCGTTTCGCCCCTGGTTGATCAGGTAATCGCTTTGTTTACTACAGTGTGAGATGTCTGCTGAATTACTCTGGTTAGTTTGTGCCTGTACGGGCTAATAACTTGTAGGGGAGCGGGTTAGCCTGTTAGCCGCTAATCGTTAGCACTGTAAGCTGAGCTGGGGAGGACAGGCTGAGAAAGATAAATCCTCCCCCACACTCGGCTCCGCTCTGGCGGCGCCAAACCCGCATTGCCGCCGGTCCAGTTGAAATGGCTACTGCTGTGTGTTATAAGGGAGATGTCTGTCGTGTTTGATACTTTCAGTTGAGCTGAGCTGTTTTTGATTGAGTTTGCCGCTGATATATTGTGCTGGTCGCTCGTAGCTCTGCCGGAGGGGGCTTATATGAGGCGACACGAGCTGGGGGCGGGATCTTGGAACACGGAGGGGAGAGGTGAGGGATGGAGGGGCAGGCTGCGGTTTCAAATCGTAGACACCAGCTTTAAGGAAAAACTCTCACGTTTGAGTCCTCACCCACCATTCACCCTCTTCTAGAGAATTTCCAGCTTCCTCCTGATTCCAAGCAAATTAAATTTGTAAACTGTTTCACTACCTTAGTTTCTTCAGATCATATTACGGAAGCCTGAGCAAGGGATTTAAACTCAGTGATCGGCAGAGTTCTGGGAAGAGACAATGTCTCGGGTTCACAGCAGTTCTATTAATTCACGTTATAGGTTGATTCAGTACAAGGTAATGCATAGACTGCGTTATTCAAAAACAAAACAGAACCACACCTTCCCATCAGTGTCTCCTGTATGTAACAAGTGTCTGTGGAAGGATCATTGGCACATCTTTTATGGTTTTGCCGTACTTTACATAATTACTGGACATATGCATTGGTTGCTGTACAAGGACTTTTGAGCTGTCATATGACATACAAACTGCCCTATATCTAGTGATGGTTTTTCCTTAAAAAAAAAAAAAAACAACTTAAACTCCTGACTTAGAGGCCAGCCAACTCACCCTGCTTCACACACTGGCTCAGAGAGATGTTGTCTGTCCAAAATAAACCGAACACATGTAGCAGTCTGTTTGTGAAAATTTGGAGACCTTTTCTGGCTCAGTGTAACATAACTCCTTGTCTACAGAACTTGTCCATGACTTTCATGGACATTTGAACAAGTGTGTGATCTTTTTTTTTTTTTTTTTTCATTTTGTTTAAGACTTAAAGCTGGTGTCTACGATTTGAAACCGCAGCCTGCCCCTCCTTCCCTCACCTCTCCCCTCCGTGTTCCAAGATCCCGCCCCCAGCTCGTGTTGGCTCATATAAGCCCCCTCCGGCAGAGCTACGAGCGACCAGCACAATATATCAGCAGCAAACTCAATCAAAAACAGCTCAGCTCAACTGAAAGTATCAAACACGACAGACATCTCCCTTATAACACACAGCAGTAGCCATTTCAACTGGACCGGCGGCAATGAGGGTTTGGCGCCGCCAGAGCAGAGCCGAGTGTGGGGGAGGATTTATCTTTCTCAGCCTGTCCTCCCCAGCTCAGCTTACAGTGCTAACGATTAGCGGCTAACAGGCTAACCCGCTCCCTACAAGTTATTAGCCCGTGACAGGCACAAACTAACCAGAGTTATTCAGCAGACATCTCCCACTGTAGTAAACAAAGCCATTACCTGATCAACCAGGGCAAACGGCCGATGCTGAAGGTCTGACGGCCGGCTGAGCCTATTCGTTAGCCGTTACCTTGCTAACAGGCCTCCACCCGAGGGCAGAGCTCCGCTGGGCCCGCGGGAGAGGCAGGCGGATTCCAGGGTTCGGCGCTCCGGTTTCCCGGCTCCATGATAGATCAGTAGCTAACGCTGCTAGCTGCTCACCGGAGGTAGAGGGAGGAGGCGGACCATGGGCAAGATGCTGCGATCATGAGTGAGGGAGACGAGGGAGAGGGCAGAGGAGAAGGGTGGTCTGCAGCCAGACTGTCTTGGGAGAGGGAGGCGGATTCCCGGGTTGGGCGCTAGGCTTTTCCGGCTCCATGATAGTTCAGTAGCTAACGCTGCTAGCTGCTCACCGGAGGTAGAGGGGAGGAGGCGGGACCATGGGCAAGATGCTGCGTACTGCGTAGTGAGGGAGACGAGGATTGGATGGACTCATGGACTAACTCACGGACCAATTAATAGTCGCAGGTTCTTAGGCTTGATTGGTCAGCTAGTATGCAGCTTTTCAGCCGATATACTGAATGGATTTTTTTCATTCTTTTTTGTCTTTATACTGTGTAGATAGGACCATAGGACCATAACAGCCTTATAAACGGTGTTATTAATATGTACAAAGCTTCCAAATCGTAGACCATAGCTTTAAGTTATTAATGTTGTAACATTTTCCATGTGAGGCTATTTTATTCAGAATCCCCTGGCAGCCTTATTGTACTGTTTTGTGTTATGTACTTTGTTTTCTTTAATTTTTGTTAATTGAAAAGTAAAAATAAAACAAAAAGATGCATCATTGTCAGGCTATGGGACTTTACTTCCCAATCCTCTCAAATTAAGTGAGCCATTACCCCCAGATGAGCCTCTGCAGCAAGACTGGTCCAAATCTCAGCAGTGAGCGGGATGCTGTTAGTCTTCTTGAGGGTGTTCTTCAACTTGCCTTTGATTTCTTTATATTTTTTCTCCATCAGTTTCATAAAGTAGGTTCTTGAGACTTGTACTTGGGATTGAAAGTGGAAAAGTGGAAATCATCTTCTGAAAGCCCTCATCCTCCATCATGGACAGTGGATGCATGTCTGGAACAATCATGTTAATTCCTGCCAGTGAACTCTCCTGGTGCTCAGTTGAACACGGTGGAGCTCTCCACACAAGACCGTGCAGAGTCTGGCTCTTTGATTTACTGAAAAAGAGTATGATTGATTTTGACATTAACCTGGTGGTGTAAATATTTTTGAACTTTTTGTTTGTTCTGTTTATATTGTTCTTGCAGGTCTGTTTTGTCTCTGGGCCATTTCTTGCTTTTTTTGTACATTTTTTAGTTTGGTTTATCCTTTTATTATTAGGATTATTATTATTGGTACCTAGTCATGGTTATCTCTTTTTACTTTAATTTTGCCTTTATTGTTATAATAATGGTAATTTCCTTGCTGTGGGTCGAATTGATCTTTTTTAATTACGAGGCTGAAATAATATCATATTTAGATAATGAGCTAATTCAACTAACTATTGCACATTTATTCAGTGGCGTAAATATTTTTGAACATTTAATTTTGTTCTATTTATGTAATTTTTGCAGTTCTATTTTTTCTCTAGGTCTTATTTTGCTGTTGTCATTAAACTTTTTTTTTAAGTTAGATTATTTTTATATTATATCATTATTACTTGTATTTATTGTTAATTCTTATTATTATATGCTTGTTTTTACTGCTTTAAGAATGCTAATAACCATGCTCTGGATCTAATTTATTTATTTATCTTGTGTAATTATAAGGCTGAAATGATATTCTTTAAAAATAAGAAGATTCAGCTAGCTAATGCATATTTATCTAATATATGAAAGGATGCCCTTCTTGATTTACATTCAATTATTGATCAAATTGATTTTAATTTACTGCTATTGCTAATGTGTCTGCTCACACGATTGAGCGTTACCTTGTGTCCGGTTCACTCTGCGTGTCTCATCTTTTTGCTCCTCTCTTTTGTCGTCTTCCTCTTCTTCCATTGTCACAATCACAATCCGGGCCTCACATCTACCTTCCAGTGGCGTGGCAGCGGAAACAGCACACGCGTTGCGCTACAGAGAGGACCATCCATGGCTAATATAGTGCTCTGTATAGTAGTCCGGATTAAAACGAATCCTTGAGGCACATAATTTTCCTCTGGGATTTTTTGTAATGGAAGTACCCAGGAATCGTTTCAGCCCTACTTTGAACCCCCACAGATTTAGACACCCAGGTATCAGGACTGGCAGGGTTTAAGGTCACCAATTACTCCGGCTCCAGTGCATGTGGGTTGGCTTTGTCTGTGTGTCCATGATCAAAGTTAGCGAGCAGCGTCAGAGGTGTGCTGGTTAAAATGGTGACCGTGTTAGGTGGTGACCTTGTACTTACGTGTGTGTGGTTGTTACCGGGCACACTGCCTAACATGTTTCAGGAAAAATGATGTGTGTGCCTTTATTACAATATTTACGTCACCGTCTGTTTTCAGAACCTAACAAACCTACTTTCATTTCACCACCACACAACTAGTACGTAAATAGTGTGTTAAAAGTTCTGTCGTCCAGTGAACGGCGGTTAATTTGTTGAATGCTAAACCAGTCGAGTAGCCTTTCAGAGCAGACGGACCTGCCTGATTCTGAAATCCTGCATGTCTGTCATGCCAACCTCCGCTGTCCAATGACTTCTCTGGGCTCAATGCTTAACGGCCCAATCGGGGAAGAGAGGCGGGAGCTGCAGACGTGACGACAACAGGAAGTGACAGACATGAAAAACAATGTCTGCTTCTGAAGTGTCTGAGTATCTTTTTTTTTTTTAATCAGAAATGGACTCAATTTATTCTTTTAAAGTGAAGGAAAGAACATCACCTGAATCTTTAATTATGAGAAATCATGTTTTTGCTGTTCTCCTGACAGGGGATCACTGCTGGAAAACTGGGAGAGACGTGGAAATCTTCCACAGACATGTCGGCATGTCAGTGATACTTGGCGAAATCTGCTCTGCTCAGAAGTTTATCAGGAAAACTAAGTAGGGATTGTCTCTGATGAGGTTCAAGTCACACGTGTTAAATGATACATCTCTGTGGTATAATTAAATGTAAGACAATAGTCTAAGGTAGTTTAAGCTAATGGCTAACTGTTGTTAGCCATTAAAGCTGTGGTCTACGATTTGAAACCGCAGCCTGCTCCTCCTTCCCTCACCTCTCCCCTCCGTGTTCCAAGATCCCGCCCCCAGCTCGTGATGCCTCATATAGCCCCCTCGGACTGAGCTACGAGCGACTAGCACAATATATCAGCAGCAAACTCAATCAGAAACAGCTCAGCTCAACTGAAAGTATCAAACACGACAGTCATCCCCCTTGTACCACACAGCAGTAGCCATTTCAATTGGACCGGCGGCAATGCGGGTTTGGCGCCGCCAGAGCGGAGCCGAGTGTGGGGGAGGATTTATCTTTCTCAGCCTGTCCTCCCCAGCTCAGCTTACAGTGCTAATGATTAGCGGCTAACAGGCTAACCCGCTCCCCTACAAGTTATTAGCCCGCGCAGGCACAAACTAACCAGAGTTATTCAGCAGACATTTCCCACTGTAGTAAACAAAGCCATTACCTGATCAACCAGGGGCGAAACGGTCGATGCCGAAGGTCTGACGGCCGGCTGAGGCTATTTGTTAGCCGTTAGCCGTTAGCCCGCTAACAGGCCTCAACCCGCGGGCAGAGCTCCGTTGGGCCCCGCGGGAGAGGGAGGCGGCTTCGGTCTCGGCTCTAGGCTTTTCCGGCTCCATGATAGTTCAGTAGCTAACGCTGCTAGCTGCTCACCGGTGGTAGAGGGGAGGAGACGGGACCATGACGCACTACGCATGACGCTGCGTAGCGAGGGAGACGAGGATTGGATGGACTCACAGACCAACTCACAGACCAATTAATAGTCGCAGGTTCTTAGGTTTGATTGGTCAGCTAGTATGCAGCTTTTCAGCGGATATACTGAATGGATTTTTTTCGTTCTTTTTGGTCTTTATACTGTGTAGATAGGACCATAGGACCATAACAGCCTTATAAACGGTGTTATTAATATGTACAAAGCTTCCAAATCGTAGACCATAGCTTTAAACACCACATATGGTCACTACGTAGCAGCGTTGCTTTATGTGGATTGGTCTGTGATGAGTCTGACAAGCTGAGCAATCATCTAATCAAAAGCTGCTGTTGTTTTTGAAGATTCTGCCTCTGAAACCATTTTGTAACGGCTCTTTCCCAAATGGATTCGTGAAATATTTCCGTGTCAGGTTACCAGCAGAGCTGATTCTTCTTCTTCTGTGGCTGCTGGCATCTATCATAAAAGGTGCATTACTGTTACCCACTGCACTAAAGTTTTTAAAGGGTAGGGCTGGCTGATATAGAAAATAAAAGTATTGTGATGTTTTTGTGGCAGTATTGTCTCCTTTTTTTCATGTTGAATTTTGTTTGATCTGCCAAACTGACACTCAGAAATGGTAATATTTATTTTCAAACACAAAACTGAAAACAAAACTTAAGGGATTTTATCTGTTCTTTAGCATTAACATGAAACTATTGGGTTATATCGTGTGGAGGTCTATCATGAGTAAGTATAAAATTACTACTACTCTTTTTGATGAGCAGTTGTGTTTAACAAATTCTGTCACTTTTGCACAATTGTTATGATTTAGTGGATTTCAAACTTTTGTGTTTTCAATCACTTCTGTGATTATCATACATGTATGCATCTTTTACTTTGTAAAGAGATTAAGTAAATGTTATATCTACACAAAAATCTTACTTCTGACCCCTGACCAGTTGGCACTTGGCGGTGTAGAGTCACGTTATTCTGGTCCAGTGCTGCTCATTTTTCCGGAGGTCGTACTCCACACTCGCACATCACAGTCTACGGTTTGGCAAAATGAGAACATACCACTGGTGCAGTAAGCGATTTTGAGAACATCCATTTTCTGTAAAATTCCCCTGAAGGCTGAAAGATGAGCTGATTGTGTTTTTGAGGTCAAAGCTCAGGTCGTCTTTAGTTACCATCTGCTTGTGGGTGCCGTCTTGAAAACAGGATCTCACTTGATTTGAGGAACTTTCTTTTTTACACTTGTGTTCAATCTGACTCAAGGATAAACCAGTTTGATTTTGAAGGTCAAAGGGCAAGGTCAGGGCACCTTGTAGTCACCTTTACTTGTTAGTGCAATATCCCAATAATTCTTTAAAGGATTTTCAGCAAACTTTGCACAGGTGTCCATCCCGTCCTGAGCATGAACTGGTTAGTTTGTAGAGGTCAGAGGTCACAGAGCCACCCTGTGCTTGTGTGAGGCAGTATCTAATGAACGAGAAGACGGCAGCATGAGGACACATGGACGTGACAGGGACGATCTATGTCCCACTGCTCTGTTTTATGGCTGCTGTGACTTCTTTGATTTATGTTTCACTTCACGGTGAGTCACTGCAGCTGATGGGATGGACTTCACAACAGGGCTTAAGGTTCATTCATTGACAAAGACCGCTACAGGCGTGGATCACACCAGAGACATGTAGATGCAGAGATTTATGGACACTTTTACTCCAGAGTTTGTTTTCACAGATGTGGACCGATGTGGACTGGCCTTTCTTTTCTTTTTAACTTGTACTAAACAACTTTTAACATGAACCTTATTTCCCTATCCCAGGTTTCAGGTTTTGCACCACACAAGACAACCTGGTACATAATGAGTGGTGTATTGATATTTAACATTTTCTTTAACTTTTTCTATATAAGAAAACTCAAGACCTACCTTTTTAATCTGGCTTTTGGCTGATTGTATTTATTATTATTTAACATGATATTTTAATTTATTTTAACCCTTTATTCTGTTTTATTTCTACATTTCAGTTCAGATTTTTTATTTAGAATTTTATTCTATAATAAATGCTTTTCCATTTATTATCCTATTTTAGCTGATTTTATTATGCACCCGATGTTACACTTTCTCATTTTACCATATTATTTATCCTACATTTTCCTTTTATATTGTTATATCAGTTTATTTATTCATTTACATATTTACACATTACTTATCTTACCCTCTAGTATTTTTGAGTATTATAATTATTATTTTAGTTTTAGCCCCTGTGTTTCCTCCTTTTTAATTCAAGAAAGCGTTTCCTCAGTCTTCTAATTCTGTTTTCTGTCAGAATTTCCTTTTTATGCCTTTGTGTGTTTGAATAAGTGATTGTGTATATTGAATGTGGTTTGGGGGAGGGGGGGTTGTGGGGGTCTTGTGTTTTCATTTTAATGCAATTATGCAATTTTCTGCTTTTTATTTCACTTATTGTTATTTCATTTGATCTTTTTCCCATGTAGAGCACTTTGTATTACAAACTCCTGTATGAAAAGTGCGATACATATAAAGTTTGATTGATTGATTTTCACTTGCACTTTATCCCAGAATTGTTTCACTACTGGATATTCCTAAAATACTCTTTGTGCGAAAGATCACCGATTTGTCCACATTCTCTCCACTAGAGAGCGCTGACATTGTTGTTATAGCTGGCTAAAATAATAATATAATTGGTGTCTTAAAAAATCTCATTCTTAATTAACAGCTTTTTCCAATTTGGACTGTTAAGACATTTAAACCACTCTTCCCATGAGTCTTCTAGGTCTGAATGATCTGTTATTGTGTCAAGTTCCACTTCCCATTTGCTCTTTACATCTAATCTTCTTTAATCTTGGTCACTGCATATTTTCCTGTACAAAACAGGTATTGCCTTCCTTAATTCTTTTTGTTCTCCACCACCTCTATCCAGTACCGTTTAAAGTCTTTTGGTTGTGCTTTATCTGATGAAGTTCTTTATGCTTCTCAAGATAATGCCATATTTGAAAGAATCTAAAAAGGTAATTATCCAGGATGTTGAATAGAGGTAATTTAAACTGTTTTCCTTTTTTCCCCAGATGCGTAAAGTAAATATAACCCTGATAAAAGTGATATTGGTCTATCCACCACTGAACACTGCTCTAACTGGAACCATTTTGTATCTGCATCCATTCTACTCCATGTAACCAGAGCTTTTAGCTGAGCTGCCCAACAGTAACTTTTAAAATGTGTAAAGGGCCAAGCATCCCCTGTCTTTGGGAGATTAACAAACTTTGAGCTTGTCCTTTGCTGTTTGTTTTGCCAGACTAAAGTAGTTATAAGCTTATCCAGGAGTTTAAAAGTGGTATGAGGCACTGAAGCTGGGGGGGAATGATAAAAAATAAATAAATCGCGGCAACACATTCGTTCTTATTGATTCTACTCTACCTACCAAAGACAAGGGGAGTGTCTGCCCTCATTCTAAATCGAGCCATTAGCTTTCCAGAATAAGAACTACATAGTTTTACCTTAAGCCCTCATTTGGCCATTTTAATTTCACAAAAGTGTTGACGTGGCCATTACCCCAAAATCATCATTGCTTCCGATATTTCGTTATTTAAGTTGTAGTCTGATATGTCACCAAACCTGCCAATGAATGAGAGGAGGAATAGAGGTTCATGGGTTTTTAATATATAAGAGAATGTCATCAGCAAATAAGGATATTTTATGCTCTTCACCGCCTTAGTACCTGGTGGTTTATCCTTTGTTCTTACTTATCTTGTAGGGATGTTATACTGTTTCATCTGAAACTAACCAAACTGTCAGTTCTCTGGAGTCCACACCTGAGACATCATGGGGCCCCTTGGAGCCCGGACTGACTTTCCTGACGTCTGCTTTATCTCCTGTCCTGCTGTCAGCTTCATGTTAGTCTGAACGACTGAATCAGTGAGAAAACTGCTGTAGTTCAACACTAAAGAACATGGTGGTGTGCTGAATCATTTAGCGCTCAGATTAAAGAAGGCCGACAGCTCTTAATGACGTGTGTCCTGGGACTGAGCGCTCCGGCTCTTATTTTTGTGCAATTCATCCTTTTAAAAATGAGCATCTGTCACAGCAGCATTGATTTATTCCCACAGGTGAGCATCGGTTTGTGAGCCACGCCATTTCATGGCACGCTGCCAGAGATTAACCGGAGCGCATCAATACGCTTCATATAGAGACGTCCTCAGCGGGCGTCTTCTGCTGTCTCAGCTGCCGCGCTGCTTTTCTAACATCCATTTCTATCAGATTTATGGAGGCTGTGCCTGCAGTCAGTGTCACTCTCACTCTATGAAGCTCCACTTCCACTTCAGATGCAGAGACACTATCTCTCAGAATTACTGAGAAAATATAGAAAGAACAGGAGAGGAAGCGAAGAAAAATACAGGAGAGGAAGTAAGGTATACATAGAAAATACAGAAAGGGAAGCAAAAGAAAATACAGGAACCCGTAACATAAGTAGGAAAATCAAGACAATTCAGGGGAGGACTTGAGAGCAAATAAAGATAATACAGGGGAGGAAGTAAGATGTATATAGAAAATACAGAAAGGGAAGCAAAAGAAAATACAGGCAATACATGAGAATAAGTAGTAAAAATCAGGAAGATCCAGGAGAGGACGTGTGAGCAAATAAAGATAATACAGGAGAGGAAGTAAGATGTATATAGAAAATACAGACAGGGAAACAGTATAATATAGGAAATACAGAAGAGGAGGAGAGAAAAGACAGGAGAGGAAGTGAAAGACAATATAAAAAATGCTGAAGAGGAAGAAAGATAAAATACAGGAAATACAGGAGAAGTACAAAAATATAGAAATTACTGGAGAGTAAGTAAGAGAAAATACAGATCATACAGATGATAACTTACTCCTTGTTAATGCATTTAGCATGAAATTTGGAAAGATTTTGTATTTTTATTTGGTCTTGTTATTTACAGCTCAGCTCCCGCAGTCGATATAAAATACACTGTGGACAAACATGTGTTACACTCAGATTGTTAAGGGCAAAGAATGTCCTGTTTAAACCCATTGAAACGGCAGGTTTTCATCTCATTTCCACTGAAATATGATACAGAGTACATATGATACACAGTATCTAGGTGTCAATCAGTGTTTTTGTTTTGGACTTTTTCATTTTATAATTCTTCACTAGGTGGTGCCATTTTAACCTTATGAAATAAGTTTACATATAAATGTGTGATAATGCATAAATATTATTGTATTTTTAATTATTGACACATCCCAATCTGTGCTGGTTCAGCACATACACAAAAATTGTATGTAGTTAAGTGAATATATATTTTTTCCTGTAAAAGGAAATTGTGGCATCAGTGTTGTTGCTTATCACTGACATATCCCAGGATGTAATAATCCAGAATGGAAATGTAGTTTACTGAATTAAAAAAAAATCATGTAAAACAATGGTGGCATCATAACAAGAACCTGGCATTTAAATGGTTAAAATATTGAAACATTCATAAAAATTTAATGTTTTTGATTTTATGGTTAAAAAAGTGGGATTAGTGGAGGATATTTCATAGCATATTTATGAAAAGCACAGTTTTTGCTCTAATGGGTACGAGCGTGTCAATATTCAAACAGGCCCTCAGGATTGATTTCTCACTGGCGCTCGTTTCTTTTCTCTTGTGGACCATTCAAGCCATTGGTTTCCTTTTTTACCACCATCAGAGTCAAACAGTCGTGATGTCTTCCTCTCGGCAGCTGGATATTGTTTTTTGGTTGTTTAGTTCTTTCCTCTGATCATCTCAGACAGTCACATAAATATTTGTCGATCAGTATTCCAGCGGGAAACCCCGACGAGCATAGACTGAACGAGTGATGCAACGAAGGTGAAACTGGAGGAGATGCTGTGGTGAATGGAGAATGAAGGAGAGTACAGTTATTTTTCTGGGATTAAAGAGAAACTTCACTTCATAATTGATGCTGAAGCCTCAAAGATTCATCACGCTGCTGTGATCCATCTTCTCTGTTCAATATAAGATTAAACGATGCTCTGTGCAGAAATGTTATTGGAGCACTTTGGAGATTGATTAATGGTCTGCAGATGGAAGATGGTAAATAATATCAATGTGAGTTTAATTAAAGAAAATTAAATAAACTGGTGTTGCCTAACTTTACATTAGAACAACCATCTGCTTGTGGCTAAAAGCTGCTACAAAGAAATCAGATATATAGAAACATAATTATAATAATGGAAAGAAAACCCAGAATTTGGCCCGAGTTATTGCTCATATAATCGGTTTGAACATGATGCAAGCGCTGTAATAACATTTGAGCTCTGATGTTCTGGAGATGTCATGCTTACAAGATCGTCTAAGAAAGAGGCTCAATGACCTTTAAGTTTGACCTAAGACCTTCAAAACTAATCTTTTGATTTTAGGAACAAATAGAGCCTTTCTGAAAGTTTAGGTGAAAATTCCTGCAAGAATATTTTAACCAAGAGGCTCCTTGACCTCAAATTCAAGACCTTAAAATCTTCACCCCTCTTCCTCAGATGACATTTGTTCAAAGTCTGAAGGAAATCCTCACAGCTTTTAAATAAAATAAATAAATTCTAGTGGTCCACTATGGTCCTTCTCTCAAACCTTTGTGTGTTGCGTCACACACGACAAACTGCTACAGCAACACAGCAGGTCCTTTGAGATGCATAAAGCCTGTATGAACAGTAATTTCCTCCATGACATTTAATCATTAAAAAACATTTATGCACCTTTCAGAAACCCAAATTCACGCCCTTTATTCCATTTGAAAACTTGGTTTGTGGTACCCAAACTTAAAGGATAAGTTCGGTTTCTGCAGCTTTCACATTGTTTATAGAATGAAGTAGAACAATATACTCACCCAGAAGGCTTTCCTGATGCAAACAGAGCTTCGGGAGATACTTAGATCCAAAATCGTGTATAATGGTAGCGCACGGGGCATGTTAGCGCCGCTCCTAAAACTGCATTAATCATCAAAAAACTGATTAGTTTCACCAATATTTCATCATGGTCTGCTCACGCTACTCCTCCATTACAGTCTGTGTCACTCCAGACATGTTGTGTGACTGTGCTGACCTCTGAACTGAAGAAGAAGAGCATTTGCTCCACGCCTGCGCAGTGCGGCTCATTGTTTCAGGGGAAGACAGCCAGCTACACAACGACTTTCTTCTTCCAGTTTTGTGCAAAATGGACGAATATCTATCGGATGAAGATGTTGTGGAGGAGAACTTTGAATATGATGGGTGTCCTTACAGTTTCGAGCGTTCTTCTTTTCAGTTCAGAGGTCAGCACAGTCATAAAAACATGTCTGGGGCGACACAGAATGTAATGGAGGAGTAGCCCGAATGGACCATGATGAAATATTGGTGAAACTAATGAGTTTTTGGATGATTAATGCAGTTTTAGGAGTGGCGCTAACATGCCCCGTGTGCTACCATTATACGGATGTCCACTGCTCAATTTTGGATCTAAATATCTCCCGAAGCACTGTTTAGATCAGGAAAGCCTTCTGGTTGAGTATATTGTTCTACTTCATTCTATAAACTATGTGAAAGCTGCAGAAACCGAACTTATCCTTTAAGGCCTTGTGTGAGATCAAACCAAAAACCAAAAACATTCTTCAAATCAGTGCATTGCTAAATATTGTGCATCCCTAGTTTATGGACGTGCTGATGGACAACTGGAGCGTCAGCAGGGAGGCATCAGCTCAGAGCAGATCCAGGCTTTGTGATGGACTGGGAACTGTTGTGTCCCTCATAACTTCTCCAGCTGTTTGTCTGTGTGCTCTGGTGTCTTCGGAGAGACTCCATCCAGTCTGTTTGACCTTAAACAAGTCTGTTATCTCTCACAGAAAACTAAAACCGAGCCCTGTTAGGACAGGGATATCCCAATGCCCCCCTTTTGGCTGGTAGGATCCAAAGATTAGTCCAGACACAGCTCCAGCAGCTGGAAGGCCGAACACAGAATCAGAACAACAAATCCTGTCAGTGATTTATATGGAAATCAGCGCTGAGCCGGACTCACAGACATGAAATGAAAATGGAAACTTGTCTCTGAGCAGAGAGTTCAATTACTTTTGTTTTTGTTTCACTGAGGTGCCGACTCGTGTAGATTTATTCTCTCATCTCCAAGCTGAAGAAAGGAAATGATAAAGAGGAGGTGTGTGGGGACACGTGTCTGCTTTTGTCTTCAGCTTCAGCACGAAGCCTCAGACGTATACACAACATTCACTTCTCTGTTCTTTGCCTCCAGTGTAAAAGAACATTTATCTACATTACGGCACTCTCTGGATGACACCTTCAGAACCACACAGGCCTGAATAAACATCTCAGCTCACGTTGACTCAAAATGCTGTCCTCTCAATCTCCAAAGATCATAAAGTCAATAAAATCATCTCTAACAAGCGCTCGCTGCTCCGTCAAGGCTGAGACGAGCTGTGATGATTCCTCTGAGATGTGAAGCATCACCCTCGAAGGTCTTCACTCGTTATAACGCTGATCAATGTTTTCTCAGAGGATATTTTCATCAACAGAGGATTATGGGTAAAAGTTTTCATCTTCACCAAGGTTATGTGACACATACCCTCATGTCAACAAATGATGCAGCAGATTAATTCTCTTAGGAATTGTAATTATGACGAGAAAGTGTGAGCACTGCAAATAAAACTGAGCATCACGAGTGTGGAGCTGTGCTGCAGGATGTTAGCATACTCTGACCTGACACTGAGGCCCAACCACATAACCCAAAAAAAGTCTGACTGTTTCGTTGACTGAATGAAATGAGTAAATATTAGCAACCAAACAATCGAGTTAAAGCTGGGGTTGGCGATTTTGGAGAACTAGCATGAATTTGAAAGTAGCATCTCCTCAGGGCCCAACCCCACCCCCCGCTCACATGCATGCGCGCAGCCGCTATATCCAGAAGACTGATTCAACTCCAAAACCCTCAGCACAACGTGTTTGTTTCACACTATACCAAGTCATGTCTCAGTCAGCACGAAGAAAACATCAAACAAACAAGTAAAGTCAGTTAGTACTCACAGCCGATGTTGATCGGGGTATAGGTAGTTCCTCCGACATTCTTCACAAAGCTGTCAAATCTCCCGTTTTGGCCATGAAACTACCGTATTTTCCGTATTTTCTCCTCTTTTCTCCCGTCCTCCTGTATCAGTATTCTCCTGTAAATCTCCTGTGTGATGATATATTAATAAAAGCATTCCTCTGCCTCTCCAAACTGAGCTCCGTCTCTAGCCTGAATGGGGCGGTGATGCTCCAAAATGATGGATGCCAACCACAGAAGAAGAAGTCTCGCGAGAACTGCCACCTGCAGTAGCATGGATGGCAGTTCTTGCGAGATTAGAGCCAACAGCGGAACAAACTTAGAAAAATAAAGAGTTTATTTTAGATTTCTTGTACATCCGTCTTAAATGTGAGGGATACTGGAGCCTGGTTGGTGTTGTGGGACAGCTCACAGCGGACTTCCCTTATTTTCAAAGACAAAACTTGAAAGGTAAGCATTCTCCAGCGGGGTCTGTTCCCTACATGCTACATGCTACACGCACTGTCGGTGCACGCCGGGAAAATGCACGCGCAGCAGGCACGCAGAATGGCGACGGGATTTGATTGGTGTAAAAAAAGGTATCCCTGCAAGATTATTGGTTGGTGTTTTCCCTGTTTTACTCCTGCTGTAGATAGCGGATATTTTTCGCTCTGTTTTAAGAACACATTATGAGTTGATTACCATCGGGTCATAAAGACCATTTTAACCAGTATTTCAAAAAGTGTATCTAAATCAGATCGCCAACCCTAGCTGTAATCAGTTTGAACATATATGTCTGTCTTGGTAAGGTATTTAAATGAATATAGGTGGAAAAGGATTTGATGTGATTTGAATGCTTTATTTTCAACATGTGCTCCGCCAAGGAGGTTATGTTTTCGGGAGAGTTTGTCCGTCCGTCCGTCCGTCCGTGAACAAAATAACTCAAAAAGTAATGGATGGATTTTGATGAAATTTTCACGAAATATTCAGCATAGGAAAAGGAAGAACTGATTCGATTTTGGTGTTGATCGGGATCAGCGTCTGGCCGCCATGGTGAAAAATGTGATTTCTGTGAATAACTACTGAACTAAAATACATATCATTATGAATCCAGTTGCTAATGGTATGTTTTCATGGTCAAGGAATCTAAATATTTAGATAAATAAAGGTAGGACTAATATTTATGGTCAAAATGACAATATGGCTGAGGACTGTGAGCTGGCGGAGGTCTGCGCTCTCCGAGTGCTTTCTAGTTTTTAAATGTTTTTAACCCGAGTCATGCTTGGACATAACTTGAGTGCCACACCGGATCTGATCCACAACCTCACTCCACAACACAAAAGCTTTTTAATGTCGTACCCGCCGATGTTTTAAGTTGAGCTCCCCCCTCAGGTTATAATCAACATCTCTGTTAAAAAAAAAAAAAAAACAATTTTCAAATGTTTCCAGGGAGTAGATTGTTTATTAACTCCGCCAAGGAGGTTATGTTTTCGGGAGAGTCTGTTTGTCTGTCTGTCTGTGAACAAAATAACTCAAAAAGTTATGGATGGATTTTGATGAAATTTTTAGGAAATGTTCAGCATGGGAAAAGGAAGAGGTGATTCAATTTTGGTGTTGATCCGGATCAGCGTCTCGATCTGTGATTTTGGTGAATAACTATTGAAATAAAATAGATATCATTATGAATCCCGTTGCTAATGGTATGTTTTCATGGTCAAGGAATCTAAATATTTAGATGAAATAAAGGTAGGACTAATATTTATGGTGAAATTCACAATTTGTGCTGTTTGAAAGTGAACTAGGTCAGTGAATTTTGTTTTGTTTGTTTTTTTTGTTTTTGTTTTAAGAATGATGAATTTCTATGATCTCTATAATCATGTAATGATGTTAAGCACTTTGTGCAAATCATTCCTTTTTCATCTATGCTTTACACAACATCCCATCTTCATTGTATTCAGGGTTTTATGATCCCACACAAGTTCTGGTTCTGCCTTGGTCGTCTTCCAGTTGGATGTGCCTGTAAGACTCCTTAAGAGTGGCTCTTCTCTAAGGTCCCCAGTGTCTCTCAGGCTAAGCCCGGACTCCTGCCTGGAGAGTCTCAGTTTGATAATTAGCATTCTTGATCCAATCGGTTCAGTCAAACCCAAATTCATGACCACAGATGAGAGCTGGAAGGCAGACAGGCCTGTGAATAGGAGCTTTGCCTCCTGGCTCCCTCTGTTATCATGATGATTAACTCCTGCACCACCAGGTGCTGCACTCATCTCTCCTGATCCTTCACCCTCATGAGTGAACAAGACACAGGGGAGGTCTAGAGATACTTACCCCCACACAGACAGACTGTTAAGCATCATAATCCTGTTGGTGACGATGCTGCTCTGCCTCTGCATGAAACACCTTCAGATGATCACTGCAGGAACATCTGTAGGATGTGACAAATGTAATATGATCATTTTTTCTCTGTTCGCCCTCTTGCCCTCTTTCAAAGAAGGATAATATTCTGCTCCGTCTGGAAGCTCCACATTCAAAACCAAATCATTACCATTCAGACAGAGACATGATAATTATCAGCATGGAGGCTGGAGGTCACTCTGCTGAGGAGGATCATTGTGCAGCTGTCCTTGCACAGGTATCTCCGTTTGATTTGTGGTTCCTAAACTCCTGGTGAGATGAGGGGGACCAGGATGTGACTTATAAAACAGATATCACATCAGGGCTTTGGGGATTTCAAATACAATTAGAATCTACCAGAGAAGGTTTTCATGCTCCTGTTTGTCAGAGGGAAGTAGATCAGGTTCCCTGATTCTTCTCCACACTTTAAGGAACTAAAGTTTAGAAGAGCAGCGTTCACCTTAAAGCTCTGAGTGGGGTGAGTCTGTTTATGATTCAGATATCCCCGATCAAGAACGTAAAGGCTTCTGAGCATCATAGCAAAGAGACAGACTATGAATATTGAATACATAAATATATATGGGGATGCAGTGGGGGTGCACAAGGCCTCAGGCAGATCCATGATGGTGGAACCGCCTGAGGTGAGTTTAGGTCTGTGCAGGACGCTGAGGCTGCAGAAACCACTCAGTGGGAAAGTTTGAGAACTCTGAAACACCAGGTCTTTCCCCAGGAGGACGTGGGCTTAAAATCAATGAGGACCTCTGTGGGATTATCGACAGGAACCATCGCTCATTACAGCGTGTGAGCAAAATGGCTTTTCAGAGGAACTTCCATTAATTTAGCTGAAATGGAGCCGAGAGCAGCCACCCTGCACGGCCACCAGCAGATCAATGAGGAGCAGCCGCAGGAAAATAAGAGCTGATCCTCTGTGATACAAACACAGCAGGAGGCAGATCAGAATGAGTTCAGAAACAAAAACAGTCATGGGACAACATTTAATCATGGGTTATGTAAAAAGAAATTACAGAATAAGTCTATTAATGCTAAGAAACAAGGGTGTGCATCAAACTGAAGACATTTTTGGTCTACTTTTGATTTCATATCTGAAACACTTCAGTACTAAATCTGGATTTGTGGCTGCCATTTATCCTCAAGAGGCTTTTGTAAACCTCTCTATCCTCTCCTGTTTAATGTAATTTCAGCAGAGCGTGCAGTCACGTCCTCGTCTTTGGTAATTTTAGACAGGATGACTAAAGTGGGCTCTTCATGACTGTTCAAAACACTTCAGATGACGACAGCACAGCAGCAAATAAGCACAACATGACGATCAGGAATATCAAGAAGATCGAAGATGAAAACAAACCAGAACTACATGACCCACAACCCATTTCATACATTTAATCAAATAAAACCTAAGTGCTAAATTTTATCTAAATCCAGCCTCAAAATAAGAGCCCATGCATGTTGGAGCTTTGACGTCATACCTGCTCATTTAGGCGGGGGGACACCCAACATGACAATCAAGGCGACTTTCAGCTCGGCTCCACACTGCCGAGCAAACTCAACAATGGCCCATTGATCATTCCTTAATGCTTATTTTGAGTGGGGGGCTGGAGCCTGTCCCAGCTGTCATTGGGCGAAAGGTGGGGTAAATCCTGAAGTGGTCGCCAGTCAATCACAGGGCCACATAGAGAGACAGATAACCATTCATGCTCACACTCATATCTAAGGGCAATTAAAAGTCACCAATCAGCCCAATGAGCATGTTTTTGGTCTGTGGGAGGAAGCCAAAGTACCGGAGAGAACTAATGCATGCACAGGAAGAACATGCAAACGTCATAGGGACCCCGACCCAGGGATTGAACCTGACCTTCTTCAGACAAACTAACTAACTTCAGACCATCTGATTATTGATTGGCAGTCTCTGAAGTGTTTTTACAGACTGTATCATTGATAAACTAATCAAAATAATATTATCTATAAATCCAATGGATTCAACTCGTAACATTAGCATGTGAGGCTAACACACATGCTAACAGTAACTGTGCATTTCTAATGTTTGGCTGTGTCAGCGTTGATGCCATGATGAATGAAGCACCAGCAGCAAAAACAAAATAAAAAGTTTAAAGACTTCTTTACTCACCTTTCAACGGCAGCAGAGCAGCTCAGAGTCTGACCTCAGCTTGTTGTTCCCTGAAGTTCAAGCTTTAAGGACCCCAGTCAGCCCTGGATTACACTTCATGGCTCATCAACTCAGACAAGCACAAAACAAGAGCAAACTGCACAAACACTCTGAGAACTGACCGTGATGCTAAGAGCTGATTAGCACAACATTCTTCATCATTCATTAAAACAAAGGCTGTCGAGGCCAGACTACATGTATTTCATCGGTGTGTCAAATTCTGCAACCATGGAGCCATGAATTCACACAGGGACTAAACGACTGCATGAAACAACTGATGTTACGAAGGAGGAGGAGGAACACCAGATAAAACAGACTACATTTAGAGGACAGGACTTGAGTTTGTATCTACAGACAAGATTAAATGGTTAAATGATGTTAGTTTACCACTTTGACACTAAAATTAGCAGATCAACACGGGCTTTTTCAGCACCAGTTAACCCACTTACAATCAGCGAGTGACCCTTCTCCCACTGCCAGCAGTCCTGAGTCTTAATGGCAGCAGATAAGCTGCTTGGCTGTTTTTTTCCTCTGGTGCATCAAGCTGATGTCATCAGGTTGCTGACATCATCACAACCATGTAAACAATTGAAAGGAGCAGGATGCTGTTGACACGTTGGTCAGCGTTTTTCTGTACTTTGTACCTTTGTTCCTTTTTTTAAAAATGTACAAACTCAGTGCAGACTGAACGACATCAAGCACTGATGATGCGAAGTCAGATCGAATTTACTGCTGAGACAGAAAAGAGTCACGTACATTACAGACGGAAGGGGACGGGCGCGATGCTATGCCGTGGGCACGATTCGCCGACATAATGACGTAAATTAGCAGGTTGACCCAGGCGTGATGCTCTCACTGAAGCCGATCAGAGGCAAGCCAATAAAAACCTGTGTTACTTGCAGGGTCAGTCGCTCCGGGTCAAAATGCCAATCAAGCCCCTTCAAACTGCTGACATGAGCCGACTGTTACTGGGTTTGAACAGGTTTTTTGGTCAGTCTGAAAGGGGGATATGTTCCTCTTCTGTTCCTCTGTTTCCAGTCTGTAGCTCTATAAATTTGTTATTTGTTGTTACCAATTATCACTTTTAGAGCTCTCTGTGCTCTCATTGGTCCATGTCCCTGACCTTGAGGGACAGATCGTAGGAGGACAAAAATCAAACCTGCTTGACTTTCTATGACATCCCAGACTGATCTGTTGTTGACCGATGGTCCTGAAACCTAATTATTGTCAGGTTGGGTCATAATTGTAATCTGTAATCTGTATAAACTTGTAATCTGACTCTAGTTCAATAAATCTTATGTGTGCTCAGTGTTCAAGCTCGAGCTTTAAGTTCTGATGCAGACCAATCTACTTTGCTGTATGCCACCTTATAGTGGATGGTGAGCCACAGTTGGCCTTCAGGCCATGGTTTGTACACTCCTGGTTTGCAGTGACACCAAAGAGAAGATCATCACCAATGGATGCCGTGGTCACTGCTTGCTAGGCATTTTGGTTTTAAAGGTAAAAGCAGTGATGAGAGGAAGAAATGCAAATCAAACTGTTTCTATTTTTCTCTATTTTTGTCTTTTATAAAGTCATAAATGTGTTTTAATGAGGGCTTAGGCTAAAAATAACTGACAGAGGTGGTTGTGCTGCACAAGCTTTCACTCCTACAGGCTGAATAATCTCTAAATCAAACTTTGGATTAGACCAAGCTCTGTCACAAAAAGCAAACTCTAACCAGGTTTTTAAGAGAGCTGCTCTACTTTAAAAATGCAGATAAAGTATTTTTGTATTAGCTCATATGTCCTGCCTTCATAATTCAGTTTTTGCAACAGCTGCAGAAGACTCTGGTGCAATAAAATGAAGATCTTCCTCTTTTTTCCTCTTTTCTGAGCATTTACCCATTCTCTGCCTCCTTTTATGCACCAGTTTTTTCTGTATTTTTCTGTTTTCTCCCTTAAAAACCTCAAATAAACTGTACAAACACCTTCTCAGAGTTGTGTCTGGTCACCTCCAGCTGTAGGCAAACCTGCTGCGGTTCAGTCTGATATAAAACCAGCAGAGTGTGTCCATCCTGAATGTGTGTTGATGTGACAGACGCTGAGCGCTGATAAAGACGAGTGTGTGCTCAAACATTCACATTTTTGATCAGGCACATGCCCCCATGAATACAAGAGCAGTCGTTCAAGGATGTGCTGTGAAAGCAGAGAGAGCAGGAGGGGACCTGCACACATGGCTCCACATCAGGTTTCAGGTTAGGGTCGTGCTTTTACAAGAAGATGTGATCAAATGAGAGATTCAGTCAATTCAAGGATAATTCACCGATCATTGAATACAGGAAAAACATTAGAGAAGCCAGAGGGAAACGTATTCAATATAAAATAATGCATAGATATCATTGGACACCGACTAGACTTCAAAAAAACTGGGACTGGTGCACCCATTAAAGATAAAGGTTGGCTGTGTGTTACTCTGCCCATACTTCCAAAACTCTGTCTTCTTGGAGACAGAAAAATGGCATCAAGGGTATCTAATAATGAGTTCAGCATTTTTTCTTTGCGTGTCATGCCTCACTCCGGAGTCCATGACAAGCAGATAAACTCCATTCTGTTGACTGTGCTGCAGTAACAAGGCAGAGATGGGCAGAGCTCGCCAACCGCTAGTTAGCTTAGCTCAAACACAGGAGTTAATGGATATAGTTAGCCTGCCTCTGCCTGCAGTCACCAGATAAACTCTTCAGCAACTCTAAACAAATCTATGTGCTTGTTTTGACTCGTTTTAACCGTGTGATGTAAAGAGCCGTTTCCAGTCATCTTAGGGGCCCTAGGCAAGAGTGACCACGGGGCCCATCTGCCCGGCCCAAAAACAACAAGAACATTGTTCAATAAAGAAATCTTTTATTTGTAACAGAAGTTCACAGTTATCAAGAAAACTTTAAATACAATATACCTTAACAAACGCAAATGAATGAATGACAAAAAAACAAGCAAAAAAAAAAAAGTAAAAAGTGAAAGAGTAAAAAAGTAAAAAACAATTTTAAAAATTGTGGTCTTTGGTTCCATATACACACCACATCCACATCCTGGTGGATTTTTTTTTTTAACTTTTTCTTGCTGGCCTTGGCTTGTGCAAATGCATTTTTTTTTTTTTTTTACATTTAATTGTGTTATTGCATCAAATCACATCATATCATCACAGATTTAAAAGGAGAGATAATCCCTGTAAACTTTATTTGTTTAAACAAAAAAACAGTTCCTACCCTCATTTGTAGAGGTAAGTTGTTGTTGTTGTTCTATTAATGTGACATCAAGGGTTGGTGAAGAGGACGTGGTATGAAGATGTGGGGATGTGATCCAATCCAGCTGTGGTGGTGGTGGGGCTGCCATGCTGCTGCTGCTGCATAGAGGTATTTCCTGCTCACCTGAGGCTGCTAGAAAAAAAATGTTTAGTTTATATAGAGCTTTTTTATGACACCCTATTACCCACAATGTAAAAGCAAGAAAAGACATACTGTAATTTTTTTTTTTTTTTACATTTAATTGTGTTACTGCATTAAATCATATCATATCATCACAGATTTAAAGGAGAGAAAATCCCTGTAATCTTTATTTGTTTAAACAAAAAAACATTTCCTACCTTCATTTGTAGAAGTAAGTTGTTTTTGTTGTTGCTGTTGTTGCTGCTGTTGTGGTCCTAAAAATTTCAAGAACGGAACGGAAGGAAAGAGCTGGCATGGGCAGTCGGGGCCCCATGAGGGGGGTCCCAAACGTGCCGTGGCAGTGTGTTTGGAGGTTTCAGATTGTGTCACTGATATGGAGGATTAATATTGGCCGCATTTCGGGAGGGTCCCTTAACACACTCGGCAGTGACAGCTGGTGGGGGCCCCAGGGGGGTTTCCCAATGCATCGACGTTGCAGTGTCTAAAGCAGTTCAGTCATTTTGTCATTGATAGAAGGACCAATGTCAGCTCTGTCTTGGGGCCCCTTCCAGCTCGGGGCCCTAGGCAATTGCCTAGTATGCCTACCCCATTGCGGCAGCTCTGGTGATGTAACCTTGTCCTCTTCTATCATCATATTATCTTCCTCTACTCCTATCAGAGGGTTTCTTTTTATTGACCTTCTTCCATGGTGGTTTGCTCTAGAGATGTGATGCTCCTAAGCGAGGCAAGTCTTTTAAACAGCTCTATTAATTGAACAATGACAACCGATTCTCAGTTGGGAGTGAGCCTTTTGTTTTTGAGCCATCCTTCAATTTGCCAGCAATTTACATTTAACAACAGCTTGCAAACCAACGCCTCACTCACCACTGCAAATCAGTCCTCATCACTCACTTTAAAAAGCTTTTCAAAAGACTCGACTTGTTTGCAAATGTGACATCTCTAGCACAAGCCAGTGCATGTAAGTCAACAAAACAGAATGTCACAACAAGCACACAGGACTATTGAGAGTTGCTGAAGAGTTTATCTGGTGACTGTAGGCAGAGGCAGGCTAACACTACCTATTGTCCCCCAGTGTTTGAGCTAAGCTAATTAGGGGTGGGTGAGCTTTGGTTGTCTCTTCCTTGTTACTCTGTATAGTCAAAAGAGTGCTGTTTATCTGCTTGCCATGGAATCACAGGTGAGGCAAGACATGAAGACTCATATTACAAAATGGGGAAAACGGGATACCCCACAGCAAAAAAACGGACTGATGAAATGGCAAAGTTTTCGTCTTATGAGCACATACTTGGACTAAAGAAAACTGAGATACGGAGTCATTTTGGCAACATGTGGAACTGAGACCACAGTCGATGATGAAATAATCATAAATGTCCTCAGCTTCATTTTCTGTTTGTGAATGGATGTCACTTTTTAAAGTCTTGTGCAGTATATGTATCTTCGGTCTGTGTGATTTGATTTGTTGAAGACTTTAAAGGAATGAGATTACAATGAATCGATCTGCTGATAACCAGAACTTTCCTCTCCATCCTCCTCTTTTCACTGACAGTTTCAGAGCTCCAGTGTGAGGCCGTGGTCGTGTTGCTCTGCTTCAGGTGGATCAGTTTAAGGAGGTTTACGTGGAGCATGGAGAGCTAATTACAGCGGCGTGTTTCTGCAGCAGCATGATAGATCACCTCCTCTGTGTCGACATGCTTTTAACTCTCCTGTTTAATTAGGTTTTCACCAACAAAAGCAGCAGGTTAACCAACTTTGTGCTTCAGTCAAATGAAAAGCCTCGTGTCAGTGCTGCCTGTGATCACTGATGGAGGCTGATGAAATTAACAGATTAATGCTCACCGCCGCCTCCTCCCGCCGCGTGTCAGTGTTTGTTTATGAGTCTGAATGCTAATGTCCTCTGCCTCGGGCGTGTTTCATTATTTGTGGATGAATCTGTGACTGTTTACCCATAAAAAAGAGAGACGGACTGCATGGTGACAGATTCACAGCTCGGTACATCAGGTACCATAAAACAAACACGTCCTGAAGATACGCACACGCCGGCGAGGAGGAAATTATAGCGAGCACTGTGAATCATCTCTGCAGCTCTTCACACTGATTGAAATGACGATGACTAAAGAACATGACAGGGCGTCACACTGAGAGGAGATACCTGCTGCACCCAGAGAGACTGTCAACAAATGAGATTAACAAACATCTTCATTTTCTACTGCTGATACATGCACCGGCCACTTTATTAGGTACCAGGTTGTACTCCTTCTGCCTTTGGAGCTCCCATGAGATGTTGGTCCACACCTCAATGACAGCATCACACAGCTGCTGCAGATTTGCCAGCTGAATCCAAGATGAGAATCTCCTGTTCTACACAACCCAACTATTGGTTTGAGATCTGGTGACTGTGGAGTCACTGGAGTACAGGAGTGGCACCTGGTGTGGTCTCTGGCTGCTGTAGCCCATCTGCTTCATGATTGGAAGTGTTATGTTTTCAGAAATTTTTCTCTCCTTTCACTGGTTTTAACAAGTGGTTATCTGAATCCCTGTTGCCTTTCTATCATCTCCCACCTCTCTGACCTATGGCATCAAGAGGACATTCTAAGCCAGAGAACTGTTGCTCCCTGGATATTTTCCCTTTGTGGATCATTCTCAATAACCTGAAAGATGTCCTAGAAAGTTCATTATGTCTACATGGATAAAATGCTTATACTTTCTTTTTTAACAGACAAATCATACAGACAAGAAGGGTTTTTAACTCATACCTTAACATTTTCCGTCAAAACATGTAAAGTTATGAATTCAAAACCTGACTTTTCTATTAAAAAGGACAGTATAAGCATATAACCCTAGGTATGGCTGTGCATGGAAATCCCAGTAAATCAGAAGTTTCTGACATTTCTCTAAAATAACCTTTCTTTTCCATTCTGATGATACCCTTACAGGCAGTTAGAGTGGTGTGTCTTATAAAGTGTATATACCATATTGGATCAAATTCCAGGGCAATTAGCATGAAATCAGATTTTCCTTCATGGTTTCCATGATGCTCGGAAAGATAATTTGAACAGAAAAAAAAAAAACAGGTATAAGATTTTAAAACTGCCAAAAATGTTTGATTTTAGTTTGTACAGTCTTGGTAATGACTGAACGCTGTCTCCTTCTCAGACTTCTATAAATGTAACCAGACACGTGTTATTGAAATGTACAATCATTTAATTTAATGAAAATGCACAGAGGTTGTTTTATGATTTAGTTTATAAAAAATACAAATATTCCCTCACACAGACATTACCGCAGTATTTACAGGCTCATCTTTAAAAGAATGACTTTATATTTTTTTACAATCATTTCAGTTCATGGTAGCAAATATGCAGATGATATAAATACTTTAAATAGATCTTTAAATGTATAAAAATGCAAACACAGATTTGCAACAGAAGCACAGATATTTGTCTAGAAATCACAGCAGACAGAAGGTGGACATTCATGCAGAATATTTAAAGTCTTACCGACTGAACGCAGAGCAAATAAGGCAAAGCAGTCCGACCAGCAGCAAACAAATGGATGTAGAAAATACTGAACATGTCTCTCTGACATCCGTCCACGATCTCAGAGTCCAGAAAAGTTCAAGTAGAGGCGAGTAAAGATTTCAGGGTCCAAATCTGTTATTCAGGGGTCCTTCGACTTCAGACGGTTGTGCCGGAGCCACTCACTGTTTAGGAGTCATCGTCTGTTTTTATGACATGAAAGAGCGTGACGTTGAAGATCACCTGGTGTCCATTATTCCACGCGTACAGTGCCCTCTCTCTGGCGTTGTAGTCGAGCATGGAGATGTGAAAGTACTGGTTGTGGAAGGGGATGTCGATGTACTCGTAGGTTGATGTCTTGGTGGAGAAGGCGTAGTAGACTTTGGCTCCTGATAGGTGGGAGTTGGTGATGTAGAGTGTCCCGCAGATCATGAACGACTCGCCGGCGTTCCTTTTCGAGTACTCCGTGTTCCACGTCTTCAGGACCTGCAGCGTGTCCGGGTCAATCTGAGAGATCACCACATTCCCTGCATTCTGATTGGTCGCATAGACCACCCACATCCCCAGCTCGTCCGCCATGACGTCGATGTCGGAATACCCGCCCCACGTGTATGGGTACATGTTGTGGAAGCCGGCAAACTCGAGTGCTCTCTGAGCCAGCACGCTGCCGGACTCGAAGCTGTACTTCACGATGATGTTACTCTGGTACTTGTTGTAGTACAGGGATCCGTTATAGACGATGTGATTGGTTCCCTCCCATTTGAACGGCAGGCTGTATGTTCTGGAAACCACTCCAGCTACGAAGTCCTCCGTTGTCTTATATTCACGGACGATCTTGCTGTTGGTGTAGCTGTCCATGTACCACACCTACAGCAGCGAGAGACAGAGGTCAGAGGTCAGAACTAGACCTTAATTGATCATCTATAAGAGCCCATTTCAGACTATTGTCACCATTCATACAATAGAAAAATTATCAACCAACAAATGTGCTGTCTTTTTTAAAGCATTAATTGTCAATACCTTTTTGGATAGGCTTTAAAAAGCTCTTTTCCCCCTTTAGGTAAAGTGTCTTGAGACCTGGTATTCACATAAAGATTTGAAAATTCTTAACTCATTCTAAAACAGTAATTAAACCTGCACATGAAGACAGATAGTGAGGGAGACACCACACACAAACAGACTAACGCAATAAAATTCAGGGCCTCGACTGCAGCTTGTAATCTCATGTGAACAAAACTGACTTTAGAAGAAACAGTGAGAGTTTGCCTTTACTCTCACTGACATTATTTATTTTTATTGTATTTTATTGCACATATAAAATGAAACACAATATGGCCATGGCTCCATTAGCTTCAGCTAGCTTGCTCTTAAATATTTAACAAGTTTCAGATTTAGGAGGATTTCAGATCAGAGCTGCCACAATTCCTCCTCTGTGCCAATAAAATATCTTTGAACACCACAGGATAATAAGGAAATATGATTTTTAGGACCTCCACATAAATTGGGGCATTGCTGAGTTTGGTTGGAGGTGGTCCCATTATATTGTGTATCCATCTTAAGATAACGACTAGAATAATACCTTTTGTTCTGGAATCAGCATTTCCTAATCAAAAAGAGTCCAAGCATATCAGACAAGCATCTCCAGTTTGTTGATTCTAAACTGATTTTGTGAATGCAGTCCATTTATGCATTCCCTGGAATAAAGCAGGCAACAGGTGACACAGGTAACACAGATGCTTGTGCAACTGCTGTATGCTAACATTAGCATCTTAGCAAAGCTTTAGCCCTGCTAATTCAGCAGGTGAGATCCCTGCGCTGCTGTTTTACTTTATAACTCACCCCAGAAGCAAACAGACGGGCAGCCATTTGGAAAGATTTCACTTGATCATGTTAAGGCATTATAAGTGTTTTCACACCTAAAAGTTTGGACCAGGGTTTCCATGTTTTTTTCCTTTGTATTCTTTTGTTTGGTTTTGCGCTGAAATAGCACATGGACTCTTCATAACAGACCAACATCATTCCATTGTCAGCTACATAGGTGCATACTTCGCACTGATTGGTGTGTTAGCAGGCAGATGCTAACAATAGCATGTTGAAAATGAGTGCATAGGTTCACCTGTGTTTACAGACAAGATGAATGAGAGGATTCAAGCTGCTGCCACTGTAATAATATCACAGGAGTTTTGTTTGAACTACAGCTGAACAACTACAGGAGCAGCGCAGCAGAGCCATCTGCAGTCTCAGCTTCATTATCATGAGGAAACTTGATCAAAAGTAAGCGTATCCCCTCTCTTTCACCCTCTCCTTCACTGTCCTTCAGCCATTTTGGTCCAGATTAAACAGAAAAGTCAAAAACACTGGACCAAAAACCTGACCAAATGATATAGGTGTTAAATCACCCTTGAACTCTAGAACTTTAGAGCCAACACTTCAGTCCTTTCAGTGATGGTATTAGGGATGTAATGCAATGAAAATTTCCATCATGGTTATTGGGACCAAAATTATCACAGTTATCATTATTATCATGGTGTTGTTGCAGTTGTTCAAAATGTTAAAATATTACTTTTACACACTTTTGAAATCATTTAACCCCTTTGACATTACAAGGTCTTTTTTTTATCATTTTTGTCAATTAATGTGTCGGAAAATGTCCTATGAGTGAATTTTTTCCTTCCTTTCTCTTTTTTCATGAGAAATAAAAGTAAAGAATTCTGGCAAGTATTTATCATATGTCATGTTACAAATATTTAAACATTGTGTAATAACAAGAGAAGAAAAACAGGATGTTCTTCACCAACAATTGTAAATGAACATGTTCAAAATTTTGAAAAAACTAAAAATAAACTTAACATATTTTAAAAACACTCAAGACATTTCAGTTTACAGCATTAGTGTCCATGTTACAGCTCGTTATATTAGACCATGTCCAGGTGTTTTCTTTACTGACAATAATCCCTGAGGCAGTTTCTGTCCAGTTAGCTCCCTTCATGACTCTCCTCTGTTCTCCCCTCCCCCTGACAGATCTCCTTCACATTCCTCCTCCAACATTTCCAAATTCTGATTGATGAAATCCATAAAACAAAACCTATGATGGAAAAAGATGGTTTATTATGGAATACGGTGAAAATACAGCAAAAGAATGGCAAGAACTCACTCCAGAATGATACTAATGCTATTACTTACAACATTTATACATTATGTACACAGAAAACACTGATAAACCATCTTTAATTCACTCAGGTATGGCTCACTGAATCTTTTCTTTCTCTTAGGCATAGTCAGCTCACTCATTTGAGGAGTTACGGTAGTTTCAATCGTCTTTTTTCTTTTGGCTTGGTGTTTTAGACAGCATGATTGTCTTCTGTCAGTTTACCCTTGACATCTTTGTAAAATCCAAACTCCGACCAGACTTCAGACTTTGTCCGTTTCAAGAGGAAAAATCTCCACTATATAGTCACACAGTGTGATGATCAAACCATTAGTCTAAACAGGAAATGGCAATACTAACTGTCAGAAATTTTATCACGATTTACCATTTGGCCGGTAACCGTTACATCCCTAACTGGTATAACGAGCCACCCGCTGTTAATGTGAGTCTTATGTAAAGGCTAAAGTTCAGCAAAAAGTCTCAGTGACTCGCTTTTTGACCAGATCAAGCAGGTCAGTTGTGAAGAACCCTGAATAAGAAACCTGTTGACTTCATGCTCCGTTTTACTCGGTCATTGTTTGGCCTCCTCCTCAGGCTCCACCTCCCCTATGCTGGATGTAGTGATAACTTTAGTCACTGTGGGGCAACAGGTTCAGCTCTGGGCTCAGAAATCCACATTTTACTGCAAAAATCCTCCAACTTCATGAATATTGAAGTTCTGTTTGAATGAAGAGAGATCCGGTTTTCATGCTCGAGCATAACCGTGCTTTTAGCCGTTTGAAAAGTCATTTGAGAGTCACATAGGAGTCCAGCTGTGGATTTTAAAGCGGCAAATCTCTAATTTTTCTTCTCATTTTAAGAAAACACAGTTCAGCAGTCCAGACGTTTCTGCCTCTTAAGAACATCGATGTCTAAAACTAAATGGACTCAGTGATGGCAGACGGTCAGCAGACACAGATCCTCTGAGAAGACCAAGAGCAATGTAACACATACAGCAGCACCCCACCTCACCCCCCCACCCACCCACACACACACACATACTGTTGGGTTACTCACTCGGTTGTTTCTGGTGGATGCCAGCGGATCAGTCATCCATGCTCCAAAGCGGGTTCCAGATGTCTTTATTGTCATGGGTCCAGTGATTTTCATTAATTTCCCGCACGCTGTTAATAAAGAAATGCAGCGATAAGATGTGCTGTGCTGGGTTTTGTCTCTAACTAGATTTCTCAAGCCAATTTCATGGCTGTGCCACCAGAGTGTTTGTCCTCCGTGCATACTAAGATGGAGCTACACGGCAAAGGGAGCGGCTTGTTTAACAGGAGGCATCACAGGGGCACGGCTGCTTGCAGAGTTACACCAAATATTTACTTTAAATACAACATGCACACACAAATATTCATGCATCAGCTAAATCTTCATTTATGAGCAGGGAACTTTGGCACAGGTTAAACTTCATCATCATTAGCAAAGGACAATTAGCAATGCAACAGCGGATCAGGGTGAAGTTTTATTCAAGCAGAACAAACTGTCCACCTCAGCCAAAGATAAAGATGTATAACGGTCCTTATATCAGTATGCATGACTCAGGAGGATTTACTTGACTTCTTTTTCGCTTGTTTTGCCGTCAGAGAGAAAATATTATCTTATCTTGAAAACCTTCTGGTAGAACAAATTAATGTTCCTGTTAAAGGCATTTAGTCCAAACTTTTATAGCAGTTTGTGCCCCTTAGATTAAATGTTTGAATAAATATAGAATTTTTTGTTCGTAAATCAAAGTGTGCAGAAGAAAAGAAAGTTACAGCTTCTCTTCTTTTTTATCAAGAAAGAGTCAGAGGTTCAAACAAATTATAATTTATCTCGTGTTCTCAGAGGATCCTTCACAGAAGAACAAAAGTATTTCAGAAGATAAAATTAGGCTTCTATGACAAACATGTCATAAAACAATGAATACTAATACACAATCTTTGTTTAGACGTTATGGAGAGTTCAGACCAAGGGAAAAAACAAACTATATATGAAAATAATTTTACTATCCAAATGTTGACACGTCCAGAGATGTCTCCATCCAGTCTGTCCATCATCTGTTTCTCCATCCAGCAGTTCATCCATCCATTCTTTATGTCAATTTATCAATACATTTATATTTACAAACATAAAGGAATCTCTCATTCTTTCCATCCATCCATCCATCCATCCATCCATCAAGTTCTCCATAGGTTAGTTCTTCCAACTATCCATCCATGGATGTATCTGTCCAACAGTTCATTCTTCTGTCCAGTTTTTTTATCAACACAAACATCAATCTATACGTCCATTTATCCAACAGGCCATCCATCTGATTATTTGTCTGTCCTTCCTTGTCTTCTATCTGTTTATTTCTCCAATTATTTTGTCCGTCCATCCGTCTCTGTCCGAACACCTACAGTCCTGCTCAGTATTATTGGCACCCCTTCATTATTTTCATTACATTAACAATATCTTCAGAAATAAATTGAAATGTTCCAAATTCATGTCATCAGGATCTTTTAATTGAAGGTCCAAAATACTTGCACAAAAAAAATCATTTTTACAAGTTATATATTGTACTTTTAAAGTGGGAACTGGAAAAAAGCAAGTTCAGCAATACTGGCACCCCTCTTCAGTATTTTGTTGCACACCCTTTGGCACTGATGACAGCCTCCAAATGTTTCTTGTAGCCATCTATAAGCTTCTTGCACTTCTCAGCTGGTATTTTCTCCCACTTCTTCCTATGCAAACTGTTCAAGCTCTTGAACATTTGCAGGTTTCTTTTCCCCAATGACAGATTTCAGCCATACCAAAGATTTTCAATCGGATTGAGATCAGGACTTGTTGCTGGCAATTTAAAACAGTCCATTTTTCCTTTTCAACCATTCCTGCGTGCTTTTGGATGTGTGCTTTGGGTATTTGTCTTGCTGGAGGGCCCACAATCTTTGACACAAACCTAGTGTTGTTACACTGGGTAGGACATTTCGCTCTAAAATTTCTTGATAATTCTCTGATTTCCTGATTCCTGTGATACGGTCAGGGCCTCCAGTACCCAATGCAACCCAACCATTATGGAACCTCCACCATGCTTAAAGCTAGGGTCTGCGATTTGATTTAGATACACCTTTTTTAATTCTCGTTAAAATGGTCTTTATGACCCGATGGTAATCAACTCATAATGTGTTCTTAAAACACAGCAAAAAATATCCGCTAACTACAGCAGGAGTAAAACAGGGAAAATCCCAACCAATAATCATGCCGGGATACCTGTTTTTAAACCAGTCAAATCCCGTTGCCATTCTGCCCACCTGCTGCGCGTGCATTTTCCCGGCGTGCACAGACTCGGTGAGCGTAGCCGAGCTCACATGTATCAGAGTCCGCAGGAGAAAGCTTACCTTTCAAGTTTTGTCTTTGAAAATAAGGGAAGCCCGCCGTGAGCCGTCCCACAACCCCAACCAAGCTCCAGTATGCCTCACATTTTAAGACAGATTTACAAGAAAACTAAAGAAACTCTTTGTTTTTCTAAGTATGTTCTGCTGCTCCAATCTCGCGATAGCTGCCACCCAGACTACTGCAGGTGGACGTTCTCGCGAGGCTTTTTCTTCTTCTTTGGTTTTATGGCGGTTGGCATCCATCATTTTGGAGCATTACCGCCCCCCTCAGGCTAGAGACAGAGCTCAGTTTGGAGAGGCAGAGGAATGTTTTTATTATTATATCGTCACACGGGAGATTTACGGGAGAATATTGATACAGGAGGACGACGGAAAAGAGGATAAAATACGGAAAATATGGTAGTTTCATGGCCAAAACAGGAGATTTGACAGCTATGTGGAGAATGTCAGAGGAAAAACCTATTCCCGATCAACATTGGATGTGAGTACTAACTAACTTTACATGTTTGTTTGGTGTTTTCTTACCGCTGACATGACTTGGTGTAGTGTAAAACAAACGCCTTGTGCTTAGGGTTTGGAGTTGAATCAGCCTTCTGGATATATCAGCCGCGCGCGTGCATGCAAGCGGGGGGTTGGGGGTGGGGGGGCTAGGCGGAGCCCTGAGGAGATGCTACTTTCAAATTCATGCTAGTTTTCCAAAATCGCCGACCCCAGCTTTAATTGTTGGTAGGGTGTTCTTTTCGTTCAAGTGGTTGCAATCAAAACTGGCTATTCTAAATATGACTGCATGATCAGTAGCTAATGAAGTATAATTTAAAAACCTTAATATGTGAACATCACTTCTGCCAAGTTTGAGTCTGATAAAGTGATGCAGAGCAAAGTTAGAGAAGTTTGTAAAGAAACTGTACTGTCACATTGTGCACTTAAACTTCATGGGTGCCAATAATGGTGAGTAGGACTATATATATACATTCATCCTTCTGTCTGTTTTAAATTCAGCAGCCCATCCATCCATCCCTTCATTCTTCTGTCCATCCATCCTTCCATTTGTCTTTTCATTTATCGATACATCAATGTGTTCATACACCAATCTGTCCATTTATAAGACCACCCACATACCACTGATTTATATTTATCTATCTGTCTATTCATCTGTCTGTCATTTATCTGTCCATTTATCTGTCCCCATGACCATCCATCTGTCCATCCATGTATCCTTCTGTCCATTTATTCTTCCATCTATCGATCCAGCAGGAAGTCTGTGTGTAATGAAAGCTGCAGGCTGCAGGTTTATGGATGTCAGCAGGTAGTTAACTGTGATCCAGAAACATCCTGTAGGTTTTCTCCAAGTTACACTCAGATCTATTATTTGGCAAAGCTAACAGTTTACACAACAGAATTAGCAAGTAACTTGGATCTCTTTTGTCCTTAAGTTCCCATGACTTTCATTTTTCATTCAGAACTGTCTGTGAGTTGAATTTTATTAATTGATTTGAATTAGTTTTTCTTCTGATCTGAACACTCATGTTTGCAGACAACAAAGATGTTCAGCTACCTGATCCTCCTTTAGAAATTATTTGTAAATGCAGCATCAGAATATTTCTGTATCTGTATATTTAAATGTTGCTGCTGAGTTTTGTTGTGTGGATAATTCCTATGCAGCCTTCAGACTTACTGAGTTTTCCCATACAGCTGCGGAGCCTGTTGTCCAGCCTGAGGACCCTCTTGTAGAGCTCGTCGTAGTCGTACGCTCCAAGTTCCTCCTGGATACCCGTCAGCACTGTGGAGAGGTTCCTGATCTCCTCTTTAAACTGAGAGATGAGTGCTGCATCCATCTTATACTGCTCCAACACGGGGATTAGGGGCTTCAGCTCGTCCATCTTATCTTTGAGCTCCTGCAGAAACAACAGCGATGGAGGCAGAAAACGCTAAATTAAGAGGGATACAAGGGGCTGTGCCAAAGTTCTGAGGGGTGAAAACAAGAATACTGTTTGTTTGAATGAGTAAAAACTTCAATTCAGTGAAAGATAAACACTGTGAGTTATAGATCTGCAATAGACCGGAGCACCCTTGCAGTCACCGTGAGTGAGACATTATGAGACGTAGGAGCCCAAATCTAAATTTACATGAATTAGTTGTAGGAATTTTGAGCCATGAAAGGAGTCTTGTACCATTTAGCTGTTTATCCATCATACATTCATACACTACTGCATGCATACTTTAAAAATCCATGAATTTAAATAAGCATTTCAGCTTCTGACAGAGCAAATGCTTCTTACTTCTGCAGTTTAGCCACATTCTCATTCAATAACCAAAATGCTGGTGGTTTACTCTCCTCCCATTTCACCCTGGGTTCATTTAATAAGGCTCTCGCCATGCTTGTTGTTGCTCCACAGTTATTTTTCTAACTCATTCAGGGTCTTGTAAGTTGCCACAACGGAGGTATTTGTACTCCCAGACCAGCTGTCCTTTTAAACCACACCAGGCAACGAGCAACAGAAAAACAGGCAGTGAAACAGATGATGAGTTTAACACTTTCTTAGAGAGATTCTTACACATTCAGCACTTTATCTTTTATCCTAATCATCATAATGAATGTCTGAGCAAAGTAAAAACATCAATACTTACCCCTCAGCTTGTATCTTTAATGATAGTTCGCAGGCACATACTGTAGGTAAGAGACTGATTTGCATGTTTAAACTTTAATTTGATTTGGGAAAAATCGAACCATATTGACACCAGTTTTAAAACACTGGTAGAGAAATAAAGTCCTAAGCATATTGGTAAGAAAAGTACTGCAAGAGTACTTCAGCTAAGTAACTTAATTACACATAAACATTGGTAGTGATGTATGTTATATTAATATATGGTGACACTTTGCTACGAGATCCCAGAACTTACACTGATTCATTCATTATTTGAAACATTAATAAGACAGCATATAATACATTTATGTACTATCAACTATTAATAACTTAATTAACAGTGTCCTATTCCTGACTGTTTACTTCAGTTATTTCACTTATTAAAAGAAATCTAAATCTCAATGGGTCTTTCACCTGGTTTAATAAAGTTTAAATAAATTAAGAAATAAAAGTGTTTCAATCATCATTATGACAAGGGGTTAACCAAATATTGTTTTAATATCGCCACTGTGATCTGCACATTGGCTTCAGTCACTTCACTTCCCAGGACAATATGACACACATGACTTGAAGCACATTTCACAAATCTGCCTTAGCAGAATGATGGCAGCTCTATTCACACTCTGCTGATTAGCTTTTATACAGGATTAAATCTTTTCTATCTTTAAATGAGTGATTCTCACTTTTATCTCCATATGTTTGGTTGCCTGTGATGCCTCTTACATCAGTGTAAATCAGGTGTCCATCGCTCATCTACGGTTTGTCCAAAATGCTGCTAATAGTCTGTTAACAGGTACTAAAAACGGGAGCATATCATCCCCACCTTAGCCTCTCTTTAATGGCTCTCCATTCATTTTAGTCTTCATTTTAAGATTGTACTGTTGGTTTTTAAGATCTTTAAATAGACTTCAATATATCTCTTATCTTTTAACAGTCCACACCCTGTAGGGGTCCTGCACTGTACTGGGTCACAAACGGTGGAGTGACCCAGCTCCTGAAATACCTGCTCCAACCTACCTACTTATAAATCTTTGTCTTAAAATTCACTTTTACTTGTTCAGCATGAGAGTTGAGTGGTCCTGGTTTTGAGTTCCTTTTATTCTCTGAAGTTGGCTTTTAATTGTGATTCTTAAAATGTTTTCTGTTTTTTATTATTCGTTTTTAGATGTTGTATAGTCCTCTCTGATATAGTATTTACTCTTGGTTTTCATTATTACCTCCACCAAGGAGGTTGTTTTCGGGAGAGTTTGTTTGTCTGTCCGTCTGTCTGTGAACAAAATAATTCAAGAAGTTATGGATGGATTTTGATGAAATTTTCAGGAGATGTTCAGCATGGAAAAAGGAAGAACTGATTCGATTTTGGTGTTGATCTGGATCAGCGTCTGGCCGCCATGGCGAAAAATGTGATTTTCGTGAATAACTACTGAACTAAAATAGATATCATTATGAATCCAATTGCTAATGGTATGTTTTCATGGTCAAGGAATCTAAATATTTAGATGAAATAAAGGTAGAACTAATATTTATGGTGAAAATCACAATATGGCTGAGGACTGTGAGCTGGAGGAGGTCTGCGCCCTCTGAGTGCTTTTCTAGTTGTATTTTTATATTACTTTATTTCCACTTGGTAGCCACTGCAGCACTTTGGTAAACTTTTGTATTTTATGTGCTGACATCAAGTTTGTTGTCTGCAGGAAAACAAAATCATGGCTGTTCTTGTTTCTTGGCTTCGTACAGTTAAAGTAAAAGCATGATCGATCAAACAGAGTCTGTGTGTCGCTGGCACATATATGTGAAAGCTGCAGCTGAAAATCACCATTGGCAATGACGCCATAATAATTTGAGCTTTATTTTGAGCTCCTATCAACACCAAGGCACAATAAGACTACTCCCCTGATCCATTAATTAGCCAGGTATGACACAGAGACTGCAGTGAGGCCCCGTCCAGAGCAGAGATGGATCCTGTCCTCTGTATTTGATCCGTCTCCTGCATCGGGTTGACATTGTAGTAAAGCTCCCAAGTTTGTGTATTTTCTGTCTCCTCCCGTTCCTCTTCCTCCATCTGCTGTCCCTGTTTCAAATTTGTCACCGGTGAGCGCTCTCCGGCTCAGATGTTTGTAATTATCTGCTGCTTTAGGGAAAAGTGAGCAGAGAAGGAGGTTGATTGTGCCACTGCTTGTAGGGAGCTTGTTTTTAATGTGTGGCGTTCATGCTTTCAGCATTCAACAAAAAGAGAGATGGCGCATTGACTGTGAGGCTTATTCTTCATGCTGGATAAGAGTTTAAGAGCCTTTTCTCTCCTCTGAACTCCAGAGAGCACCTTCATCAAACTCTGATTGATATCCGGACACTTTATGAGACAACAATAAAGGACAACAAAAAGCACAATACAACAGTCGTCATCATCATGGACCTGGAACCGTCTCAGCACTCTCAAGCAATGTTCACACTCAACACGACTTGGGGACCAAGAACGTGTTGCCCACCCAAGTCATGTCGCCTGTCCATAAATAGCTCATTTGGTCAACGTTGCAAAGTGACATCACGCCCACTCGAGTTTCGCCACAATCATGTTGTATCTAGATCATATATTTGTTTGTATTAGCTGACATTGTTCCAACTGCATTCTTTTAAATCACCTACCAACCATAAAACTGCAGCTGATGCAGATAAGGAAGGACAGGATCACAGAGAATAAGGCGGAACTAATGTTCCCACTAATTAATGTTCCCACAGGGACATGCGTCGTTACTCTAAGGTAGATATTTTTAATAATGTGTCTTACACATTAAAGTGCCCAACCCTCATGGGTTTACAAGACACCAGAAATACAGTTGTAGTGTTACCAACATATTTGATCACAACAATTGCCAAGTTGAATGATATTTTCTCAGCTTACTAGTGAACAATACACTTTTCTCTGAAGCTTTGCAAATAAAATCTGCTGAAGCAAAAGTTTCTTTTGTGAAAGACAACTCAAGTTTTCCATAGTCATCAAACCAAAAAAAGTCAACATTAATCAAGACATTGTTCTGAAAAATAAATCCCTTAGTTCATCATAAATTGGACAGTGAAACATAAAATGAATCTCATGTTTAGTTCCCCCAACATTACACAACAAACACACTCTGTCTCCCTCTGGAAAAGCAGTAAACCTGCCTGTGTCTACGGCTGAGGGAAAAGTTCCTGAGTGCAGCTGTGCTCATAATGATCTCTGTCTCCTGGTGAGATCAGACTTCAATTAAGACTCTGTCTCATCAATCAATCAATCAATCAAACTTTATTTATACAGTACTTTTCTAACAACATATGTAACCCAAGGAGGGAGGAGAGCAGAGGGGAAAAACAATTCCAAACTCAGGGATAGGACATATTGTTTTATCAACTATTCTTGATAAGACAATATGTTTTTAGTTCTGGTTTACACCATATATCCACAGACCATTTTTGTCTGTATGCAGTGAATAAATAACACTTAATGTCCTGGATGTTACACACTAACTTATTTTGAAAAATGAACAACATATTAGAGGTTAAGAAGACATATGTGATCCAGACTAAAAACAGTTCTTGTGGGTGTTGTTTAACAGCCACACAGTGCTGATTGGCTGTAAGCCACACGTGATGTCACCTGAAAAGTTCAACTTTGGCACAGTGACACGACCTGGTTGCACATCCAAGCGGTCCGGTAGTGTGACCAAGTCGCCTAGATCATGTCTATCATCTTGCATGAGGGTTAGCCCCACCCCATCACATCTGTACATTGACTTTACATGGGGAGAGGTCACCCAGGTCGCCCAAGTCATGTAAAATGTTACAGCACAGTTGGGTGTTTCTTCACTGTTGTATGAAAAGATCAGCCCAGAACCCTTTAAGACCCTCAGACCATCTCATGAGGCTGTTTTAAAACAAAAAAATATATTATTTCAGATTAAATTTAAAACTAAAACTGCTTCCCATCACATCCTGACCTCTGCAGCCAGACCTTTGATTAAAGAGATAGTTGTGATAACCCTGTTGTGCTGTCGTTAGTTCACAGACCTACAAACTCGCTCATGTGCGGCCACTCAAAAATCTAACAAGCTGGCCTTACTTCAAAAAATTTTGGAAACCGATTGCCTTAAAAAGGTATATAAGGTAGGTAAATAAAGTTGATTAAGAGTCTTAGACTGCATTTACTTTGCTACTTTATTTACTTTGAACCCGCTGTATGCACTTCATTCTATTAAGTAATTTTTCCTTGGTTTAAGAACGTTACAGTATTTCAACATTCTATGTTAATTATCCACCTGCATAAACTCACTCATTCACACCCTGTTTCATGCCCGTTTACACACCACTGGGAGTAACTTGGGATTAAGTGTCTTGTATGGTGGCCTGGAGGGGCAAAACAAGAGTACAAGATCCAAAACACTTTTACAAAGCTTGAGATAAATTGACATTTTAGAAAACACATTTACAAGACACAAAACAGTTTTACTAATGATAAAGCAAATTTACATTTCAGAAAACAAATTAACAAGACACAAAACACTTTTTCAAATGGTAAAACACATTTACATTTCAGAAAACAAATTAACAAGACACAAAACACTTTTACAAATATCTAGCAACCGGAAAGGGAATGTACCAACTCTGGCATTGAACCAGAAGTGCTAGCAGAAAGCAGACAATACTTGCCGAGTTGTTAAGTGCATGGTATGAAAGAACAAGAGAAGGAGATGCTCATGGTAAGCAAAGATGGACCACCACCAAGTGCCGTTTTGCCAGTTTTGTGGAAAACATATGAGCCCCTTACAGTGGTTTTGTATGCCATGTGGTCGGTCTTAAGAGTTTGCTCACCATTAACTTCTTCTTCTCTTGTTCTTTCACAACTTGGCTCGTATTGGCGGCTCTCTGTAAGCACTTCTGGTTCAATGCCGGAGTTGGTACATTCCTTTTCTGGTTGCTATAAATTTGGAAAAGTGTTTTTTGTCTTGTTAATTTGTTTTCTGAAATGTAAATTTGTTTTTCTATTCGTAAAAGTGTTTTTTGTCTTGTTAATTTGTTTTCTGAAATGTACATATGTTTTGGGACTTGTAAATGTGTTTCCTAAATGTAAATTTGTCTCAAGCTTTGTAAAAGTGTTTTGGGTCTTGTATTCTTGGTTTGCCTCTCCAGGCCACCGTAGTCTTGCCCAAGAACTTTTAACTATTTGTTGCCCAGACCTGGACTCAAACCTGCAACCTCCTGATCACCAACCAAGCACCACTATCCACTGCACCACCGACGCCTCATACAGTATAAAAGTAAGAGCAACAAAGGGCGGTTAGTACACTAGAACTATATCTTTTTTTTTTTACCAAATCAAATTCAAAAAGCCATCATTTGGTTCAGTCAAAACATTGTTAAAGAATGGAGTCTATCAGCTTGTCGTGGACTCAGGACTGAGGCAAGACATGAAAAAAAGGTTGCTGTTTCACTTTTGTCGTGGCTTAATGTCGCTGTTTGGTATCTTAATGCAGATGTGTTAAATAACTCACCTTGAGACTTCTGCGCCCTTCAACATTGACAGCAATATGCAGAGTCTCCCGCCTGCTTTACTGCACATGTGCTCAGTGTTCAAGCACTGTGATAAAAAGTTTTGAGTCCTGCTCATACACAGGAATTAAGTTTCAAGCTAAATGGATTCCTTTCTCATATTGATTGAGTCTGATCAACAGGTTATTAAGATTTAAGTAAATGCACAAATGTAATTAAAGTAAGAATAGTTGTTATGTTTTCGAGTGAATGTTTATTTCCTGAGATGAACTAACAGGATGATGGCATACTTAGTCTTCAGATAGTGATGCTGAAACTTGACTAAGGCTGTTTTTGGACATGCTGGTCCTCCTGGACAAAGGACTCTCCTTCACAGTGGACGATGAGATCAAACATCACTGCATATAGGCTCTGATTGGTCCCCTCGGTCTGACTTTGCTTTCAAGTCCCTAAAACCAAACCCTGTCCCTGGTTTACAAAGCACTGCAGGTCCTCCCGTCGGTTCACCTCAGACCTGCTGTCAGTTTGTTCCCTCAGATCTTTCAGTTCCCGAGGGTTGTAAGTTCTTCATGGACCTGCAGCCAGACTTTGAACGTGTGGATACGACATTCAGAATTAAAGCTCCTGAAACGTGAAATGGTCTGATCTTTCCTCCTCGTCCTGAGCAGCCCTTATTCCTGAGCTCTTCTCTCATGCTCAGTTTGTTCTGTTTGTTCAGACTTAAACGTTTGTGTTTGTTTTTCTTTGGATGTTTCTGTGTGAAACCCTCTGAGCTGCTTCTGCGTGATAAAAGGCTTAACAACCAAACTGGATTGTTAAAAAGAGTCACAAAAATAAAAAATAAATAAGAAGGCAGAAGAATGTGAAGTCCATGCATATCTGTAAGAAGAAGCTTCAGTGAAATTAAAGTTACATAATGAGTAAAAACAGACTTGGCAGAGAGGAGGCATGTAAAACTTGATTAAAGTGGACTTCGCTTAAACAAGGATATCAATTACCTGGAAGTTCCTGGCCATGATGGATTTCCTGTCGTCCTCGATCTGTCTGAACTTGGTCCTCAGGCCCTTCATCTGGTTCTCCATCTTCATGACGTATTGGAAATCTCTCTGAGTCCTCAAGTTCAGCACCTCGATCGACTGAGACATGTTCTGCACCTGGAATACAGGATTAATTAATCTGTTACAGAACAGAGACGTGGAGTCCTCCACCAGACCATCAGCTGAGCTCAGTCCATTCACAACAGAAGTCTCATTTTCTTTGTTAAATTTGGAGCTGGTTACAAATGTCTGCCGGCGTTGTAAGGCCTTGTTTATTTCCGTAATAATGTCAAGTATCCAATCGCTAGGGATGGGAAAAAAGTTCATTCATAAGATTGTGAATCTATACATGACTTTTAAAAACATGCTTCTTGTACTTGCTGTATGCATGGGTCGCCTTAGTTCACACTAACAGGAGCATGCTGGTACTAGCTGCTAAATTTAGCTCGTTAGCTCACTGCATTTCCTGTTAGCACATTAGTTTCCTGCATTACATGTTAGATCAGATGAGACAGACAGTTAATGTTTGATATTTGTGGGTTTGAGTTTGAGTTGAAAAAATGAAATAATGATACATGATGATACTGCAAATGAAAAAAAAACAGTAAGGATGCTGTTTTTGAAAATACAATATAGCGGTTAATTGAAAGACAGTAATGACACCTTAAATAAAAATACAGTGTTAAAACAATTTTAGTAAATGTAGCAATGATATGGAAATTAGAATAAAGTCACACTGCTGTAAAGACATCTACACTAACTAAGTAGCATCTTGTTGCCAGTAAGTTTCTGTAAAATTTACAGCAACCTCTTTACAGTTCTTTCCGTTAGCTCGCTGGTCGCTTCACACAATAACAAAGGGAAATAACGTAAGGAGAAATCATCTATCAAATTTGAAAATAAAACTTCAGAAGATAAAAACAAAGAAGCTGACATTAAGAGAGAAAGAGAGAAGGAACAGCTTTTAAAACCCATTTAAATTGGTTACGCACATTTAACTGCACTGTATCAACATCAGTCTCAAATAGATAATCAATCTTGACATTAGTATCATATTTAACAAAACAATCTCTAAGTGAGAATCAGAAAATGGATCCTGAATTATATTGTTTTTCCTTTGTGATGCAGAGAAAGACTCCTTTCTGCACATTTACACACCTGCTCTCCTTTAGGATCCATGGACCACATGCTGGACCTTAAACTCTCCCAAATTAAACATTTGCTCAAAGCCTGCAGCACGTTGAAGCAGCAGTTTGGTTTCGTGCAGTGTGATAGTTTGGTTAACCCAGCAGGTGAATAAACGAGGTGCTCTTTTCACTGCAGCTAATTGAAAGGCACTTTGACGACGTTTCCCCAGTGAGCCGACGTGTGTGAAAAGGAGAGAGGAAAGAACAAAAGGAGCAAATCCTCGCCGCGGCGTACCTCCATTAAGGCATGTGATAAAAACATCTGGTGTTAGACTGCTGAAACTTCAGAGGTTTGTTATTTCCATCAGGAGAGAGAACTTTAGTGCTTTACACACCAAGACGAGTTATTTTTTAAAGACTGACACCTTTACATGGTTTTAAGAGCTCAGCAGTTAAGACTTTTATCAAGAACAAAAAAGATCTGCAGCATGGCATCATTCACCTCCACGAGTTGAACAAGGTCAGAGAGATGAGGGTCACTTCACCTTTGACCCCAATATAATTGTCAATCAGAGGACATTTGTGCAAAGTCTGACAGAAATCCCTGTTAGGAACTTTTGAGGCATAATCAATCCGAGGATATTTAAACCTGTTCCTCCAAAATCTTGCCAGTTTGTCCTTGAGCCAAAGTTAACACCTGTGCATAAAACCCAGAGAGGCATTTTTTAAAACACTGCATCACATCAGACGGCAGCCTTCAGAGCCAAGAACAGAGGCCCAGGTGGAAGTGCCAAAGCCTGTACCTCAAGTGTCCACTCAAGGCTGGCTGCAGGAACCAGAGAATACGTTTTTCAGGCCTTAATAATCATCTTTACTGTCTGTCTCCAAAAGCAGCTTCAGTCTAAACTGGAACACATCTATGTGCTCTCACTGTGAGAGCTTTGCGTCTGTTTTTCTTTCATTAAGGTTTTTAAGTTTTGAAAACGCTGTATCCCTATTGGTCAGATGGCTTTAAAGGATAAGTTCAGTTTCTACAGCTTTCACATTGTTTATAGAATGAAGTAGAACAACATACTCACCCAGAAGGCTTTCCTGATCCAAACAGTGCTTTGGGAGATATTTAGATCCAAAATCGAGCGGCGGACATCCATATAATGGTAGCACATAGGGCATGTATAGCGCCGCTCCTAAAACTGCATTAATCGTCCAAAAACTCATTCGTTTCACCAATATTTCATCATGTTCTGCTCGGGCTATTCCTCCATTACAGTCTGTGTCGCCCCAGACATGTTTTGTGGCTGTGCTAACCTCTGAACTGAAGAAGAAGAATGTTCGCCTCCGGGCATGCGCAGTACGGCTTATTGTTTAAGGGAAAGACCGCCGGCTACACAATGACTTTCTTCTTCCAGTTTTGTGTAAAATGGATGAATATCTATCGGATGAAGATGTTGTGGAGGAGAACTTTGAATATGATGGGTGTCCTTACAGTTTCGAGCCAGAGTTTACAGATGAGGAGCTCATCGAAAGGAGGATGCGGAGGCAAAGAGAAGAACAGCTCTCCTGAGAGTACTGCGCATGTGCGGAGGCAAACCTTCTTCTTCTTCAGTTCAGAGGTCAGCACAGTCACAAAACATGTCTGGAGTGACACAGACTGTCGTGGAGGAGTAGCATGAATGGACCATGATGGAATATTGGTGAAACTAATGAGTTTTTGGACGATTAATGCAGTTTTAGGAGCGGCGTTATACATGCCCTATGTGCTACCATTATACGGATGTCCGCCGCTCGATTTTGGATCTAAATATCTCCCGAAGCACTGTTTGGATCAGGAAAGCCTTCTGGGTGAGTATATTGTTCTGCTTCATTCTATAAACAATGTGAAAGCTGTAGAAACCAAACTTATCCTTTAAGCCCAGCCTCAACACGGCTGCGCTGTCTGTCAGTAGGCGGAGCTTTGGGTTGGTCGCCCAGATAGCAGGTGACTCTGTGCCGGATCCGGCCTCAGCTCGCCAGATTCACATAGCAATCACGCCCGCTGAACGTCAGTGCGCCAGATGCGGTTGGGATCGTCAGTCTGACAGTCCAAATGATAGGTTATGCACTGTTCCGGGGCGGACCGTGCAGACCGGACGCGCTCAAAATCTGAAAGTTAACGGTCGGCGTGTGACGTCACAGCAGCGCGCAGCTTGAAGGCGGGCATCCGCGCTGCGAGACTAAACAGGAGTACGCAGGAGCCAGGACAGAGCATCTCGGCGGATGGCAAATTTTAATGGTAAGTACTTTATTCAAAGTAATAATCACGCGTCGAAGTCACGGCTTGACTGTTAAACAAGTTATTCAATGAAGCGTTAAGGTTAAGCAGCAACTAGAACACAAAGTTTGGTTGGAATTGATATGTCTGTTAACGTTACGTCTTTAACATTTGTATGTGCACTAGACGGCAGCGTCAGCATTCCTTTTAACACAGCACATAAGCCACATGCTACTAACTTGGCTAGATAACGTTAGTTTATTAAATCCACAATGAAATCATGATCAGCGTGAAGGCCAGGGCTCGGCAGCCCGCTTCACGTGTGTTCCTCCTATGACCTCTGTGTGACCCGCTGCAGCCTGCAGGGAGAGCGGGACGCTGCTGCATCTTCAGCCGTAAGTTTAACTGTGACATCATGTTAAACGTTTTTATTAAGATAAACTAGCCGACATGTAGAATAACTATATTACATAAGCTGCTGCTGTGAAGGGATGGAGAGTCAAACTTTTCAAACGGAGGCGTGTTGATAATGGCTTCGAGAGAAACGGGGAATATGACCGTTTCTATATCAGAAATATGACCTATTTTTTGAAGTGAGGTAATGTGATAACTGTCAGTCTCTCCCCCCTCTTTCTCATTCAGTAGACTGCAGGCTCAGATGTGTGTCAGTCACTGTTGTATGTTCATCTGACATGTTTTGGTATTGTTAAATTATTTAAGTGAAATGAGCTTCAAAAACACTGATAAGAAATTTTAAAAAGCACCTCAAAGATCACAAAACTACTTGACGATTATTATAAAAATCTAATTTTAAAATGTAAGAGGAAGACCCTCTGACCCCCATCCCATTTGATGATGTGAAATAAATATTTATGTAAACACAAAATAACAGCAATGACAATTATATCACTGTAATAAAACTGAAAACACTTGTTGATATTAACCGACTGTTATTTTTGTTGATGAGCCCTATTATCAGAGTAAACACACCATTGTTGTCATTTAAGTTCTAAACGAACAAATTTAATATAATATGGTATTACAGTGATGCCATGTTAAATCAAAACTGACATATTATTCATTATTAAATTGTTGAATAATACTTTTAAGAAATGTATACTCTATTACTTTCAGCTTGACATCAGGACAAATTTTGTGCACTTTCAGACTTAAGAATTTTAGTTGCATTACTTTGTTTTTGAAATTTTGGTTATAAAGCACTAAGAGTGTCCTGCATCTCTTTTAATGCAAGTTACGCATTGATGTTTTTCACAGTTGGGAGGCCTTTTCAAGACTCATTCGTTATTTTTAACATGATTAACACTTTTCTTTTTCGTATATCTACAGTTTCGGTCCCCCAAATCTAATACTGAGTGCTAATTCCTTTTTTACTTGTAGAGTGATATTTGGCAATTTTTGACTTTTGATTCCTGTGGCTATCACTTTTTCTCTCTCTCTCTTCCTCTGTTCTCCCCCTGTTGTTTCTTTATGCTTTTAAAGTAATTAAAGTTATGAAATTAACAGTATAGTTCATTTACAGTTATAATTTGTCTTATCTTTATGTTACCCCAGATTTCGGTCCTGGGTTCCATTGGGGGACAGGAGACCAAGCATGTTACCTGGAACATCCTGTCACACATTTTTTGTGATAGTGTGGCAAAGAAAATCAGCTGGAGGGGAGCAAATAGCAAGATGGCGTTCAGACATATGGCAATAAAGGCAGTAATTGCACGTGAGTACAGAATGCATAAATGTATTACAAGAAAAAGTTTAAACTATGAAAAAAGGTTACTATGTTACCAATGTTAGTCAAATAACTGAATTCATCATTAACTGTTCAAGAGGTTATGGTGTTGTATTTGATATTACTTGAATCCTTGACCATCAGAACATGTGGTTAAGCATGTTTCTGTGTTATTATGTTTGGTTCGGAATGTGTGTATATTTAATTTTTTTCAGGGTACCTAGTTTCACACTTGAAAAGTCAAGTTATTTCTCACAATGTCTCTGTGAATTCCCCTTTAGCTGTTTGAATTGGAATTTATTTATTTGATAGGGACGATGCAGTTTAACATCTTTCCATCACTGAGCATGAATCTGATGTGCTGCACAGAGAGTTTATAGCAAATGCTAATATCCAGCCCTTGTCCCCAGTTGGGCCTTTGAATAAATACATTTTAAAACACATGACACAAACGTTTACAGAATAACAATAAATGTTTACATAAAATAAACAAGCAAGTCAGTTCAAAATAAGTAAACAACATGGCAGATTAAGAATGACCACAGCTCTGAATTGCTTTTAGCCAGTACTTGACCTTTGTAGAGAAGGTTTTTAAATCTGTGGTTAATTTGATTTCCGTTGGGAATGAATCACCTTCCTTCTGGTTACTCGGCTGCTGTTTTGTCTTTGAATAAATTTGGATAAGGCTTCGAAGGCAAAATTATTAATACTTTTAAAAAATAATTTAAGAAAAGAAAAATGCATGATGTTTTCAAAACTCAATAGATTGTATTTTTTCAGAATGTTGCAGTTTTTTGTCTATAACTTTTAGGGTTTTATTATACAAGGATTACAGACTTTTGATTGTTGAAGGTGAACCCTGAGCCCAAACTGTCATACAATATGAGAAATGAGGGAAAAAAAATAATGGAGTGCATAAATATCTGAGCTGCCTGGGTTGGTATGTACTGCCTTATTAATTTAAAACAACTTAGGTTGCTCTTTACTGATTTAGTGATTTTCTTAACATGTTTATCAAACCTAAGCTGTAGATCTGAAATTACTCCCAAGAATTTGAATTAAATGACGTCTTGTATTTCTTGAGCCTTTAACCCTATAACGCCAATTGTATCATATTTGATACAGACTTTTATAAAACCTCTATCTACTCAATATGATCAACAAATTACAAAAAAAACATCTGGATACAATCAGATAAATGATAAAAATGTCCTCAAATGGATTATCAGTTGCCAAAAACACCTAATGTATCAAATGAGATACAAAAAATCTAAATGTTGAATTTTATGGACGTTTTGATTTTTATGGATTTTAACAGAAAGTGTAATAAACATTTCAGCTCCAAAAAATTCAAATTTTCTGGCTATAATCTATGGTCTTGGGCCTTAAAGGGTTAACTTCACACAAAATCTTTCAAGTTGGCACTGTTTCCTTACCTGAACAGTTTATGATGTCACATGTTGTGTCACTGTAATCCTTGACCATTAAAACACAGGGGTAGACATCATTTGTATATGTTTGGTTCAGAACATATGATGCAAAAACACATAAGTATACTGTATCGAACAATGAAAAGTTCCCAAGGCAACCACAAGGCAATTCTGTGGTGGCTCCATATCTGAAAATGTTCAGGCCTCCAAACTGTACACCTGTACCAAATTTCATGCTTTTGTGAATAGTGAAAGATTTACCTCAGATTTTGCACATAGCATCTGGATTAAACAGTGTTGGTCACTGTAGACTGTGTTCTTTATGATGCTTGAATTAATTTTCTATGAATGTTGTTTGTATAGGTGCTGTACGCAAAAGTCATGTGGCAAAGCAAGCGTCAGACATGGACATCAATGAACATGCTATCAGATGGTTCAACTTGGCATCTGACCGATGAGGTGGTTGGAAGGACCGCATGATGTGAGCGCAGGTAACATTTGGAGCAACTGATATTTTAAAAGTTTGCTGTTGTTACCACTGTTGGCATATGTTACTGCTTTACAGTGGACAGTATAGGGCATCATAGTTTGAGTTGTTTGGCATTATAGTTCCAATTGGAGTTCGCAATTTGAACCTCATTCTAAATAGCCTACCAACCTGGATGGTTTTTGACTGGTTTGGGCAAACTTGGTCAGTTAGGAGAGTGAGATAACAGTGCTGTGAAAAAGCATCTGCCCCCTTCCTGATAGCATATTTTTTGCATATTTGTTACACTTAATGTTTCAGATAATCATACAATTTTTAGTATTACACAATGATAACCTCAGTGGTGTAAAAAGTCCTTGAAACCCATACTTGAGTAAAAGTAGATATCTTATATAAAATATACTCAACTAAAAGTGAAAGTCACTCATTAAAAAATCACTTAAGTAAAAGTCTTAAAGTAGCTACTATTAAATGTACTTAAGTATTAAAAGTAAACGTACAAACAAAGAGAACAGGTACACATAGTTGTTGCTCTCCCAAGCTTTATTAAGTTTAACTCTTCCTCCCTCCCTCAGCTCCCTTCACCTCTTACTCCCTCTCTCCATTCCTCCCTTATGTAAAGTCCACAAACTTGCGGTTCATCTTTAGCAGAAGTTGATTTTCAAAATTGCTTGAGTTCAGTCGTGCTCTTTGTGGGCTGAATACAAGTCCTGCAATGCCAAACATTCGTTCACAGGCTGCAGAGGCAGGCAGAGGTGTGTTCAGCTTCGCACAATTTAAATGTAACGAAGTAAAAGTATCATTTTTTAATTTTTAATGTAGTGAAGTAAAAGTAAAAGTTGCAAAAAACATATAAACTCAAGCAAAGTATAGATACTCCCAAAACATACTTAAGTACTGTAACTAAGTACTATTACTTCGTTCCTTTACACCACTGGATAACCTGAGTAAATGCAAAATGCAGTTTTTAAATGATGATGTCTTGCAGTAATCAGGTCTATGTGTGGTCAGTGAAATTAAACTCTGCTTTCAAAATAATGTGGTTTATCACAGTTAACTCGTGATATAACACGGGTGGGGGGGGGGGGCTACTTTTTCCACATAGGATCATGTTGGTTTGGATAGCGTCTTTCTCTTAAAAAATGAAATCATCATTTAAAAACTGCCTTTTGTATTTACTCAGGTTATCTTTGTCTAAAACTAAAATTTGTGTGATGATCTGAAACATTTCAGCGTGACAAATATGCAACAAAAAAAGAAATCAGGAAGGGGGCAAATACTTCTTCACAGCACTGTAGATGGAGGGAGGGAGAGAAGTCTTCCTCTTTGCTATAATACACTATTAACACAGTTTATTTATTTTAAAAGGTTCCTATTAGCTAATGCAAATGGCACCAGTTAGTATCCCAAGGGTCCATAAAAAAATGATTAAAAATATCACATTTTCATCATGCATCAGTCAAATAGACATCTTAATATGCAATACATCATGTTTACAGTAATACATACAACAGCACATCAGTGCTGTGTAATCTTACATTGTACACCTTACATTTGATTGTATTTCAACAAGTTGACATCTAACAAAATGTAAAGTCTTGATTGCTTTGTGAGCAAGGCATTAAGATAAAGAGAAATATAGACAAATAAAGACAGCTGATTTTGTTGTTTTAGTGTCATAATGTCAGATGCATTAAAAAAAAAGAAAAACAATCACTCGCCCAAAGGGTCTTTGGTGGGAGCTGAGGTGTATGTTTGCGTGCACAGTTGCTACTTGCAGGTGGCTGTCGACTCTCATCTCTGCTACAGGACTTTTTGTACTGGTTGTTTAAATTATTAACACAAAGAAAGGCCCAGTGGAACCCAAGCTCTGGTGGGTCTTTTTCAATCAATCAATCAATCAATCTTTATTTATATAGCGCCAAACCATAACAAGCGTTATCTCAAGACGCTTTACAAAACATCAACAGGTCCAGACCTGCCAATGTTAATAAAAATGTTTTTTCTCAAGCCAATGTTTGAATCTCACAATAGTTGCACACTGGTTTTGTTCAAAAGTCAACATTCATGTTCAATAAGTTACAAATAAAGATTTCAAATAGATTTTATCAGACAAAAAACACTTCTCTCTATTTTGTTCACTGTTCATCCTTTCGAAATAATGTCCTTATCCTAAATCTCCTCTCTCTCACCCTTTGCAAATTCTAGTTACAATGTAAATTGCAACAACTCAGTATTTTATTTGATAGTCCTTAATCATTAAATCATTTGTAATCACAAATATTTGTCATCCCTAGGTCTACGGCTCAGAACCCGAGGCTGCTCAGGAACTTGTGAACCCCTTGAACTCTCTCTCAATGGCCGGCGGTGTATTCAAGTGTTCAGCCCTGTCTGCAAGTTAAGTAATTCAGAATTTGTTGCAGAACAACATATTCAGGGATAAAGCATTTACTATGTATTTCTTGAAATGTTTCAATGTTGGAATACAATATGTTGTTTACAATCTAAAAATGGCTTATCTTTAATGTGGAGTTGGAAATCTTTTATGAAAAAACAATGTCATAATGTAATGGTGCACCCTGTTAGCATTAATAAATGGTACTTTCATGAAAAAGAAGTATTGTCATTATTGCTTTAAATAGACAAATTTAATTAGCAATATAAACACGTTAAAGTATGATACATTGAACAAAATGGACCCCCATATTTAATACTGAAAATGGTTTTGATACCAATCCGGACTACATCTGGCCCAGCGCTGGCCCAGAGTGTAGCAATTGGGTAACATATGTTTGCCATATCCGGGCCATACATCAATGTGGTTTTTGCTACTTTGGACCAGTTCTGGCCCAAAACTGTTTGCTGATCTGGCAAGTGAATCCATACTGAGTTTGGCCCATTGTTCAAAAAGACACTGGGGCGGATCCGCTTTACGAAATTGGGCCGAAATTTGCAGTACATCTGGCCCATGTCCGCTCCAGTTACATTTTGCTATCTGGGTGTTCAGAAGCAGATAAGCCTAAAAGACAGGAGTGCAAAGTTTGACAGAAACCCAAAGACGCCTTTGGAGCAAAAGTGGACATTTTTGCAACATTTTGAGAAAACCCTTGAATGCTTTTATAGAACATTGGGCCTCATGCAAGAACTGTTCGTACGAATAAATATGTTTGTAAGTGTTGCATACGAATGATTTAGGAGAATTTGTCGCATTCAGCATTTTTTTCGTATTTAGAATTTTCTTTCAAGTACGAACACAAATCACGAGTGGTCCAGACTTGTCTTAAAAATCACAACAAATTAGTCTGCTCTTTTCAAATCAAGTTCCTTACATACTGATCATACATTTAAATAATTTCAAGCATTTTTAATAAAATATAGCATAAGACGAAATAAATCTGAGGATCTCAAACCAGAGAATACATTAAAATCTATTAATTGAAGGTTTATTGGACTGGCCTATATAAAACGTTAAATGAGAGAGTAACCAGCTGCGTCATGGCTGAGCTTCTTTTGGATGCCCTGGCACGCCAGGCACTTGGAAGAGAGCGTGTTTGGTGCCATCTTTATAAATGAACACTACTGTTTTATGGTGTGGGAAGCATATCCTTATATGGTATTCTCGGGGTGTTACTTATGCAAAAATGCTATCCCCGTGCATGCGCGCTTAAGTACACACAGGTGGCATTCATCATGTTTCCGCAGGTCATTTAGACACTTTTCTAAAGATAGAAGTGTTTGTTGAATCTGACGGAGCATGTTTGTACGAACACAACATAAGAAAAAAGGTCAGAAAAATTTAGGATGAGAATACGAAAATGTTCGTGCATGAGGCCCAATGTCTTTTAACTTTAATGTCAAAACTCTGACCAGGAAAATAATTTCAACTGAATCTAGATAAACTACTTTTCTATTGACTCATGGATACTTTCCACTTTAAAACACTCTGACTGGAGTGGAGGACGCTTTCCTGTCAGGTGGTCTTACCTTCTCGAGCAGCTGGCGGAGCTGCCTGCTCTTTGCGTCTCTGGAGCAAAGACTCTGTTCTGGAGCGACCACGGTGCAGATGCATCGACCGTCAGCATCCTGGGCTGAGCTGTAGACCTGCCAGCCTTCTTTAGGACCAATGGTCTGCAGGAACAAAGAAGAGAGTCAGAAGAGAGATCCTTCATTTTACTTTATTCTGATACAGTCCAAATCAGCAAACAGTCCAACAGCTTTATCCACTACAAATGCTGCTTTAGCTCAAAGCTGTAACAGAAACCTGGTTGGAAACACGACGTTTACCAGGCTCCACCAACTCAATCAATCAATCAAAGTCGACTGAAGCTAAGAGGGTGATGAAGTCCTAAAGATCCTGTTCCACCACATCCTAAACTACTGGAATAGAGATCTAATGACTGTGAAGAAACAAGTGTGAACTGATCTGAGCTCTGAGACACGGAGCTGCTGAAGTCTCCATCAGAAGATGGTCCACTGTGGTCATAAAGGGATGGACATGGTCAGCAACAATCCTCAGGTAGGCTGTGGGGTTTGAACCATACTCAGGAGGGACAAAGAAACCACCAGCATCAGCCTGAACCGCTGATCCAAGACTGGATGGATCCATGCTTTATGATGTTCACACCAAACTCTGAGCCTACATCTGAATGTGAAGTAGAGATCCAGACTCATCAGACCAGGAGACACCTTTGCAGTCTTCTGTTGTCCAGTTTTGGAGATTCAGGCTCTCAGTTTCCTGTTCTCAGCTGACAGGTGAGGTACCTTGTGTGGTCTTCTTCATACCCTGGTTTTACAGAAAAGTTTTCTGAGCTCCTGTTGACTTTCTGTCATCTCCAACTGTGCTGACTCCCCTAATCTATGAATTCAACAAGGCATTTTGGCCCATAGTACTGCTGATCTTTGGATATGCTCCCTTTTTCAGACCATTCTCTGTGAACTATAGAGATGGTTCTGTATAAAAACCTCATCACTGTTTTTCTTTGGCATAGAAGCCATTTAAAAAAAGAGGTGGCGATATTGATCTTATGAGTAAAAAGAGAGAAGCATTTTTTATTTTTTATTTTAAAAGGCTTATATCCAAGGGGAATGAACAAGGACTTTTCAGTAAAAGATTTTTTGTAGCCAATTATTTAGATTTGCTTTGAATATTTGTAAATACAAAACTACACTTAATGATTTTTTTTATCATATCATCTTATGATGCGTATTTATGTGTTTTAAAGACCTATATATGTATGTCTGTATGTATGTATGTGTATGTATATATGTATGTATGTGTATATGTATGTATGCATGTATGTATGTCTGTATGTATGTATGTATGTATGTATGTACAATTTTACGTGTGTGTGTATGTATTTATGTATGTATGCATGTATGTATGTATGTATGTATAAGGATGTATACCGTGGACCGGTACTTTAATGTACCGGTCCACAACTGGGTCAATACCCGGAGACCGTTAAGAATCTGGAAAAACGGTACCGTTATCGGTACTTAAACGTCTCTTTAACTGTCACGTAGTTATGACACTGCCGCCGTCCGGGTCAAGCATGTCGGTCAGGGCTAAGCGCTCGAAGGTTTGGGCTCACTTTAGCAACACTAATGAAAACTCGGCCCGATGCAATCTTTGTCAGAGAGAAGTTGCAAGGAGGGAAATACTAGCAACATCACCAAACACTTGGAGCGCGCGCATAGTATAAAGCTAAAGGAGTGCGGGCTGTTTGATTGCTATGGCAACACAAGTAGAGTTAGCAGCCCTGCTAATGCTAAAGACTACAGCACTGACAGAGACAGAGACTCTATTATCCGCCCCTTCGGTAAAAACCCTGCCGAAAACAACACAGTCACACAGGGTTAAACTCTTGACGAAGCGCCGCTGCACTCGGCCATATAACTTGGATGAAAAGCCGATGGCACAGCTCTCTTCAGATGAATCAGAGCTACAGTATTCATGCCCAGTTGGAGCGGAAACTCTTTGTTTAGTGAGGTCAAGAGAGCACCGGATGTGTGTGAGGGTCAAGCTGCGCTCACAGCGCCCTCTGTTGGATGAAACGGTCCGCTGCTCCAGGTGCCCTGATGTGGTGCTACACTCAATATTTTACATTCGATTATTTATTAGCTGTTCAGTTATGGATATTTATCCCCATCTTCGAACGGTTATTCAAACATTGAATGTAAAGTGAGAGCACTGGTAGTCATCATTACAGCATCAGTTTTAGCAGCACAAGATATATGGGTCTGTCTGTACATGCAGTCTGTTGGGCGGCATGAAGGGGCTTTGCCATCTCATTAGCTTTCTTTTTGCCTCTGAGAAGCATTTGTAATGCATTATTTCTATTCTGCTGAAGCTTTATTATTACCTTGTGGTAATAAAAAAAGGTTGAATCTTTTAATATCTTGTGAAGTTTTTATTTTTTACACAAAATTACGTGTTGTAGTATCGATAAGAGTATCGACAAGGATTGATACCGATAAGGAGTATCAGTATCGGTATCGATATCGATAAAATCATAACGATATACATCCCTATGTATGTATATGTTCTTATGTTAATTCATTTTTAACCTTTGTACAGAATTAGTTTTATCAAAATTTTTGTATATCCCTGTGTTGTCCTTTATAGTCTTTTTTATATATAATGTTACACTGATCCTCAGGTCAACTAGCATCTTAAAATGGCTGCCAGTGCCAGCACCATCCAATGGGAGCTGTCTTTCAGGCCTTTTACCAAAATGGTGCAGATGAAACCTCCTGTTGGACACTTCCCCTCACTCCCTGCCAGCACCTCACTGGTCAAAAATCACATGGTGACTCAACTGACACACCCCTGCAGCCAATCCATAGGCTGTCTCAGATGTAGCTTCACTTTGCCAATTCTTAGAAATGTTTGACCCTTTCAATTTTTTTCAGTTTCAACCCTACCCTTTTTAAGTGTTGTTTCTAATGCATTTCTGATGACCCCGATGAAGGCCACAAGCCAAAACGCGTCGGTCTAATAAAGTTGTATCCTTAACTACAATTGTTGCTGGAGCTCTTTTGACCTCTAAAAAATTTCAGTAGATCAGCAGTTTCTGGCATCAACATCTTTGTCTCATTCAATTCTTTTCATCTCCGTTCTGCTGCTCAGTGAACTTCTACAGGTCGACCTGATCATGTCAACATGAATGCACTAAGTTGCTGCCATTTCATTGACTGGTTACCTATATTCAATAACGAGCAGTTAAACAAGTGGACCTACTGAAGTTGCCAGTGAGTGTTTGCAGTACATCAAAACAACAAAATAAATAGCTCATTTTTCTTTACATGTACAATCTATTGATTCTCTGGCCTTTTATGAACCAGCATTTTCCATTTTCACCACAGCTTATTCTTTTCAAAAAGTGCTGCAGAACTTTAGTTCAAAAACAAAAGCTGTGACTTGTTCATTTTTCCTGTGGCCGTGGTTACGCCGACACTTCAGTCGAGCACAAACAGAAAAACAATCCTGAAGAACCCTCTTATCAATATGCGTGAACTCTCCAGCAAACACTGCAGGTAAACCTCGACATCAGTAATCCAGGTGACATATCAGAGGACAGGAGGCTAAGTTTGGAGCAGAGGGGTTTTGTGTACAAACAGAGGGACTGAAGAGGTTTTATGAAGGTAAATAAAACAAAAATGAAGACAAAGATCAGACAAAGGACTGACTGTCAATTAGAGAAACGGAGGTGGAGGAGTAAATACAGGTAGGAGATGAAGAGGGAGAATCAACACAGAAACTTGGACAAAAACAGAGAATAATCAAACACAGGATTGCTGTAGAGGGCTTTCTCAGGACAGTCTGGGGTTTTTATCATTAGTTCAGTTTCACTTATTGATCCGAGCAGTAACGACACTCAAACAATCGCTGACTTAATCAACCGGGACTCTGATTCCCACTCACCCATCCAGAATCAACATCCACGATCCCTTTTGGGTCACAGGAGGCTGGAGCCCGTCCCTGCTGACATAGGCAAGAAGTAGGGTACACCCCCAATCCCCCAACCAATCACAGGGCTCATATAGAGAGACAGACAGCCATTCACCAACACACTCAGAGGCAACTTAGGGCCACAGTTAACATACTGGGCATGGTTTTGATCAGCATAAACAGGGGATGTGATGCCTTTACTAGTTGACCAAAACAGTCTAGTAGTCAGTTAACTAGTAGTACTAGTTAAGAAATATTTTGATTTCCAGAGAAGATTTTTGCCACACGCGTGCACTACTAGACCTGACTGGTAAAGCCAAGTCATCTACTAGTAGACAATTTTGTGTGACTAGCACTACATGTAAAGCTTTAAATTTTTACTTATAACTTTTTTTAAGTCTAATAGTATGATTAGTTACACAAAATCTACACATGGACAACTTTGCAACTTGGTCACTAGTGTGCCAAACACTTGTACTAGTAAAAAAAAAATGTTTTCTATTGTTTCTACTACTAGGATGGGAACTATTAAGATTTTATTGATACCAATGCTATTATCGATCCTTCTAATCAACAATGTTAAACATGTCACAGCATAGATAACTGCCTCTGCTGTTGCTGGTGTTTCCACTCACTTAAGGCTGTGCAGTAGGCGCCTTTTGTAAAAAAAATTAAGACACAGAACTCTGTCAGTAGAAGGAATTGATAAGGGAATTGATTAACAAAAAGACTGATGTTATCGATACTTTGATGGAGCTGTTAATGATTCTCAACAGGAATTGGTTTTCGATTTCCATCCCTAACTATCACTAATTTAAAAATACCTCACAAGTACTACTAGTAGACACATCTTGTCTACTAGTAGTACAAGTAAAAGATTTACTAGTAGTACTTTTAGGCCTGATGTAAATGACATTGGAGGGATTATAGCTAAATCCAACACCCTGGTTGTAATATTTTCAAAAGCCAAAGGGATGCCTGAATTAGCTTTCCCCCACCTCCTTATTAGCATATAAGGCTAACAAGTAGGAGTACTGAACATGTTTGTCTACTAATATCACTAGTACGCCGAAAAATGATCACCAGTAGTACTGATATTCATTTTTTCGATCTACCAGTAAGATACGAGACTAAGCTTAGTGGTAGAGCTGAACTATGGTTTATATCACTATAACAGCTTAAAGGTGTAGTCAGCGATGTGGGAGAAAACGAGTGGAGAAGTTGTTGATAAATGAATTTAGACCCGCCTCTCCCTTCATACCTCATCCCTGGCTCCACCCCCGAAAGCTGATGAACGTGCATCGTCATGGAAACGGCTGTAGAAACTGCATAGCTGACCAACGTAGCTAAGTTAACCCCGACTCGTCAGACAACTCGACTGACAATATTGACAACATCACAACAACAGTACATTTTGGCAGATTAGACAATAAGATGAATGTCCGACGGCTGTTACTGTTATGTGAAGCACCACAAAGCTAATGTTGCTTACCTATCCAGCAGAAAGATGGCGACATCCACGTCCGTTTTCAGGTATTTCAACTCGTGACATTCCCTCCACCACCCGAAAGCAACACCAATGTTGACCCGGGTCTTCACTTTTTCATGGTCATAGCCCTTCTTTTTCACTTTTCACTCCTCTGACCTTTTTCTTTTGGGCTGTTTTTCAGCCATTGCTACTGTATATCTCTTTTACACTAACTGCACACGCTACACAACCTATGACTCCCCCTCCCCCTCTGTCTGATCTGCACATGAGTATGATCGCTCCCTGGATGTGGGGGGGTGTACCCTGTTTTGGTAGCTTGGCCCGAGCCACAGTATTTACCTGCTGAAATTCAGAGCCAAGGCTGTGTATTGACACCAGACTTTTTTTTCAACATGCTGTCAGTGGTGACATCTTGTGGATGGAGAGGAGAAATACGGTGATTTTGACAAATACTGCATTAGATTAGAAGATTAGAAGATCGCTGACTACACCTATAATGCCTTGTGGGCCTCTCCGTAATCTTCAGGAGAAGAACCATCACACCTGAGCTGAGGTGTCCTTGAGCAGAGATTCAGATACCCATCTCTGCATGACCCCCGACATGCAGCCACCACATCTCCACCAGTGCATGACACTGATCGGTTTGTCTGGACACAAGTGTTTGAAGACACGCCTGTGATCAAAGGGAGCGTCTGTTTGTTCTCCGTGGGTCAGTTTCTCCTGCAGCATCTCTGAGGCCTCGAGCCCTGATCACAGTGAGAATGATCTGAAGTGTGGAAACATGTTTTACTCTGTTTTATATTTTCTTTTGAGCTGCGATGTTAATGAGGCGGAGTCTAATTCTTCATCCTCTCCGTGTCTCCTTTGTGCTGATAGAAGACGATCAGACTGCCATGGTTTCAGCGCGCCGAGCACAAAGTCTGCTCATTAATCATCCTCACCAAACAGCAGCCAGCAGCACACCGCGCTCCCCGACCCCAGCAGCGGTGGCGGCAGCGGCGGTTCTGCTCTGTGCACAGGCATCACACGAACATGCATGAGCAGCTCCATACTGTAACCACAGTCTGACATGGAGCAGTCACATTCATGTTCGCTGTGCTCTCGAGCCTCTCTGTCTGCTCCGAGGGTTTGACAAACGCGTTTTTAAAGACACAAACTGAATTCAGCTTCGTTTTTTTGTTTGCTCCTTAAAGCAGCGTGTGGAAACATTCATCATTCTGACAGTTAAAAAGCACCACTTCAACAAGTTTACCTAAAAACTGATCCTTCATAGTCAAGGTCAAGTGTTAAATATTCATCTGACGATTACTAGAGAGTAATCAAAAAAAGCTCCCTCATGATGATTTGAGTCTACCTAAAACAAACTTATTCACAAGATATTTATGAAGACCACTTAACAGATTCTCCTCCGATTCAGTTTTGAGTCATAGACTGCGAGGTCTGCTCTTTACAGGGTCATAAAATAACAATGCAAACCATCAATAAATATCTCACCAGTCCATCTGGAAAACATGTATGGGAATGGGCACAACCCTTCAAAGCATATCCAGCAGGTGATTGGACGATTGTTCTGTCAATCTTAAACAGACAAATCAGACAATGCAGAAGGAGCTTCTGCCATTTGCAAAGTTGAAAGTGAGACACTTTGTTGAACAAACTCTCATTAAACCGTGTCAGAAGTGGAGTGAAAATACCCTTTCTATAGAGAAATGCTTTTGCTGCTGTTGATAGTTTATCATTTAATACAGAAATGTGGTCCAGATCTGATAAAACTGCTACTGAGGCTGTTAGCACCTATGCATGATGAATATTTTCCAAATGTTACATTAGTGTCCTGTACAGTAGGTCGATGCTGCAGCCCCAACCTTTTGCAACTCCTTGCGCCAAAACTGTCCCTCTTTAAGATTCATTAAAACTGGAATTTTTATGATTATTTATCATAAAAATATATGTCAGGATACAGTATGTCTTAATTTTGCCAGCTTAAAAAATACTGAGATACAAACCAATAAATGATAAAATGTTGTTCCACGACTGTGTTGATATTTTTGATGCAATTTGATGATATTTCATTGTTCAATAATTGATAGAAATTATGGACATTTTTGTGTGTGTGCAGCCTCTGGCCTTTTGTTGGCAGCAGACATTCAGTCTTTCTCCTCTTCCTCTCTGTCACTGGGATAGATTACCATGCTTTATATGAATAAAACTGATTACAAACTGTGGTCAAACTGAAGTCGAGGAGACAGACATCATCGGCAGTCCCTCCCAGGTATCCTGCAGTGCCTGTACAATTCTGGTGTTGCTTTTAGTAATAAATCCATTATTCTGGAGCAAGAAAGTGTCAAGAAGCCTCCTTCTGTCTTCTGCACATCACATATGGTCAAGATACGACAGTTTCTTTTTGAGCAAATTTAAAGAGAATTCAAGTCAGAGAAACTGTGAAGTATCACCCTATTACAGTGTTGTTATAAATTATATCATATTACAGCCCATTTATGCTGATGTATTGCCAGACTCTTGTCAAAATAGTTATCTCTTAACAGTCTAACCAAACAGCCAAAGTCAGGCTTTTATCTAAGTTTTATGTTGATCCTCTACAGCTTTATTATGTTGAAAACAGTAAGAGCTACTTTAGAAATAAATTTAATTATGGCCATTAGGATAAGGAAACATCATTTATGCCCCTTTTTTGACAGTCAAATTTTCATTTGTGTCTTGAGTAGGTCAAAATAATGTGTGTAAATTCTGAATTGAGTTTATTTTGTAGTAAAGTGAGCATCAGAACCCAAATGAGCATCTACACTTTTAGAACAAGCCCAAAAAATCTGCCAATATTTAAAGGCAACTTTTTGTCACTTATAATAAGCAGACCTGGCAACCATGTCTACGATTCGATATTTTGTGAAAATGTTCACAAATGAGAGCAGAGAGACATCTGCATGTAGGACGGTCATGGCTGTGAACAGGAGTTATCATGTGAGACAGAAGAAAACAACATCCCCGCCCGAAGCATCACCACATCAGTCCTAATAACATTTCAACAAACAAATATGAAGCATAGAGTCTGAAGTTCACCCCCACTCCCCCATCACCACATCGGTCATGTGCCGTCGAGTTTAATCATGTATCCCGTCATACGTGTCCTCTAAGTCACGGCCCAGTTTCAGCCCTGTGGTGGCTGTCGGATAAAAACATTCATGTGGTCTGACCTTGGCATGTGGTCTCTCTTTAGGAACCACCGACATACTGCAGCACAGTTTGACTGTTTATAAAGGCCTCTCGGCTCTGGCCGGGATATGAACTGGATCAGTGACCAGACTGAGCTCAGTGTCTGCTGATACTTTGTTTGTTGATCTTGGTTTGCATCCCTCAGCTTTGGTAAACCAGTCGTGGTCCTGCTGTCAAATTGAGACCGGAGAAGTTGTGTTTGAACAAACCACCTGAGGTCCACCAGAGTCTGTCTTGAACCAAACGGGTCCTGCTGAACCGTGCAGCCCATCTGTTTGTTCTGGTCCCCCGTGGAGTCGTCGAACGTCTTCCGGTGATCACCCAGTCTGAGCTCAGCGATGTTGGGACGGCGTCGGCCTTGTAATGACTCATCATGACTTTATGGCTATAACGGCTGCTCCAGAGGTCAGCCTCTCTTCTTGCTAATGTTGGACTTTATGAGGCGACCTGATTGAACTGTGAATAAGCTCTCAGCCTGTTCACGCCTCAGCGAAGGCAGGAGTGACATTAACAGACTTTTAAAACACGACTGAATCTGTCAGCTGGCCAGCAGAGAGGGAACTTATCACCAACATTAAACCACAAAGAGCTCAAATATGTGCACTGCCGTGCCGTCATAGGACCGTAGTCCATCTTCTGTGTGCTGTGTTTACTGTTAGTACTTCACTTTCATTAATACTGCTGAGAGGGAGTCACTTTATTATCTGCTTTATTACACCTTTATTTCTGGAGAGCCCATGAGTTTTTACTGTCCAGTGTTTGACGATTAAGCCGCCTTGGCTCGACCTCCTGCAGTCAGATCTACCTCTCTCTGCAGCTTCTTAACTTTGACTCAGACTGAGATATCTCTGCACCTGCTGGACTGTTGGATAGGAAACCCTTTCAGATATTTACAATCCACTGAAATACCAACTCAAGGCTGGAATCCAGGGACCATTATGTCTTTATTAAGGAGAATGCACCAGTCCGCAGCCGCCTGTAAACACATTTAAATAATACACTTAATGCTGTAGTACGAGAAGAGGCTAAGTTCAATTTTAACGAAAAAGCAGGCTTGAATATGTCTATTTGATGAAGCAATGGGTGCCAGTAAAGTTAAATCCACTGAAGTGATTTATGTTTTGTTTTTGCCTCCCCCCTGGCAGCAACAGTCAAGGCCAGAGGCTGTCAGTTTTTCATCTAATGCTGCGTTCACACCGCAAGCGACCCAGCTTCCAAAATCACGTCGCCCATTGACGTATCATCGGGCGTCCATAAATACTTCATTTTGGTCACCGTTGCCGTCAGCCATCGCCCAGTGATGCCACGTCTGCTTGAGTTTCAACCTGATCATTTCATACATCATATAACAGGATGTATAAGCGGACATTATTCCAGCTGTATCCTTTTCACTCACTTATCAAACACAAAACACTGCAGCTGATGCCCTACAGCAGCATCCTCTGTGAGTTCGTCTAGGCGGAACTAATGTCCTCACTGACTAATGTTTCCCACACAGACATAAATTATTCCTCTGTAGTCTAAATGATAACTGTCTGTCAAGGGTACGTCACACGTGCACACACCGCTGATTGGCTGTTGCCGCACAGCCACACACAACATCGCCTGAAAAGATCGACTTTTTTTTTAACTTTGACATCACGCAACAAGTGAAGTGGTCATCTTGTAGGCAGCAAACGCATCGCGGGAGGGTTAACCCCACCCCGTCACGGCTGTACATTGACTTTGCATGGAGAGTGATCGCCGAGGTAGTACAAGTAGCGTGCGGTGTGTAAGCACCTTTAGAGATCACATGGGGCCCGCAAAAAAACAAAAAACTCTGTTGTCCTGTCATATTACCGGCACAGGGCTCCGTCTTTATTCAGATTGTACAACAGGCCATGAGCCTCATCCCTCTCTCACACAGTCATGTTTATAGGTAAGCTTCATGCGAGTGTGCCCTCTGACCCTAAAGTCAGCTTGTTTGGCAAATATTCTGCTATAATCTCATTTGTCGTATGTACCAAAATTCATGGCAGTTTGACATAATCAAGCAGAATGCATCCTTTTTTTTAATTAGCTCCCAAGTTTGTGGCCCTCTGGAGAAAAATGTTTCTTACCACTGGCTTAGAATTATTTTCTTCCTAATTTCACCAACATTGCACAGTTAACAGCTGCAGCGGGTAGCTAACTCAATTGATTGAGAACTCAGCCTTTCATGGCTTTCCAACACTGTTGAGTGAGTTATTGTTCAACACGAGTAAAGCTGCCTGATCTCCAACTGTAAAGAAATCTGTAACGTCTGAAGTCGGATCTTCTTTCTTGCCCCTTTGATAACGTTCTCTGTAAATTAAATCAAAATCTTTTAGGGACTTGTTGAGTTATTCTGCTCACAAACTAACATTGGCCAATAAATTATTTAGTATTTAGCCCATAATGTAGAGTGTGACCTGCAGCCATAGCAGTGCTTGCCTTTTCATGTGTGAACATGAAACAATCCAAAGTAAATGTGACAGTTTGTGGTGTTTTATTTATCTTGCCTTTATCTTGTCATGTGAGCGCTGCCTTAGTTTGTCTCCACTGGAGTTTTAAGTAGTTAGTATGCTGATAATATCAGTAGAGTCGCAGCAGACAGGCAGGGAGACGGAGAGCGGAATAACATGCAGCTACAGTATGTAGATTTTCTGATTAACTTAAAGAATATGATGTTCACTGATTCAAGTGATCTCCCTAAAACATCAACAGAGTCCAAATAAATCAGGACTGCTGATGCATTTTAGCTCTTGACTGCAGCCTCCACACATCATCGTATCTTTGTTGTTCATGCTTCTCTCATCATCAAGTCTCCGAGTTTGTGTCAAACACCAACCGTTAAGTCAGACCTCGTGACCTTTGTGTGACAGATGGAGCGTTGTGGGGGGCTGATGATAGTCAGAGAGGATGAAAAGGTTAATTTGGTGAAATGTTGGAGACTGAAGGCGTTAATGATTCTGAATCTGTCATTAAAATCTCAACGCTCTGCAGGGAGGAGACACATATGAGCTACTTTAAGTTTGACTTAAAGAGCCATGAGTGAGGCGTCTCATTGGCATTTTACTTTGTAATCTTATTTAACTGAATTAAGATAAATTAGTAGATTTTTAGGGGATGTGCTCAGAGACTGGCTGTTGATTTGGTGATAAGACTTGGCTAATTTAGTGACTGGACCATTACATCTATCCATTCACTATCTATCTATCTAATATCTATCTTAAATGTCAGCTTTCACTGATTTTTAGTGGCTACAATAACAAACACAAGACTAATGATCAAAACTGCTGAATGCCTTTGTAGGTTTTTTATTTATCCACCATCTAAATTGTGAAGTAAGTGTAATTTTGTGGTGAATATAGCCATAATTTTGAACAGTTCTGTCCGCTTTCTGCCATGATTTTTGATTCTTTGTTATATTCCGCTGACTGCCTCTGATTAGAAAGTGATATCCTTGATTTGCAAAACAAAGAACAGACAAACTTGTAGAAATCAATAAGCAAAAAGGCTTATGATATCGATTCCTTCAGGGACTGGAAAACTTGCAGACTACCTGCTGTGCCCAACTATCACACCTTGATTAAAAAAAGGCTTTATAGGATTTTTGAATATTTTGCTCCCGTTTGCATCCTCGTCCTGACAAAGCTGATCCCAGTCCAAACTATATCTCTGAGTGTGTGCTGTAAATGAATCTCCACCCTGCAGAGACTCACAGATATCTGATCTAATTTCTTCTCCACGTCTCCTTACAGCTGATTTCATTTTCTAAGCTGCGGCAGTTTGACTCTCTGAGATATGAGGAGCTCACAGAGGGACACCAGGAGGGACAATTTGGTGGAAAAATTAAGAGGGTGTCAGCAGCAGAGGCAGAAATCAATCAGTTAAAGAGAGAGTGGATGAATAGTGAAGGGAAATGGACTCTGTTAGCAGAATCAGCCTGAGCTGCTGAGATTAACAGGCACAAATCATCAAATACTGAATGATGTCACATTTTTTGACAATAGCTTTATTTCACAATGATACACTTCACAAACTTTTTTCAAGTCAAGAAAATGAAGAACTCTGACAAAGATTTAGGATTATTCGCCCCTCTGACTTCACAGAGTCTCACTTATTATTCAGCCTGAGTCCTAAATATTAAACAATGGATTTGAGTTTGTTGTCAAATCTGTACTTGAGTTCAAATTTATGGTCTCTGTTTTAACCTGATACCTCTGCTCAGAGGCCAATCACAGAAATCCGTAATATAATGGATGCTCAGAAAAACACCTGAAGGCCTGGAGGCGTCTACACACATGCAGCCAAAAAATTGGCAGAAAATGGGTTCAAACAAACGTAAAACTTTCTTTATTTGACAACAACTCTCTCAACAGTGAAAGAGATGCCTAAGTGGAGGTGTGAGCTCCTGGAACACTTTCCATGTTTTGCATATCCAGGCTGTAATTATATTTATTCAGGCTGCAAAAAAACATCTGTTCCCCACTCTATCATATGGCTTCAGTTTTTCCTGCTGTCTGCCTCTAGTGGGCGCACAAGGAACTGCAGCTTTTGTCCATTCAGTACTGACTTTATTGTTCAGTTCTGGAGGTTGCTGCTTGGTTATAATTTATGATATTGGCACACTCATCCATTATTTTGATTATGGCACCATGCAGGCTTTGAGTTAAGGTTTGTCTGCTGCTGTCTGTGCAGAGTCTGCAGTTGAAACAGATAAACAGAAGGAATGATGCTCCTCTCATCCAGCTGTGAAACAATAAAAGAAAACTGAGCATGTTGCAGCTGTGAGGGAATCAGGCGTGAAATGCTTAAAGCCAATATCAGTTTAGGAAATGCCTTTCTGAGCATATGGCGCTTGAATCAGGATAAATCAACTGATTTTCTGCAGAAACTGAGCTATTATGGAGCAAATCAAGCTGCTACAGACTGACTCACTGCACAAATCCTCATACAGGGCATTCCTCAAGACTGTCTGCAGCTAAAAACAGCAGACGAAGCTGACCTGGTGTCACTTTGTTTGTGGTCCATGCAGGTTGTGCCGTGCTTGAAAAATGGTTCTGGCTGGTTCTTGGAGCGATGGAAACACGGTTGGAGAGCCTGAGCTAACCAACCCTGACTTTTTAATTGTCCCATCATCAGTTTGGACAGACAACTAATCCAAACATCTGACAAATAAGTACGTGGGAAATGTAAGCTGAAAGATTTCTGGTTTATTTTGACCTGCCAGCTCTGCCCTGCATCAGCACGGTGCTCTTGCTTTTAACCCTCCACCACCACTGCATCCCCCTGAGGGCTCTAACAGGGTTTTGATCACTCTATAAACTGTGAAACATAAAACAAATCTGCAAGGAGTGACAGGGTTAGAGCCTTGACCCCAAACCCTGTTAGCCTTGTTCACCCTCAAGTTAATGCAAATACCAAATCAGCCAATCACATGACACCAATTCAGTTTATTTTGAACTGCTGAAGTTCAAACTGAGCATCAGAATGAAAGAGGAAGGTGATTTAAGAGACTTTAAGCGTAGTATGGTTGGCTGCCAGATGGCCTTGTCTGTCAAAGACTACTTATCTACTTGGATTTACACACACAACCATCTCTATAGTTTACAGATTATGGTCTGAAGAAGAGAAAATATCCTGTGAGCAGCAGTTCTCTAGGCTAAAATCCCTTGTTTAAGTCAGAGGAGATTATAAATAGACAACAGGAACTCAGATAACCACTTGATACAACCAGGGTCTGCAGCATGGACGCATCAAGCAGAAAGACTACAGCAGCAGGTGGCCACACCAGGTGCCACTCCTGTCAGCTGAGAACAGGTAACTGAGGTCTGACTCTCCAAAACTGGACCACAGAAGATTGTAAAAGTGTCTCCTGGTCTGATGAGTCTGGATCTCTGCTCCACACTGAGATGGAGGCTCTGAGTTTGGTGTTAACATCATAAAGCATGGATCCATCCTGCCTTGGTCCCTCAGTCCCCCCTGAGCATGGTTCAAACCCCACAGCCCACCTGAGGACTGTTGCTGACCATGTCCATCCCTTTATGACCACAGTGGACCATCTTCTGATGGAGACTTCAGCAGCTCCATGTCTCAGAGCTCAGATCAGCTCACACTGGTTTCTTCATCGTTGTACTCAAGTGACCTCCACATTCACCAGATCTCAATCCAGTGGAGCACCTTTGGGATGTGGTGGAGCAGGAGATTTGGGATGTTTTAGTAGGTCAAACCTGGAACTATGAAGGTGTGCCTTATAAATTGTCCAGTGAGTGTTTCTAAAGTGGTTGAGAATAGAGCAGCTCCATGACAGACCTGCACTGTAATAAAACTTCAGTTAACTCCAGTGAAAAATGGAGAAACAAATCTTTGTGCCAGTGGAGTTAATAAATCTCTCATATCGCTGCCGTCCTGCTGCCGTCCCGCTGCCAGCTCAGAGACACAAACAGATGCTATCGCTCCACCCATCGATCACCTCGTCCAAACAAAGAGCCATCAGAGGATTACAGCCATGACGGGACTGTAACTGATGAACATTCGCTTAAACGAGTTAACATTTAGGCCCCGACAGAGGGAGAGCCATGATCTTCGTACAGGCAAGGCAGCAGGCAGTAAATCCTCTGAACGCTGCAGAGTCTGCTCAGTCTGAGGGACAGAAGAAAGACCGACACTCAGAGGAAGACAGAGTCATTTCCTCCTCCCAGGTGTGACCGGGATGAAAGGCGTGTGGAGAGATTAATCTGCTCGAGGCGGGCCACCTCCTCGCCTCTTTTGACCCCGGCGAGGGCAGATGGGATAGATTATTCTGCAGCATTATCTGCTCCACACCTTCATGCTGCTGCTTCAGAGAGACTCCTGACCCAACATAAAGACACGTGAGCCGGAGGAGCCAGGGAGGATGATAATGATACAGTCATCAGAGATGGTGGAGGGATGTGGAGGGACAGAGGGACAGGCTGAGGCTCATAGAATGTTAAACAGCTGTGAGCTGATGGAGATGTTTCTCTGCTACAGCAGGGTGCAGCAATACCCTTCATCTGAGGAATATCATCCATACTCAGAAGTTACCTGTGCAAGTCAATAACCCAACACACCAGGTGGACCGGATCTCATATGTGAGGGTTATATTTCACTTCACATGGAGACAACCCCACACAGATGCTGCTGAACAGGTCAGTGTGGAGTCCACAGTTCAGTAAGCACATTTTCTGTTTCGGGAGCAAACAGCTTTCATTTGTCGCTGCCCTTTTCTCTACATATTTGCTCAGTTGTGTTTGTGCCTGTGAGACAGAGCACAGGGCCGAGGAAACTCCTCCCCGAGCATCAATGCACTCCAGCTGAACCAAAATATAACACTCATTGAATTTTTGAAGTGGCAACAGGAGTGGAGAAAGTGGATCATTTACAAAACCTGACAATCCATTGTTTTATTTTTTATTTTTATAAAGACATTTCATTATTTTTGCTTCTTTCATCACATTGTTACAGCATCATTGACATAATAACAAAGTTTAGCAAAACAAAACACCCGGGGATAACGGCATGTAAAGATGGGATGGGAAACTGAGAACATCGCCTTGGACTACCTTCCTCTTTATGGAAGACATTTTGGCATAAAGTTAATATTAGCCATATCAACTGTAGTTCAGTCATTCAACTCACGTTCAATTGTTTTATTGTAGCTGCATATACATCTTACAGGTTTGGCGTCCAGGCTCCAGTTTCATCACTCCTTGCAGAAAGGTTTACATGAAGGCATGGAGGAGTGATGAGCAAAACATATGAACACCCCTGGAGCCTGCAGGTGGATGCTGGGGCGGAGGTGGGGGGTGAAAGAACAAGCAGCAAATCAGTGTCTGGCGGCATAGACGTTTGCCGAGCAGAGGGAGAGATGGGTAAACTCCCAGTTTAAATACACTGCCAAATTGAGAGGTGGAGAGTGTGATTGGAGGATTGATGTAAGGAGTGTGACGTATGATATGTGAATGTGACATGTGAATAGCAGCGCTGCTCGAGTTGTCTGCCTGAACTAGCTCGCAGGCTTCGCTTCATTTCTGCTCAACTAGTACTCAAACTTGGACTACAGATACTCAATTTTGTTCAACTAGTGCACGAGCAGACTTTTCAAGTGAAGCAAAAGGTGTCACCAGTACTAGTAGTAGACTGTTTTAAATTCTACTAGTACCACTAGTATTCTTCAAAATATTCACTTATACTAAAAATAAGCCTTTTATGCTAATAAGAGGGCGGAAAAGCAAATTCCCATTGACTTCTGAAGATATTACAAACAATCAGGCTGCTGGATTTGACTATAATCCCTTCTTCATTTGCATTAAGTCTACTGGTACTACTAGTGAAACTTTTGGCGACTAGTAGTCTACAAGTAGTACTAGTGAGATATTTTGGGTTTACCAGTTGTACCAGTAAACAAAAATGTTGTCTTACTAGTAAAGGTTTTTGAGTGCACTAGTGCGTGAGTAGACCTTACTGGTAAATCAAACACATCTTTGAGAAAACAGTTTTGTGTTACTCGTAGAGCTGGTAGACTTAAAGAGACTATGAGGGGTTTCTAAGGAATTACAAAAAAGTCACACTTTTAGATATATGCCTGATGGAAATACACACTTTAAGATGAGTTTAATAGCATCAAAATAGGTTATCTATAAATGCTATTCCTTAGCCTTCCGGTCGGGTTGGACAGGGCTGGACTGGATACTCAACTTCAGGAACAAGACAATTAAAACTAGAGCAAATTTATATTATTTTATGATTTATTTTACACGACTTAGAGCACCGGGCTGTAAGTAGCGATATATAGCTGGCTACAACTACGATCACAAGTTTTCCAAAAATTGCTCGTTGTCACACATCAAAAACTACCGCTACGTAACTGGAAAGAGATACATTACCTTGTCGCATTGCATCCTGTAAGTTGTTGAAAAAGAAGTTGTAAAGCAATGCAGAGTTCTGAGGAAGGTCTGAGTTGCATTTATCACAACAAACACACGCTTTAGCTTCACTCACGTCTTTGGTGCGTTCCAGTTGTAGTCAGAAGTAGGAATTTCTGGGTTCCGCGTAGGAAACTGCAACTGGAACATCCCCCGAAGTCTGAATTTCCTACTGGGAACTCAGTGAAACCTCGCCACCCCCAAGTTGACAATCGAAGATGGATGCCCCCAGTGTGAACAGTTATTTAGCTCCTGTAATAATCTATTTATTTGCACTTCTGACTGGGGTGTATCGCTCTGGATCAGCTGTATACATAGTATTGTTAGACTTATATTTACAAAAATGCTGCCATAGTGATAATCAAATTCTTCATGTGGTATTTGTGAACAACAACGCAGGGCGTGCTTACAACAGCTAACAGCCTGGTAGATTGGCATTTTTTTTCCGACTTCAACTGGAACGCTGATAAGTCGGAGATGATGTCACATTTCCATTTCCGAGGTTAATGGAGCGCAGCATTACGACAGTTGCCGCACATGCTCATGGGTAGCGGAGTCTTTATTTCGCTGGTAATAGATTCTCCTCATAGCACCTTTAAACAACGTTAGAAGTAAAAACTCAAAGCTTTACTAGTGGTGCTAGTATCACAAAATGTTCTACTCACCAGCAATTTTGCTAGCAAAGTCTACTCATCCACTAGTAAACCAAAGTTGAGTACATGTACTGCAAATGGGAGTACTAGTAGAGCTGAAGAACCATTAATATCTCTGACATCAATTTTATGCCCCAACAGCTTTCCATACCTCTTTACCACAACAGGCCGGTACAGAGTCTGTATCACTCACGGTTCATTTACCTTCACTTGTCCAGTAAGAGAAAAAATTCTGCTGTGATAGCTGAGATAATAAAGCATCATCAGATCGTCTTTATCACTCTGTGATCAGGACGGGCAGATCTCTACTTCACTGTGATCGGCATGCTCCTCTTTCTCCAACCTCTCGGGGTTAAGTGTCTGAGCATGCTCATTACAAACTTTGAACATTTTCCACTCTCAGAAAAGGACATTCCTGCCATATTAATGTCACTGCACTGATAAAAAGGTAGTCCACCTGATTATTTCTGCTCTTAGTGACCTTTACCGCTCCTCTCTAATGATTCTCCCTGATGGTGTCTGGAAATAAAACTCCATTTCAGACTCTGAGGAAGAAGAATCTGCTGAGAGCAGGAGGTAAAACTTTAAGACGAACATGTTTACATAGTTTAGAATCAAACCAGCATTAAGTGCAATTCTGAATACTCCTCATATTTGACTAATAGATGAAGAAACTCAGCCTAAAAATCCAGAGAACGTCCTGTTAATATGATCAGTGTGCTTTGGGAGCTGCTTTGAAGTCTGACTCAGATTTATCTGCCGTAAGTGTTTCCTCACACATGTTTCCTTAATGGTTTATTCCTGTTTTTTAAGTGCCTCCAGGTCTTTAAGAGAGAAACTCGAGAAGCTGATGAGTTAAATAAAAGCAGAATATGAGCTTCAAATGGAAATAAAGGCAGAAAGGAGCACATTCACCACCTGACGTCAAACGCCACACCGGGAGGATTGTGGGTGAAGGATGAGGGATTTCTGAAGGCAGATCAGGATGTTAGAATCTCCGAGCACCCAGAACAAAACTTTTTTAGATATTTATCAGACACAAACACATCAAGACCACATGCTGTGCACCCTCAGTCAAATGCTTTGAATTTTGCACTTACTGCAAACATTTGCAGTTGTAGACTTCATATCATAGACAGCGCCAGGAGTCTGCATTTCACATTTATATATTACAGTGGTGGTCTCAAACCAGTGGTTTGTGGACCGGTTGAGGGCCATAGATCATAGGGCTGTCACTTTTCCTAAAAATCAAAACTTATTGTTTTTTTTTTTACCAGCATACAGACTAAACACCAAGGATATTTGGTTATAAGTGTGTAAAAACAAGACATATCCAGTCAATCATTTTACTATTTAAATGCTCCTTTACCTGCATGGTTACCAGTCTGTAGTTTCCTGTTTGGAGGTCTGAGTCCTGATTGTAAGGAAAGTTTTTGGTCATAAAATTAATATCAGTAACGTCAACCATAGTTAAAGCCAGGGTCTACGATCTGAAAATCAGTTTGGCTGTAGAGACAGATTTGAAAAACGCAGCCTGCCCCCCCTTCACTCATCCCTCCCCTCCGTGTTCCAAGTTCCCGCCCCCCAACTCGTGTCGCCTCCTTACAACACGCCCCCTCCGATAGAGCAAGAAGCTGGTCGGCAGAAAATATTCATTGGCGTTGAAGATAAATGAGATTTCTCATAGCTGAAAGTAACAAACACGACAGTCATCCCCCTTGTAACACACAGCAGTAGCCATTTCAATTGGACCGGTGGCGAAGCGGGTCTGGCATCGCCACTGTTAGCCGATCCAAGCAGAGCCAATTGTGGGTGAGGATTTCCGTTTCTCGGTGTGTCTTCCCCAGCTCAGTTTACAATGCTAACGATGCATGGCTAACTTATGCTAAAATCTATTGACAGAGCCTACTCGTTCTGACCAACAACGTTCAGTCATTAGCCAGTATAGGCACAGACTAACCAGAGTTATTCAGCAGACATCTCCCACTGTAGTAAACAAAGTTATTACCTGTTCAACAGAAATTCGGCTGTCTCAGCATCAGTTTTCAGTCCCAAATCATTCTGCAGCTTTTTCCACCGGTTGTACGATTCCCCCATGTTGAGTCTCCGTTGGGACCTGTATTGCTGATATCTCTTCCTACTTCAGCCTTTTCCTCGAAACTTTTACGTTTCCTTCCCTTCGATGTGGAGGGTAACTGTACATTCACACCAGAAGCGGTCTGAGCGTCGGCGGCGTCCAGCGGCCATTCATTTTCTATGATCGCCGGCATCGAAAGGCGATCAAGGCGGCGGCGATCACGAGCGGCGCGGAGCGAGCGTCACGAGCAGCGTGGAGCGGCGCGTTTCGAGCGGCGCGGGCGATGAGCTGAAGTTGGGAGAGGCTCAACTTTATGCAAATGAGTAGCGGCGCGAACGAGGCGTCAGCCAATTACAGGCCGATCTGGATTCCAATGCGGAAGACTTTGAGAGGGAGGACTAGAAAAGAAGGGAGGAAAAACTTATCATTGCCGTCTCAGCCCCCAAGTGTGATCTACAGTGAAAGAGGGATCCGAAGTCCCATGTGCAGCTCATATACACGTTCCATCCCCCCATATAACCTCCGTTTTGTGCAAATGTTACATAAAAAGGGGGGTAAAGTCATAATCAAATAAGCTGTAGTTTAAGGGTCACAAGACTGTGTGTATGTCTGTTTACTTATCTTATTTTAGTTCAGTCTTTATATATTTACATAAAAGTGTGAAAACGAGATGGTGAAAGGAGATGGTGATTCAGAACATATCTGCACCTCAGCTTTATTCTCCCCCTGTATTGCCGCCACATCGAGTCCCATGCCTGCGTGCGTCTGTGTGTTTTCAACTGCCAAGCGGCGCGGTGAGAGCGGCCAGAGCGTCGACAAGCAATTTTGACGCTTTTGGTGTGGAGGGTAACAGAAGCGGCCTCCCGGTTTCGGTGCTGGTCTTCTCCGGCTCCATGACGCTTCAGTAGCTGTGCAGCTCGCTGCTCACCGGTACATGAGGGAGGTAGTGGGGAGGAGGCCGGACGATGCAGAGCAGGGGAGACAGGGGATTGGATGGACTCACGGATTGGTCAACTATTATGCCGCTTTACAGCAGATATACAGAGTGGATTTTATTCATTCTTTTTGGTCTTTATATTGCGTAGATCGGACCATAGGACCACAACAGCCTTAAAAATTGTGTTATTAAGATGTACCAAGCTTCCAAATCGTAGACCATAGCTTTAAGCAATACTAGTACTCAGTTTTGGTCATCTAAGTGCATGAGATGTCTTCACTAGTAAAACCGCCTACTAGTAGACAATTTTCTGTTACTAGTACTACTACTAAAGTTTTGAGTTTTTAAAAGGAGGTTTTTTCTAAGTCTAGTAGTAGTTCTAGTAAAGCAAACTTGTCTACTGATGGATGATTTTGCTTTACTACTAAGAGCTACTCATGCACTAGTGCACCAAAAACAATTATTCAAAGTTTTTTTAAAACTTGTTGTCAAATTATCTCACTAGTTCCACCATTCTGTTTTTAGTCCACTACTAGAACAAGTAAAGCCAAAATATTCACCAGTAGTCATAGCACACCTAATGCAAAAGCCAATGGGGAGCCCGAGTTTGCCTTTTCCAACCAGTTTATTAGCATATAAGATTTACTAGTGGTACAAGTGAACATAGTAAGTCTACTAGAAGTACTAGTAGACCCTAAACAGTCTAATAGTACTGGTGACACTTTTTGTTTCACTAGTAAAATCTACTTGTGCACTAGTTGACCAAAACTGAGTACATGTTCTCTAAATTTGAGTACCAGTTAGAGCTGAACTACGGCTCTAACTGATATCAGTTTTATGACCAAACGGCTCTTCATACTATTGGCTGTGGACAGCAGTCACTGCACAGCACAGGCTGAAGACTTTTGATCATCTCAAACATGTTCAAGTGTGGGGAACAGGGTGGTGCAGCAGGTAGTGCACATGCCTCAAAACAAGAAGGTTACCAATTTGATCCCGGGTCAGTCAGGGCCTTTCTTGTGCATGTGAGGGTTCTCTTTTGGCACTCCAGCTTCATCCCAAAGACTAAAAACATGCTCATTAGGTTAATTGGTAACTTCATATTGTCCTTGGGTATAGTGTGGGCATAAATGGTGCTCTGTCTCTCTATGATTGGTTCAGGGTTAACCTGCCGCTCACCCAAAGTCAGCTGCTGTCCATGAAAGGGAGAAGCGGTACAGATGATGGAAGTTTGATTGTGTTGTAAGGACTTGACTTGAGAGAGGCTGCCTTACAACTGCAAAAACCAAGTCCCATAAATAACACTAGCTCTAACAATCACAACCAAGGGAGCGCCCCACTTTGGGAAGACTCTGGAGATAATAGTCTGACTTTGGAAATGTATTTGTGGCTTTAAAATTGCTGGAAAAGTCTGACGATAATAATGATCATGAGGCCAAACTCCTGTAAATAATTGACAATAATCCTCTGTATGTTCCTACAGACTATTTGGATAATTGGGTCCAGGTTTTATGAGAAGGTGATGCACACAGTCTGCAGCTTTACTCTCAGTTTTTATGATTCTTGTCTGTCCCATTTCTCTAAAATCTGGATATTTTCTGCAGAAACAGAAACACAATGGGCCTCTCCTCTCCACAGAGCCCTGATGTTAAATCTCTCCAGCTCTGAGGAAACTTCTGAGCGGCTCAGACTCGACTCGATGCTCTCGTCCCTCATCATTAGTGTTTCTTCTCCACTGTTTAGAGCAGCCTTAATAAGTTTTATTTGATTTTATCCTCATTGGTGTTTCATTACCAAGTCCGGCCTTTATTCATGTCCCTGTGTGATTGAGTTCAGTATAAATTCACAGATACCCCCCCAGTCTCTAAAGTCTGTCTTTCAGCCTCTGTGCTCTGATCTATGCGATATGAAGACTGTTCAGGCCGCAATTACAACAATCACTCCTCTGCTGGTTTCAACATGATGTCTGTGCTCCTGTAATTACACTCAGACCATTATTAATTCACACCAGCTCAGGCAGAGCAGAGAAGGGCTGCAAACTTTGAAGAGTCATAATCATCATCCTCATCAGGTTTATAAAGACAGGGATGTGCAGGACTCACCATACACATGAATCTGTTCCTCAGTGATTATGTTTTTTTGACTGAACGATTTACACCAGAAAAGGTTAAAGCTGTTGAGGGACAGAAATGAAGGAGAACAGTGGACGTGCTGATTATCAGTCTGTCTGTAATACCAGCTCTCGTTATGAAGTTTGACAAACAGAAACTCTGCCCCTCATCTCAGACTCGGAACAGCAGGTGGTTTTATGCCTCAAACACGGTATTAAATCATTCACACAGAGAGGGTGTGAAAACAATGCACATTCACACGGATCCCTGAAAATCACTGAAAACATCATAGCCTTCATGCCAGGTCAGTGGTTGGCGATGTAGGTCAGTAGTGAAACAGCAGTGTTAAAACATGTCTGCACACTAACGCCTTCTGATGAAGACAAACTTTTCAGTTATAGTTTCCCTGACAACACCCAGTCCTGTTTGGACCAGGTTCTCTCTGGAACCTGGTATCAAAAGTCTTCAGATTCAGGCACCCTGGCATCAATCTGCCCATTCGTACATTTCCTGGGTGTCTCCATGAGATGGCATTTCCCTCACAAGATGACAAAACCTCTGCCTTTTCCTCCATTAACAGAATACCTGCCAAATCATCAGAGTCACACTAACTCACACAAACAGCTGTCAAAAGTGTAGTGTGTAGAAGTTGGCAGCAACAGAAACAGTGCATTAAGGATATAATGTTTCTATTTGGATGTAAAGTCCATTGAGATAGGTGTACAATCGTCCCCATGAAACTTTGATTTTCTTTTTATTAAGTTAAAAAAAGCTTTTTATATTTATGTGCCATGGGTCTCCCCCTCTGAAGGCTGACATAACCACCTGCCATGTTGTCTACGGGTGGGTTTTGGGAACAAAAACAGCAAAAGGGTTTTTTTTAATACAAGTATGAATGAAGAAACCCTAACCTTGTAACTGTTGTAAATGATGCCCTGTTGTCCCTTTTGGTCTTCACTGGCTCCAGTTGCTTAGTGATGCAATGGATGGGCTCATTCCAAGATCTGAGCGCTAGATGTCGCTATAATGCCAATTTCTACACACTGCACCTTTAGGGTGGGCGGCTCCGTCACACGCCTGCCATCAACCAACCAACCAACCAACCAACCAACCAACCAACCAATCAATCAATCAATCAATCAATCAATCAATCAATATTTATTTGTGTAGCACCAATTCATAACAAGTGTTATCTCAAGACACTTAATAGAGCATAAAACTCTTCATTTTATGGATACACATATATGCATAGATACATTTATATATATCCAAAATTTACATATATATGTATACAAATATATACATCCAAAACCCAACATGAACAGGAAGTTTAAGGTGGCTGCATCTGTTTGGAAGCATTGCAAATGTCTGTGCAGCTTTAACATGTTTTATCCTGCAGTGCAGCTCAATTGTCCTGATTTTATCCACATTCAACCTGCGAGGCTCCAGACTTGATTGACTGAGCTCGGTTGGCAGAGGCGCTGGCTAATCAGCAGCCTCTGAGAAGGAAGAGCAGAGCCAGTCAGCCCTCTAGCGGGCCACAAAAAAAAACACCTTCAGTATAATTACAGTCATGGAAAAAATTATTAGACCACCCTTGTTTTCTTCAATTTCTTGTTCATTCTAATATCTGGTACCACTAAACGTATAATACAATGAACACAACAAAAAATGCAGCTGGTCACATAATACTTTATGTCCTATTTGACATTCTTAAGCTTAATTGATTCCCAGGGTATATAAGAGGCCATTTCATGTCACAAGCAGCACTGCACATGCAAAGGCCTAGAGTGGTTTCCTGCTTACATTCAAGCCGTAGCACAACTCAGAAGTTGTCAGCTCTCACATAATGCCTAAAACAAAAGAATTATGTGAAGCCACAAAGGCAGCCATCTTGGCACTGCTGGAAATTGGCATGAGGAGAGAGACAGGTAGCGAAAAACTGAAGATCTCCAAGACAGCCGCTCATTACAACAAAAAAAAAACAAGCTGAACATGGCACTACCAAATTGCTACCTGGCCGTGGCAGGAAACGCTCTTTCTACCCCACGAGATGACTGTCACTCATCCGCTCCTGTGTCAGGAATCGCCCAGACCTCCAGGGACCTTAAAAATGAGTGGGCACTGTCGAGAAATGTGACTTGTTCAGCAAGGACAGTTCAAACCGACTTGTTGAAGCTGGTTTGAAGTCACACAGAGCACGCAAGAAGCCCTTCATCAATGAAAGGCAGAGGAAGGCCCGTTACTTTTGCTCGAGACCACAAGGATTGGACTGTTGATGATTGGGCTAAGGTTCTTCAGTGATGAATCCAATTTTGAATTGATGCCCACTCCAGCCAACTTACTGGTTAGGAGGAAGCCTGGAGAAGCTTACAACCCAGACTGTCTTGCCCCTACAGTAAAACATGGGGGGGATCAGTCATGATCTGGGGTTGTTTCAGTCT